>CM055272.1:807141-1221265 GCA_029237695.1 Conchocele bisecta
AAGGAATCAAAATGAGCTGGTAGTCTTCTTTCCCTCTCCGAACGTCGTGGTGGAGGTTTCTCTTCTGGTGGTGGTTTTGTCGCAGTTTTCTGTTTTGTCTGTCTCGGTGGTGGTTTTGGTCCTTGTCTTTTTATCGTTTCTTCCGTTTTCTCTGTTGTCTTCTTTTTCCTTGGTGCTTTGGCTGGCTCTTTTCTTGAAGTAGCCGTTAAGGTCTCCTCCGTCTCTTCAGTATTCTCACTGACCAGATCTCCAGTATTATCTGCAGTTTCTGGTTTCTAAGGTCTACGTTCCGTGAAGACTTCCTTCATAAGAGTCTCTTCATCTATGAGACTTTCAGCTAGTTCCTCTGTCAGAGAACCTTCCTCTGTATTGTCTACATCTATCTCTACCTCTGCCACAGGTTCTATGACTTCTGTCTCTTCCTCACTCCTCTCTGTCTCTTCTAACTCTACTATATCTTTGCTCGCTGGATCATGGGCGTCCCCATGGATATATGTCGGTAAGACATACTCATATCCAGGGCTCCTATTCTGAAAAACTCCTGAATCTGTTTCTTCCCGTTCTCTGTAAAGGTGTAACAATCTTTAGTGCTCCTCTACATAGCGGATGCATCCTCTTTCTTCTCGTCTTGTTGGCAAACCGACTTCTTCACAAGTTGCCTTTTTCTTGGAATTGGCCGTTGTTCAACATTCCTCGTCTCATCTGTTTTCTCTCCGGTTTCATCAAGTTCAACCGGCAACAGATGGTTCCTGTGCAGGGTTTTCTCTATTCCTTCCTTGGATCTGATCCTAAAAACAGGAATGTCTGGTCTTGGCTGTCCAATAACATCGTAGATTTCTTCCTCAAACTTGTCGGCGATTTTATGTTTTCCGTCGTATGCTAAAATCTTCACCAGTACTTGGTCTCCGACGGAAATCTGCGATGCCTTAGCCTTTTTGTCAAATTGTCCCTCTGTTTTTTTTCTGTGACTTCTCTGTATATCTTTTAACTATACGCTGTGTTGTCTCCATACGATCTTTAAGGTCGTCAATATATTCTCTTGCGTTCTTGGTAGATGTTGTTCCCACATACACGGCATCGAACAATGAGTCGATGGGAAGTCTCGGTTTCCGCCCGAACATCAACTCAAATGGAGAGATCTTGGTAGTCTCGTGTCGTGTGCAATTGTATGCGTAGACTAAGGATGGCAGGTATCTCTTCCAATCACCTTTCTGGGACTGTTCGAGTGTTCCCACATATTCAGCAGAGTGCGGTTGTATCGCTCTGTCTGTCCGTTTCCCATCGGATGGTAGGCAGTTGTTCTGGTCTTGCTAATTCCTGTTATCTGGCAGAGTTCCTTAATGATTTCCGACTCAAAGTTAGCTCCCTGGTCGCTGTGTAATTTTGTAGGTATTCCGTAGTGAATAATGAAGTTGTTATAAATGGCTTCTGCGGTGGTCTTTGCGGTTTGATTCTTCGTTGCTATTGCTAGCGCGTATTTGGTGAAATGGTTGGTTATCACTAAGATGCTGTTGAATCCGCCTTTGGATGTTTCCAGGGTCAGATAGTCCATGCAGACTAATTCCAATGGGTAGGTGCTGTCTATGCTAATCATCTCGGCTCTGATGTTCGTCGAAGACTTCCTTCTCAGGCATCTGTGGCATTTTGATATCCACTTCTCTACATCTGCCGTCATCCCTGGCCAAAAGAATCTCTCTCGTATCAACGATATAGTCCTGTCTCGTCCATGATGTCCTATATCATCATGAAGGCCTTGTAGTACTGTCTTTCTGTAGTACTCTGGTAGAACAATCTGGTTGACTACCTCTTCCTTCTCTTTGATCACTCTGTAGAGAATTCCTCGTATCATCTTCAGATTGTGAAAATTCTTTCTCATTTGTTGGTCGTCTCTAGTCCAGTATTTGATGCTTGGCATCTTTCTATCAATGGCTGCTCTCACCCACTTTCCTATAAGTGGGTCATCTCTCTGGTTCTGTCGTATCTCCCTGACTTCTAGTTGTGCCATAGTCTGTCCAGGTGTGTCTGTCACTTCTATGATGTTTATTCTTGTGCATGGTAAAATCTCTATGTATGGTGGACTTGTAATAGCATGACAGATTGCTTTTACTGTCTGGTCCTCAATCTTCTCCTTCTCGTCTGACAGTCTCTCATAGGGATATCTCGACATTCCATCGGCATCTGCGTTCTTTACACCTGGCCTGTAGATAATGTCGAAATTATATTCGCCTAACGATGAAGCCCAACGGTGTCCTGTGGCATCCAATTTTGCACTTGTCAAAATGTGATCAGCGGGTTGTTGTCGTTAACACTGTAAAATGGGTTCCGGTGAGATAGTCGCTGAATTTCTCCGTTACTGCCCACTTCAAAGCTAGAAATTCAAGTTTGTATGCTGAATAGTTGCGCTCTGACTTGGATAAGCTTCTAGAGGCATAAGCTATCACTCTCTTCTGGTTGTCTTGTAGATTATACAAAACTGCTCCAAGACCTTGCCCACTGGCGTCTGTATGCAGCTCGAAGGGTTGTTCGAAGTCTGGATATGCCAGTATAGGTGGTTTCGTCAGATGCTCTTTCAAGTTGTCAAAGGCTGCTTGCTCTGCTCCGGTCCAGTTCCATTATTTCTGGGTTTGCTTCTTCTTATTCTTCTTGTTGGTTGTTGGAGGGAGTAGGTTGGTCAACGGTCTCGATATTTTGGAGAAATCCTTCACAAAACGTCTGTAGTAGCCTGCAAATGCTACAAATGATCTGAGTTGATCTGGATTCGTTGGTATGGGCCAGTTCTTCACCTTTTCAATTTTCGCTGGGTCAGTTTCCACTCCATATTCGCTCACAATATGTCCAAGGAATTTCACTTTTTTCTGCATAAAATAACATTTGTCGGCCGAAAGTTTTAAATTGCATTCTTCTAGACGCGTCAAAACTAGCTCTAATCTCTCTAGATGTTGCTCCATGCTGTTGCTGAATATTATAAGATCGTCAAGATAGATAACACATATCTTCATGTTGTATTCTCCAAGGCATTCCTCCATGAGGCGCTGGTAAGTGGCTGGGCTGTTCGAGAGCCCAAATGGCATCTTACAGTACTCGAAGAATCCTAATGGCCCGACTGTGAAGGCGCTTCTTTCCTTATGGTCTTCTTCGAGTTCAACCTGATGATATCCACTCTTCATGTCTATGACGCTGAAGATCGATGCACCTTTCAGGACATCGAACACTTCCTCGATTCTTGGGAGAGCGTATGCGTCTTTCACAGACCTCTGGTTCAGCATGCGATAATCGACACACATTCGTAGTTTGCCGTTCTTCTTCCGCACTAGGACTATATTCGAACTCCACGGACTCTTGGATTTCTGTATGACGCCGCTGGCTAAAAGTTGTTCCAGGTGCTGACGTACTTCATCTACCATATGTGGCGGAATCCTGCGATGTCTCTGCTTGAATGGTAGATCATCAACGAGGTCTATCCTGTGTCGGATCATATCACACTGGCCGATGTCGGTATAGTCTTTCGAGAACACATCCTTGTGTTTTGGCAAGTAATTCTTTAAGTCTCTTGGCTTGGTCTTCGGAAAGAGATGGGTCGATGTGTATTTGTTGAAAAATCTTGTCTGTATCCTTGGTGTCTTCTATTTTATTGAATACGGAATCATCCACGGTCACGGGTTGCATCTCGCATAGGACGGATTTTGGTGTCACGGTAACAGTGTTAGTTGTCAAATTTGTGACGTTCACAACTACTTCTGCGTTCCGTCGGTTCTCGTAATGTATGACTGATGGAGTTATATCAACATATGATGGCAGTGTAGATTCTTTAGTCTCCTGTAGTATGGCACAGGTAGGCTGGTGATCAAGTTCTCTATCTGTGTAGCCATGTATGTTCCTACTCTCGTTTGGTCCAATGGTTATTCTCGTGGTTTCAGCACTTCTCACTATCGCTATCCTGTCCTTGTTACGTCTCAGCTCCTTCTATCGTACGTTAATCGCTCTGAAGGTCAGGTACCATGGTGTAGTAAGGCGGGCAATCTGTAGATATCTGGCTCCATGTTGATTCTTGCAGTACGTAATCAGTTCGTTGAGCACGTTCGTCCCCAACAATACTGGTGTCTTTGCCGTGTACTTGGTATCAGGCGTAACCAAGAATATGCATGGTGTGGACTGTGATAGTGGCATTCCTTCCACAGCGGTGATATCCAGTTCTACATATCCTAGGTATGGTAAGCTCTGTCCATCCGCACATTCGATGTGTAAGATGTGGTTGAGTGGCTGGATCTCTATATTGTTGAAGTGCTGCTGGTGAAAACTTTCTGAAAGTACACTGATGCAACTGCCAGTGTCGAGTAGTGCGATTGTGTCGATGTTATTCAGCTGAATCCTGGCTTCGTTAACTTCTCCAACTAAATTTGGACCTTTCTTCCCGGTAGTGCCCACATTCGGTCCGCTCATCTGGGCACTTATGAGTTTGGGCAGTTCCTTGCTATGTGACCCTTGTTCTGGCAGTTATAACAAGTCGGTGACATTGTGTTTGTACCAGTCTGTCTCGAAGGGCGATATCCTCTTCTGCCTCTAAACTGGTCTCCTCTCTCGTAAGATGTCCCTCTTCCTCTATAGGATCCTCTACTTCCTCTGCCTCCTCTATGTTCCTGTCTGGGATAGGGTTGTCCGTAATCATACTCGTATGTATTGTGTTGTCGTTCTTCTTTTTCTTGCTCCAACTTGTCTATCCGGCTGTTTAGTTTCAGTAGTAACTCTTTCACCTCTGTCAGCTCGGATTTATCTACCTTCTCTACATTGACTGTGGCATGGCATTTCTGTTTAGTAGTAGCTGCATCTGACTTCAAGTCTGCTTCAATCTTTCTGACTTCGATCTTGAAGCGGTCGTAGTCCTTGATGATGTCGTTTTTGTTGAACGCCAGATGTTTAATGTTCGGTACCAAGCCTTGGTAGAAGACGTTCTTTAGGATGTTGTTTTTATCCTTCTTCATGCCACCTAAAGTAACCGCTCGTGCCGCTATCTCCTCAAGCCGGGATGCATAAGAGATCACGCTTTCCGTCGGTTCTTGCTGACAAGCATAAAAATATCGAAGTACCATCTCCTCTGCTTCGATGTATCTAGCTTTTCCATCACTTCATGGATCCCTACGCCTATCCCTAGTCGTCTTAGAATATCGCTGGCGTTTCCCTTCACTGCGCGTCGAATTCCAAGGAGGATCTGTTCGTCGGCAAATAGTCCTTCCGCTCGCAGTGCTTCTACCTCGAACTTGAATGTTGCCCAACTCACTTCACCCTTTCCATCTTCTCCGAAGAATGTTGATATCCGAGGATATTGATGACCACTGGCCTTCGGTGTCATATGGTATATCTTCGGAATAGCTGCAGGTTCGGCTTCATCTGCTAACTCCTTTCCCATATGTTTCATATATGAAATCAGGTCCTCCGGCGTCGATATCTTTGGAGGCTTCACGGTCAATGAATGGAAAGCTTCCAAAAGCTTCAAGTCCTCTTCCGAGACGGCCATCTTGCTTCTTCCGCTGTCTACTTCTCAAGGGGATAATGTGTCACAAATAGGTTCGCGATGTGTCTACGGTGTCACGAATGCACTATGTTGTAATCACGTAGTATATAAGTGTCTATTCTACTATGAATGCACAACGTTAGTTTCAATGTTATATATGAGTGTATATTCAATAATGAATGCCTATGCAATAATGAATGCACTAAGTTGTCGCTTCTGCTCCACCACTATAATGTCACTCCACGAAAGTTCATGTCACTGCTCTATACAATAGTATTCTGTAAACATGTTAATGTGTCACTATATCACTAGTAACTAACCAGCACTTGTAACTCCGTGTCTATGGATAAACTCTTATCAGCTATCACACTAGTCTGTGTATCACTATATCACCAAGTACATTTGTATTCCCGCAATTCAGTTCGCTGTCTAATAGAGTGTCACTTTCACTAATTAATCACACTGCCACAAATGTTTAAGTAATTCAAAAGTTCACATTACAATATGATCAATCTAGAAGTTATTCACATCACTGTAAAAAAATTCACACCACTTTTAGGGTAATACTCTATCAACTGTACACTATACAGTTACTGTATCTCCCGTGGTTGAGTCAAGTTATCACTTTCCGAGTGATAACCAGTTATCACTTTCAGAGTGATAAATGATTTTTCCCACGTCAATGTAAACACTAACTTACCTGGTAAGTATCCAACGACTTACATTGAATCTCCAATCACAAGCCACCACACTAAATTCACTGAATGTACAGGTAATAAACTAATTATTACTCCCGCTGATCAATCAATCATGGCCTCATATGATCAAAAATAGCATATTTCATCAGTCAATCTAACCAATCAGCTCTATTACACAGTGTGTCCTAAGCTATAGTGTAAATATGGTAATTGTAAAAAATTAAACAATCTCCGATCACCTTATGGCAAACCAAAAATCAGATTATCTGATAACTATTATGACAAGCACTGACGGTTCCTCAACCTCCAATCGCTGGTTTAATAATCCAATACATCACAAAAAAACATAAAAAATAATTACTGTCCGAAATATATGGGAAATACGGTAATGCAAAAATATATTTTACAAAAAGATTCGAAGACGACAATATGTAAATCTGTTATCCTTGCTATACCAATCTAATACAATGTACTAAAAATTCAAATCTAAATTTGGATGTGTCGCTGATGACACAGAAAAAATCTAAAAAAAATGGAATCTAGAATGCCCATTAATCTGTAATGCGGAAGTTCCAATTGCCTGAATATACAATGATGATGTCGGATAATATACACAAATTAATTTGAGCCAAAATCTAAATCTGAAATGAAAAATTAGTTGATGTCCTAAATATATAGGGTATTACGGTAATTAAGAAAAAAATAATTACAATCAAAAGTTATACAAAGTGTGAAATGAAAAACGGCATTTAAAAAAATCGGTCGAAAGTTGAATCTCGTGTGAAAAATAATGTAAACAAACGATGAAGCTGAAAAATAAACAATATGTACAGAATTAATTTACCCGTCCACTGAAAAACAAACTATACAACTCACCTTGTGGAACAATATCAATGCCGGTCGAGTAAATAGCAACAAGTGTCGGTCGAAGCAAGTGTCGGTCGAATAAATATCAATTAATGTCGTTAGAATAAATATCAACTGCTGTCGTCCCATGTACTACAATCAACTGCTGTCGTCCCATGTACTACACCTATCACCGAAGGTAAACAATCTGGAATGTCCTTTGTCCAACTAAAGCTCACTAAAGGTCCAGGGTCAAACCGAAGGTCAAACAGAATGTCATTAAGGCTGAAGGTCAACAAATATAAAGGTCAAGTAGTATGTCAAAAAAAATTAAACTATACATCTAGGGCTAAGTCAATGTCAAACAAAAATTCAATCCTGAAAGTGTACGTGGGGCAAAGGTCAAAACCAAATTTTATCAAAATTCCTGCAAATCTGAACAAAAAATTAAACAAGTAAACTCGCAACCAAATGCAAAGTGATATAACACGGAAACAATATCGATAAACAATAATATTCATGAAATGAAAACTGGAATTCAATGCGCGAGGACTGTGAATACAAAATTATGATTGGGAACAAAAGTTATGAAGTGGGAACAAACATTTTGAAGTTGGAACAAAAGTTTATGAAGTGGGAACAAATAATATGAAGTGGGTACAAATACTATATACTGCGAACAAAAATGGATGTGAACAAAAATGAGTGCGAACCAATATCTGCGAACAATTAATTCCAAGTCAACAAGATTAATTTACACTGGGTTTTTAAAACTTTAAGACTTATTTCTGAAATGGCGGATTACCCAATAATGTGAAATTGTAAATTAATAATTAATTAATATATTGATAGAGAATGTTACGATGGTTATTTAGCTAATAATTCACCGTCATGTTAATCATGTTAATAGTGCACCGGTCACCACTGATCAGTAGTTAGCATGCATGTGAATATCTGGCGTACAAATTGTAATACAAAGCAATTACAGTTCTAAATGCTTTATAGCATATAAACCAAAATTATGAAAATATTGAGCATTTTTGTGCTTTTTTCCAGAAACTGTAATTATATTGTTATACAATGCAATTACAGTTATAAATGCTTTATAGCATATAAACCAAAATCATGAAAATGTCGGATGTTTTTTCCAAAAACTGTAATTATATGGTAATACAAACACACTACAATCTTACTCACCACTCAGACGACTGAACTCTAGTGCAAGACCCCATCCTGGTTACCCTCATCAGACCTCAATGAATCGTCCCTATCGAGTCTCTGACCACTAGAATGTAATTGTACTCTGACACTAAATGCATCAGATATCACAGAATGTTAGAAAGTTCCACATCTGATCGTCGTCTCCGGGCTGGTGCGAAAGTCGTCCACGGCTTGTAGAAACGTAGCAGAGGGTCGATTATAACCGGAGTAAAGTGGGTAACAAATATGGTAAGAGTCCAACTCCAACGCTCACATTTACCACTGGAAATGGTGATATAGATCTCGTAGAGAAAAATCAGATATAACGATAAACTGATTTCACGGATGTCATTACAGTGTCCATCACAGGAACGCGATAGCGTCACACACGTACTTCTCCATAAAAATATATCACACACAGTTCCGAATCACTGGGGGCTCCATTGTGACTTTTCGCCCTTTCTACCTTCGGTAATAATAAAGAATAGAAGGCTTAAAAGTAGCAAGTTCGATCGTTTATACACAAAGACGGTATGTAACTATGTGGGAAGTACGTGTGTTCAAGCTAGATGCGATAAATAGATATTAGGTATCGACGCAGAGATGGCTGCGTAGAATAAGTAGTAGGATTAGTACTATCGAAGTACTATCAGTCGTCCGATGAAATGCAATGAAGTATTCGATTCGTCAAGGGTATTCCAAGGATTACACTCTGAAATATACAACATGAACAACGTCCTAAGTAAAAGTGAATAAGTGAACACACGCACGCACATAGTTACCGATAACAATAAAACATAATACAATTATGGCATGGTCCAATACAATACACGGTGCCTTTGAGAGAATAGTCAAATACAATAATAAGGGTTGGCTGCTATGACTAACAATGGGTTTTACAATAGTCCGACTGTGATTCGGACTTATCTAGTGGTCAGTCATAAAGTAAAGTACTTGTAAGACGAAAGTGAATGGGTTTAACGTCTCATCAACATTCAAGGTCGCATAGATATGGCAAAGTACTTGTAAGTATTACACAATACTTTTATAAGTATCAAGTAATACAAGAAGTATATCTACTACAAGGTACATGTAACTCCACCTGAGCGAGCTACACAATTTAACAAACCAGTCTTGACACCTACCAAATTGATGGGTCTGGGTGCACCTCTTCGCCCTCACGCTAACTCGCCCTCCATCACTCACTGCCTCGTCTCTCTCACTGTGATGTTAAGTGGACTGCAAGGGGATGAGTCAACTTAAGTGACAAGCATCAATAGACCGAGTTATGGGTGAGTGCAATCGCGCATTTGAATAACCCGCCATTACCGGTAAATTATCTCGCGTAAACAGTCACGATTCTGTGCAGTTTAATTAACCATTGCCTATTGCAAGATACACGAAACCCAGCGCAAACGAAACCAATCGACATATTAAAAACACATGTAGTATTGCATGAACAAATTACTTACCAAATTATGTAGTAAAATTAGAAAACAAATCTCTAAAGTAAACTGAACTTTTCTGAAGACAAATCTGCTGACAAAACTTCCAGAATGCAATCCAAAGGGAATTAACTCTGACGTAAAGGGGCATACAATGCGAAAAGGAAGTAAATTACCAGTATGGGAAAAACCCACCCTGCTACAGTAGTAGTAGTTGTAGTAGTAGTAGTAGTTGTAGTAGTAGTAGTAGTAGTGTAGTAGTAGTGTTCAGCAATACAGTATAAACCAGATATTTCCTGTTCACGCAGGGGAATGGTAGCGGGCCCTCGTAAATCGGGGTAGGGAAATTTAACGACTATATCTACTGGGCAATGAAAAGACGACAATGACGAGATTTTAGTAACATCTGATATTTTGATAATAGTTCTAACATGCAGTATTACTCAACGTGTACAATTAAAGAGTGGTGACAAACCCTGATAACAACGATGAGGGTGATCTGATTATGGACAGATAATGACTAATGCGACTGTGGGAGTAAGCAGACTCAAGAAAGAATATTAGCGCATGTAAACACGGACTAGATTTATGCTAATATCTGGCGGAAAATCACACTAACGCAAACCCAAGTCATGTGGGAAATCACGAAGCTGGGTTGGGAAATAATGCTGGGTGGGGGAGTCACACAGCTGGGATCACGAAGATGGGGGTGGGAAATAATGCTGGGTGGGGGAGTCACACAGCGGGAATCACAAAGCTGGGGATGGGAATAATGCTGGGTGGGGGAGTCACACAGCGGGAATCACGAAGCTGGGGTGGGAATAATGCTGGGTGGGGAAGTCACACAACGTGAGTCACACAGCGGGGATCACGAAGCTGGGGTGGGAAATAATGCTGGGTGGGGGAGTCACACAATAATGCTGGGTGGGGGAGTCACACAGCGGGGATCACGAAGCTGGAGTGGGAAATAATGCTGGGTGGGGGAGTCACACAGCGGGAATCACGAAGCTGGGGTGGGAAACAATGCTGGGTGGGGGAGGGGGAGTCACACAGCGGGTATCACGAAGCTGGGGTGGGAATAATGCTGGGTGGGGAAGTCACACAGAAGGAGTCACACAGCGGGGATCACTCTTTATAATGCTGGGTGGGGGAGGGGAGTCACACAGCGGGAATCACAAAGCTGGGGTGGGAATAATGCTGGGTGGGGAAGTCACACAGCGTGAGTCACACAGCATAATGCTGGGTGGGGGAGTCACACAGCGGGAATCACGAAGCTGGGTGGGAATAATGCTGGGTGGGGGAAGTCACACAGAGGGAGTCGCACAGCGGGGATACTCCTTTATAATGCTGGGTGGGGGAAGTCCACACAGCGGGAATCACAAAGCTGGGGGTGGGAATAATGCTGGGTGGGGATGTCACCAAACAAGCGTGAGTCACACAGCATAATGCTGGGTGGGGGAGTACACAGCGGGAATCACGAAGCTGGGTGGGGTAAAATGCTGGGTGGGGGAGTCACACAGCGGGGATCACGAAGCTGGACGTGGGAAATAATGCTGGGTGGGGTGTCACACAGCGGGGATCACGAAGCTGGGGTGGGAATAAATGCTGGGGGTGGGGGGGGAGTCACACAGCGGAATCACGAAGCTGGGTGGAAAATATGCTGGGTGGGGGGAGTCACACAATAATGCTGGGTGGGGGAGTCACACAGCGGGGATCACGAAGCTGGAGTGGGAAATAATGCTGGGTGGGGGAGTCACACAGCGGGAATCACGAAGCTGGGGTGGGAAACAATGCTGGGTGGGGGAGTCACACAGCGGGTATCACGAAGCTGGGGTGGGAATAATGCTGGGTGGGGAAGTCACACAGAGGGAGTCACACAGCGGTGATCACTCTTTATAATGCTGGGTGGGGGAGTCACACAGCGGGAATCACAAAGCTGGGGTGGGAATAATGCTAGGTGGGGAAGTCACACAGCGTGAGTCACACAGCATAATGCTGGGTGGGGGAGTCACACAGCGGGAATCACGAAGCTGGGGTGGGAATAATGCTGGGTGGTGAAGTCACACAGAGGGAGTCGCACAGCGGGGATCACTCTTTATAATGCTGGGTGGGGGAGTCACACAGCGGGAATCACAAAGCTGGGGTGGGAATAATGCTGGGTGGGGATGTCACACAGCGTGAGTCACACAGCATAATGCTGGGTGGGGGAGTCACACAGCGGGAATCACGAAGCTGGGGTGGGAAATAATGCTGGGTGGGGGAGTCACACAGCGGGGATCACGAAGCTGGAGGTGGGAAATAATGCTGGGTGGGGGTGTCACGCAGCGCGGATCACGAAGCTGGGGTCGGAATAATGCTGGGTGGGGGAGTCACACAGCGGGAATCACGAAGCTGGGGTGGAAAATAATGCTGGGTGGGGGAGTCACACAGCGGGAATCAGGAAACTAGGATGGGGACTAATTATGCTGGGTGAGGGATGCACATAGCAGGAGGACACGAAGCAGGGTCAGGAATCGCACAGCAGGGGTTGAAAGGGAGGGGGCACGAAGCTATGGTGGCGAGTCACACATCTGGGGGGTCAGGAAGCTGGGTGGGGACTAATGTTGGGTGGGGAATCACACAGCTGGGTGGGGAATTACACAGCAGGTGGGCACACAGCAGGGGTGGGGAGTCACACAGCCGGGGGTCACGAAGCTGTGGTGGGAATCATGACACATAGCTGCATGGTGGGTCACATAACAGCTAGGGCGCATGACAATGGAATGGGGATCACCTAACAGGGGTGTGAGGGGGGCACGAAGGTAGGGTAGGGCGTCACACAGCAGGGGGTCATGAAGCTCAAATTGGGAATCGTATCGCAATGGGGAAAAAGTGGGTGGGGTAATGGCATATTGGTATTATCATGATTCCAGCCAATATTAATAATCAATAATGCCAGAATGACGTTCAAATCATCACATCTCACGACTAACGGACCATTGGTAACGTCGTCGGTGAGTAATGTTTAAGAGGGAGGATAGTTGGGCCTTGTGAGTTCTGAGACGCGAGACAAAGTCGCCAACTGACAGATTTCTCTCCTATTTATAGGTTTTGTCAGGCCGAGTTGGACAAGTTTCGTGACTTACGGAACTTGTCCAACCTCCCGCATAGTGATTGGCTAGATGGTATGGACGGAATATTCCGATCAGACACGAGCCAAAACAAGTACAGCCAGTAAACATGGCGGCTGCATTCAACACACGCAGGAAATGCCAACAAACTATTGTGAATTATAACGAACTAAACAAGTTTCCTGCTTTGTGAAGACGACAATTATAAACTATTGACAAGTGTGAACATTCAGGCATGCATCTGAGATCGTGGTAAGTTGTGTGCACAAAATGACAGACGTGTTTTGTTGTCCAAAATGTGTGATAAATTCGAAGCGAGGAATACGCAATACACAAGCGTGTATAGCAATGCTTCGCTGGCTGGGTCGCTTCACGACCCCGCCTGTTCGACCAGAGTTCGTCCTCGAACTCATGAAAAAATAGGATAACGTAATATATGCTGCACAACCTGAATGTCACGTATTTGTATAAAAACATATGGCTATTTACATGTAAATGAGATTTATCACCAAATATTTCTAACACGCTCCAAACATGTATGAATGCTTTGCAGTCTGGTCTCTACATTTTACTTGAGTCAATTAACATATTCTATGTGCGGCGATAAAATGTGACCCTGACAAGACTACAGAACATGTGACATGGTCAATAATACGTTCCTTACTACTTCTAATCAAATATTGTACTATCAGTACATCTACTAACAACACTATCATGTGAACTACTCCTAATCATGTATCGGTATGGCACTAGTGCTTACCATGGGTGTTGGCATCGCTATTCAGAATTCATATAATATTTCCCTTGGTCACGTAAACTATGGAAAGCTATATTAAAATGTATCTACTTTCGTATAATATGAAAACTTGAACATCAGTGAGTCAACATCAACGCAAAACACTCGGATACCAATACTTACTCTATATCTATTCTATTTATTTCCAGGTACATGTACATTCAATCCCTCACATACAAAAAAAATGTACATACTATGTCATTTTCTGGAAACACTTGACCTCCATACTCCATGATAGTGTACGCAAGTCAAATTGGTTAGATATGATAGTTCCAACGACATGGTACTGTCATATCTGGGTCATGTACTATCACTCAGATCCTAATAAAAAAATACAACACATTGTGTTCTGTATCTATTGTTCCTATTTCACTATTCCTGACTTATAAGTATACGCTGTCCACGTTCTTAAACGCGAATCAAATATCTCTATATGTACGCGGGTATTTAATATTTACGCGAAAACATTCAAGTTTATATTGGGTATAAGCGCACATATTTGTCCTATGTAAAATGTGCCTGTTCCATAGTGACGTCCTGTACTACGGCTATTATCGCGAACTTATACCACACGCGTATTTAACGTCTGATTTTGCGGAAAATCTATCCTCGTGTATAGTGGTTCCGCCGATGGACCATGTATGGCAAATGATCCGTCGTCATTCTGTCGTCAGTAAGCTATCGCGTTGTAGCGTTTCCACGGGTGGTCCTCATCGGGTAATCGCTCGTCAGCATTTGCGTCGTCTGTGAACATCGCATCGGTGGTTCGTCTCACGCCCGATATACGTGTGGGGCGGTATCACGCATCGTTTCGTCATCATCCTCTAACGCGTCGATTATCGCCCGTTTCCTTCAAGGATTACGTCTCGTCGTCATGTCGTATAGGAAACGTACGCCTCCTGGCGTAGATGGAATATAGTCTTCGCATCGAACGCAGACTCGTTAATACGTTTATTATATGTGTGGGGTGGGTGTATGGTGGGGTGGCCAGGAAAGGGAGTCGACTTGCAATGGTCAGTGTATATGGTGTATGTCAGCATCGTTAAATTCGGGCAGAGTTAGGTTGCCACCAACATCACCATTGGCCATGCACAGTCGCCTTGTGGGAGGGGAAGGTTATGTGTGGGGAGGGGGGGCTGAGCTGGGGAGGCAGTAGGGGGGATGGAGTGGGGTGGGGAAGCGGAGAAACTCAGATGAGGGGGTGTATGTGGGGGGTGATATGGGGTAAACTCGGGAACGAGTTGTATACAGTGGGAAACTGGAATGTGGGGTATAGGGGGTGGGGAAGCGGGGAAACTCGGGCACGAGTTTTTATACAGTGGGACACTGCGATTGGGGTATGTATGGGGTGGGAAAACTGGGATGGGGTGTGTATTTGGTGGGGAAGCGGGGAAACTTGGGCACGAGTTGTTATGCAGGGAACACTGGGATTGGGTGAGGAAGCGGGGAAACTCGGGCACAAGTTTTGATAAAGTGGGAAACTGGGATGGAGTTGTGTATTTGGTGGGGAAGCGGGGAACTCGGTGGAACACTGGGATGTGGTTGCGTATGGGGTGGGGAAGCGGGTAACGGACAGGCACGTGTTTTATGGCCAGGTTTCGTGAACTTATATATTACTATCGCTGTTTTACGTTGAGGACACGCGTACCGGAGATGCCCTCGCTGCTTGCAATTGTAACAGGAGCGTCGTTCCACGGCCTTTAACATCGGCCACACTGTCCGGGGTTGTTTTGCGCTCATCCGTCTAATGTTGGCCATGATTTCTGCTACATCATGTAGCAACTTGTTTTTTTCATTATTTGCATTTATTGACCGTATATATTCTCTATGTTCGCTGTAGTTTTCACTTTTCTCAACTTGCCTCATATAGCATCGTTCTTTATTATTTTTCGCGGCAGTTTCTAATTTCATAGCGATTCTCAGAATGTCTGCTATCGTCGTTGATTCCTTCACTAGGATCCAGCGTTCGATATCCCAATTGTTCAATGCTTCAACAAAGCAATCTCGTGCAATTTCTTGTGTATGGTTATATGGGATTGTCGGGTATGCCAAACGCGTCAGCCGTTTAATATCGTGAGCCAATTCCGGTAGTGGTTCGTCTACTTTTCGAAGACGTTGTTTCAATTCAGTTTTATACGTTGTCGTTTGTGTTTCGGTCTGAAACCTGTTGGTCAGAGCCGTTACTAGCGAGTTGTAATCGGTTCTGGTATCTGGGTCAAGTTCACTCAGTACAGCTATTGCCTCGCCGCTCAAGCTGCACGCTAACTTGACTGCTTTCATTTCATTGTCCCAGTTATTTCCGTGTGCCTTGATACCGAATTGCAGGAGATATTCATGCCAGTTTCCATTTCCGTCAACATTACTTATTTCCACTAACTGACACGGATGTGGTATATACTTTTACACCTTCCCGCGGTTGGGGGACGCGGGAGCTACTATCATGTATATGTGATTGGGCTGGATGATACTTTCTCGGGGATAGGGACCTATCACGTGTTCTGACAGGCATGTGACTTCGCACATGTAAGGGCTGGCGATTATCTAAGGGTAACTGACACGATTCGCTGTAACTAATTGTACGTCTACTGTCGAGTTCCGGGTCATGTCGTACATTTGAGTCAAGCCTCTCTAAAATCAAGTTCATCTGAGATTTTAATTGTTTTACCTCAGTTCTTAGAGACTTAATCTCCGCACGCAGTTCACATTCGCATGAATTTTCGCACGACTCCGTATTATTCAAGCGCCTATGGTTTATGTATCCACTGGTTACCATACAATTAACTTCATCACCTGTCGTGACAGGTACAGTGACATGGTTATTGGGAGAGAAGGTCGGGGCAATTGTTTTGGATCCGTGGGGGTCAATGGGAGACATTCGACCTCGAGTGGGGATGTACACATTCCCGGTGTCCTCGTCGCCAATACATTCAAGAGACGGCACTATATATCGCAACTGTCTGGTTTGGGGTGAAATGGGTACGGTGGAATGGGCCAGGGGGTAGGAAACCTCGATTACGAACAGAAAATCTATTCCACTCACTCGCTCGCACTACGCATTTCACCGCAGTGCATATTACCAAGAGTGATTTTGTGTGTATTGCCCTATTGGAAATTCCGAGTGGCTATGTGGACAGACACGGCAATGGTAATTCTTGAAGCAACATAAGGGTACGTTTCGGCTCTACTGGTTTATGCTATATATCCCACCGGTGCCACCAAATTTGTAACGTCCCTATGTCGTATCCGTCTTCAGCAATACGGTATAAACCAGATATTTCCTGTTCACGCAGGGGAATGGTAGCGGGCCCTCGTAAATCGGGGTAGGGAAATTTAACGACAAAATCTACTGGGCAATGAAAAGACGACAGTGACGAGATTTTAGTAACATCTGATATTTTGATAATAGTTCTAACATGCAGTATTACTCAACGTGTACAATTAAAGAGTGGTGACAAACTCTGATAACAACGATGAGGGTGATCTGATTATGGACAGATAATGACTAATGCGACTGTGGGAGTAAGCAGACTCAAGAAAGGATATTAGCGCATGTAAACACGGACTAGATTTATGCTAAAATCTGGCGGAAAATCACACTAACGCAAACCCAAGTCATGTGGGAAATCACGAAGCTGGGGTGGGAAATAATGCTGGGTGGGGGAGTCACACAGCGGGGATCACGAGCGGGGGTGGGGGTGGGAAATAATGCTGGGAGGGTGGGGGAGTCACACAGCGGGAATCACAAAGCTGGGGGTGGGAATAATGCTGGGTGGGGGAGTCACACAGCGGGAATCACGAAGCTGGGGTGGGAATAATGCTGGGTGGGGAAGTCACACAGCGGGAGTCACACAGCGGGATCACGAAGCTGGGGTGGGAAATAATGCTGGGTGGGGGAGTCACACAGCGGGAATCATGAAGCTGGGGTGGGAAATAATGCTGGGTGGGGGAGTCACACAGCGGGAATCACAAAGCTGGGGTGGGAATAATGCTGGGTGGGGAAGTCACACAAGCGTGAGTCACACAGCGGGGATCACGAAGCTGGGGTGGGAAATAATGCTGGGTGGGGGAGTCACACAGCGGGAATCACGAATGCTGCGGGTGGGAAATAATGCTGGGTGGGGGGGGGGTCACACAGCTGGGGATCACGAAGCTGGAGGTGGGAAATAATGCTGGGTGGGGGAGGTCACACAGCGGGGATCACGAAGCAGGTGGGAATAATGCTGGGTGGGGGGGTCACACAGCGGGAATCACGAAGCTGGGGTGGAAAATAATGCTGGGTGGAAAATAGCTCGGGTGGGGGAGTCACAGCGGGAATCAGGAAGCTAGGATGGGGACTAATTATGCTGGTGGGGGATGCACATAGCAGGAGGACACGAAGCAGGGTCAGGAATCGCACAGCAGGGGTTGAAAGGGATTGGGGGGTACGAAGCTATGGTGGCGAGTCACCACATCTGGGGGGTCAGGAAGCTGGGTGGGGACTAATGTTGGGTGGGGAGTCACACAGCTGGGTGGGGAATTACACAGCAGGTGGGCACACAGCAGGGATGGGGAGTCACACAGCCGGGGGTCACGAAGCTGGGGTGGGAATCATGACACTGAATGGTGGGGCACACAACAGCTAGGACGCATGACAATGGAATGGGTATCACCTAACAGGGGTGGGATGGGGGTACGAAGGTAGGGTAGGGCGTCACACAGCAGGGGGTCATGAAGCTCAAATTGGGAATCTTATCGCAATGGGGAAAAAGTGGGTAGGGTAATGGGATATTGGCATTATCATGGTTCCAGCCAATATTAATAATCAATAATTCTAGAATGACGTTCAAATCATCACATCTCACGACTAACGGACCATTGGTAACGTCGTCGGTGAGTAATGTTTAAGGGGGAGGATATTTGGGCCTTGGGAGTTCTGAGACGCGAGTCGCGTCTCGAGTTGCGTCGCTCGGGACAAAGTTATATTCTAGTCCTGGTGTGATGGCCGACTGATCAAGGGCTACACTAGTCCTGGTGCGATGGCCGACTGATCAAGGGCTAAACTAGTCCTGGTGCGATGACTGACTGATCCAGGGCTAAACAAGTCCTGGTGCGATGGCCGACTGATCAAGTTATATTCTATTCCTGGTGTGATGGCCGACTGATCAAGGGCTACACTAGTCCTGGTGCGATGGCCGACTGATCAAGGGCTAAACTAGTCCTGGTGTGATGGCCGACTGACCAAGGGCTAAACTAGTCCTGGAGCGATGGCCGA
This sequence comes from Conchocele bisecta, assembly GCA_029237695.1. NCBI lineage: Eukaryota > Metazoa > Mollusca > Bivalvia > Lucinida > Thyasiridae > Conchocele > Conchocele bisecta. The sequence goes on from CM055272.1 coordinate 825,997, forward strand.
CTGATCTAGTTCTATGCTAGTCATGTTGAGATTGCCGACTGATCAAGTGCTAAACTAGTCCTGGTGGCTGGTGCGATGGCCGACTGATCAAGTTCTAAACTAGTCCTGGAGCAATGGCCGACTGATCAATTTCTAAACTAGTCCTGGAGCGATGGCCGACTGATCAAGTTCTAAACTAGTCCTGGTGCGATGGCCGACTGATCGAGTGCTATACTTGTCCTGGTGCGATTGCCGACTGATCAAGGGCTAAACTAGTCCCGGTGCGATAGCCGACTGATCAAGTGCTATACTAGTCCCGGTGTGATGGGAAACTGATCAAGTTTTAAACTAGTCCTGGTGCGATGGCCGACTGATCAAGTTCTAAACTAGTCCTGGAGCGATGTCCGACTGATCAAGTGCTAAACTAGTCCTGGTGTGATGGCCGACTGATCAAGTTCTAAACTAGTCCTGGTGTGATGGCCTACTGATCTAGTGCTAAACTAGTCCTGGTGCGATGGCCGACTGATCAAGTGCTAAACTAGTCATGGTGCGATGGCCGACTGATCAAATCGCATGCCATAATAACTAGATGGCCATGGCCTGCATGTCGTGCCCGCCGATGCATTTGATAGTACAAACAATTTTTTGTATTGCAACAAAGCTTTAGCCCGTCGACGTAAAAACGGGCCGCACCCGCCGAGGCTTTGATAGTATACCCAAAAACTTTAACTAAAAAACACATTAACCAAAAATTTTATCCTGAATGAACACCAATGTGCCAACTATATCGCTCTGTCTGCAAGCGGGCCCAACAAAAACCTTAAGAGAAATTTCAAAGTAATTTGACCGTGACATTGGGCACATATAAATAATAATGAAAATGTGGGTGACAAATACACCGTATGTGAAGTTTGGAGTGAATTGGTGAAGCGGTTTCAGAGATATAGTGTTCTTAAAGGTACATGCCCACTCAGTAGGCACAAAATGTTCTTTATATCAGAGACATCATCTGAGACATTTACGGGCAAAATAAACATTAATTCACCATTAATACACATATTTATTGGCATTATTATACATTTTATATCAGACGTAAATTTCCACACTGCTATCAGGGGCGATAACCGTGTTTCCTTAAAATGTTACCAAGACATTACTATTTATTTGTTGATGTGCAATGAACATACATGTACTTTATAATCTGTCGAAATCATTAATTTTTCAGGGAAACACATTTAATTAGTATAAGTAATTAAAAAATATCATGCCCCAGTTGCCTATGAAAATAGCCTGATATCACCGCGTGTCACTATCAGTGAAATAAACATTACTAAATGATTATATCCATATAACGGGCACTCGTAATGTTTAGAACTGGTGGAATAGTGACAAAATTATACACTTATTTAATTTCTGCAAATAACTGAGAATACACATAACTTTAATTGTTGTGCCTACTGAGTGGGTATGTACCTTTAATTAGCATAAATTATTAAAAACAAGAAATGCGTCTGTCGAACGCGGATGCCACCTGCAGCATTTTTGAGAAACTGTGACAAAGTGGTTAACCGAAAAGTGTGACGGACAGACGGACGGACGGAAGGACGGTCCAAACACTATATGCCACCCGTTTCTTCGAAATCCGGTGGCATAAAAATATCATGCCTCATTTGAATATGAAAATAGCTTCATACCACTGCTAGTCATTATCAGTAAAATATATATTACTAAATGAGTATATATGGATAGCGGGCACACATAATTTTTAGAACTGGTGGAATAGTGACACAATTATACACTTATTTAATTGCTATAAAGAACAGTTTGTGCCTACTGAGTGGGCATGTACCTTTAACAACTTTAACCTTAAATCAAAAAAAATTAACCGGACGCACGAAGTGACGTACATATGGATGTACGTACGTATGTAGGCCAATGTGACAACTATATCGCACTGTCCATATGCAGGCATGTCAAAAACTTTGAGGTAAATTTCAATGTAATTTTACCTTGATATTGGGCACAGGGGTTGCAGGGGTTGAGCATAGAATGAAAATATGGATGATGATAAACACACATGTGAAGCTTCGAGTGAATTGGCGAAGCTGTTTCTGAGATATAGTGTTCTTAAAAACTTTAACCTACGGTAAATAAAAACCAGATGGCCATGGCCCGCATGTTGAGCCCACCGAGGCATTTGATGGTGTCCGAGTATATTTATTTGAAGTTTGAATTAACGTATGTAAAAGCTTTAACGCAAATTTTAAAGTCATTTGACCTTGATATTTGGCATGTGGGTCGCATGCGTGGGCTATAATACGAAAATATGGATGATAATAAAGAATTATCTGAAGTTTGAAGCAAATCTGGGTAAGTATTGTGGAGATATAAGGTATGCAAAAACTTTAACAAAAATTTCAAATTCATTTGACCTTGGGGCACAGGGGCCGCATGAATGGGACACAGAATGAATATATGGATGATGACTAATAAGCATTTGATGTTTCAAGTCAATGTGACTTAGGATATGGTATTTAAAAACATACACCAATTTCGGACGGACTGACGCACGGACGTCATTGTGATCACTAAGTCTCGCTTTCAGCAAGCAGGCTCGGCAAAAAAAATACAGATGGACGTCAATGTGCAGACTATATCGCACTGTCCGCAGGCGGTCGCGACAACAATTGTCCAACCCCTTTTTAAAGGTGCAAGCCCACTCAGTAGTCTAAAAATGCTCTCTATGGGAATTAAATAAGTGTATAATTGTCACTATTCCACTAGTTATAAACATTACGAGTGCCCGCTATACAGATATAATCATTTGGTAATATTTATTTTACTGATAGTGACGCGCGGTGGTATCGGTATTTTCATGTGCAAATGGGGCATGATATTTTATAATTATTTATACTATTAAATTAAATGCATCAACTGAAAAAAGTTTTGACTGATTATAAAGTATGATCATTGCACATCAAAAAATAAATACAGAGAATAAATAGTAATGTCCGTTAACATTTTAAGGAAACACGGTTATCGTCCCTGATATCAATGTGGAAATTTTCTTCTGATATAAAATGTATAATAATGCCAAACAATACGTGGGTAATGGTAAATGATTGTTTATCTGGCCAGAAAATGTCACCGATGATGTCTCTGACATAAAGAACACTTTGTGCCTACTGAGTGGGCATGCACCTTTAACGCTAGCTCCACCCTGTCCAGTGAGACCTATGCATGTGTTAAGTTTCATACAAAATATTGCAATGGGTGTTCGCGTTATGCTCCGGACAAATCAGTGCGCGAAAAAACAAAGGGAGATAACTAAACTAGAAAATGTGTTCATAGAACACGGATACCCACATATCGGTTTGATAGTAAACAAGGCAAAATTCCAGTGTCCAAAAGGGAGAGATAATCCATGACACGGGGTTCGAATCAAAAATCGAAATAAACTTTCCGCATCTACTCATTATAAGGAAGCTGCATATCAAATTTCAGTGCTGTAGCTATTACAAAAGTTTTACGAGTTACAAGGCAAAATTTTCAAATTCTAATTAAAAAAGAGGGAGATAATCCATGACTCGGGGGTCGAATGAAAATAAACTTTGCAAATCTACTCATCATAAGGACATACCAAGTTTCAGGTGTGTAGCTATTAGGGTTTAAAAGTTTTACGAGCTACAAGACAAAATTGGAAAATTCCAACTTGAAAAGGGGGAGATAATCCATGACCATGGGGTCGAATCAAACATACATGTACCAAGTTTCAGGTATGTAGCTATTACCGTTTAAAAGTTTTTCGAGTTACTAGGTTGGTGACGGACGGAAGAACGGACAAGGTCAAGGGTAACACTAAATGCCCCCTCCACTATCGTGGTTAGGCAAAAGTTGTCATATACAAGTAACTTACCTTAATTCATCAGTTACACATCAGACGATGAATGAACTTTAATTCTGGTGTAGAATATTAAAGTTATTCATTATATTCAATAGTGCTGCTTTGACATGACGTGAAATTAAAACATGCATGACATGATCTGGAAGAAAAACCACAGACCAAGCACGCATATTCAGAATTACGTCTGTCGGTTCTTATCCAGCTCCGATTTCTGTCACCTGTCCACAAAATCCAGAATCCAATATTGTCGCAAATTTAATCCTCTATGTTGGTGTACGTTAGAACAAAATGTCACTTAGTATATTATCCAATTCATTGTAATCTCTTGTTTCTCTAAATAAATGCGTCCAACAATCCCTGTTGCTGCTATCGTGATAAAAAATGTTAAAGGTTCCGTCAGCGCCTCACATATTGATCTTAATATCCACCATTTTGATTCCAAGTACCAGAATAATGATGTTTCCATGCGCCGTCGTAGTGTTATCTGTCAGATTCCGTTGTTTATTTGATCAAATTGATGGACAAATTTGTGTCCGCTAATGTCGCCAAGAGCATAATCTGTGACGTTGACTGTAATAATTTGGCATAACTTCTAGCTTGTGATTTTTTGGTTGAATGAAGTGATCACTATGGTGAATAAGTGTGTATTTGTGCCCGGTTTGCTCAGCAGGTAGAGCGATGGTGTGGTAAACCAGAGATCCCCGGTTCGATTCCGGGCTGGTGCACATCTTTCTCACCCTGTGACATTTAGCGCCCAACGTAGTTGCGGGAAGTAACTCTGCAGAATACTCCCACATCGTCCGTACCGAGAGTTTATAATGGTGCTCTCCGTAGGTTTCCCCTCAATATTCATTTATTCACTCAGGTCACATAGTTATGACAACATGAGGTAAATACAATACAACATCATGAAATGACACAATGGCTACTCAAGATAAATTAATATTCAAATGTATAAATATAACGACTAGCTGATCATGTAACGGTGAACTTAATTCAAATATCTGAAAACATAAACATTGGTTTGGAAATATATGTTTTATGTGTAATTACGATTTAATATCTTTGTGAGGACAACATTCTTAGATGGTTTTCTCAAGAACATGTTCGACCCAATGGACATCTTAAACAAAAATGTACATGGTCTACCTACATAGTAGTATTATAGATATGTGTATTCAGGATGATATGTTGCTGGCAGTTTAAGCAGTACATTTATCAGTAGTCTACATACAGGCCATTTCGTTTCCACCTCCGACCTCGGTCGGAAATAGAGTTATGGCAGATGGTGTATAATGAATGTAGATTCCGAATATGTTGTTACTCTCAGGATACGAAATCGAAAGCTGAGGGTATACAATTCGAATACTCTGCATCTAGATACAAGTTTTAAATACCGTCTTTGTGAAGCACATAATGATACTATTGCACGAGCTATTATCCATACACGTGTTATGCATGGCGTTCAAAACATGAGACAATAATGTTAATAAATGCATGTTGGCATCAATACAATACATACAGATTATTTGAACTTACTATTCAAACATGTTTACATGTGGGTCGCCGGCCGCCAAAAAGGAGCACACAACATTTAATATTGGGGAAATAATTCGTCCAGCACATTCACACCCTACAACTTAAGTATATAAATGGTGAACAGCGTATGCTCTGATCAGACTGCACGTATGATCTGTGAGTATACCGGTCGTAAATGTCGTGAGGTCCTTTTTCTGGAACGGCGGCCCATGTACATGTATAATTCACGCAATCCAATATTAATAATAACATTAGACTTCCATATAATGTCCTTTCTGATCATAAATGTACAATTCACACACTCCAATATTAATAAAAAACATTACACTTCCATATAATGTCCTTTCTGATCATAAATATACTACTAACTAACTTAATATGAACAATAGTGTTTCATTATAAGAGATACACATTTCGAGAGATTCCTTAATTCTTTCAAATTTTTCGTATTCATTAGTTGGTGAAACTTTTGTACCTTTGGTCTTTTATAATAATAAGGTTTCAAAAAGGTTGTTCTTGCATGTTTTTGTTCTTTACAGCAAAGCAAGTGATGATATTCGTCCCCAAAATCGTGTTTGCACAGTTTACAAAATCGCTGCTGTCTATCTGTTCTAGTCCACCTTCCAGTTTCAACTGGTAACTTATGATTTCGAGTGCGAAATAATAAAATTGGTTTATATACGTTTTCGCCTAGTTTTAATAAATAGTTTTCTGTACAGATATCCTCTTTAAAAAGTCTGTATGTTTTATCTTCCTGTATTGCAGATCTCCATTTTGATATATACAAATCTTTCAGTTTTTGTTTAATACTACAAATGAGCCATTTTATATTAGGTACTTTTTGTGATGTCCAGAAACCAGACATGCCACAGTCAATACAAATCTGCTTTATATATGTAATCCATTGAAAATCAATTTTCCCGTAGGTGTGTAAACTAAGTAACATAGAATACATATTACTCGATAATTTCATATTGTCTGGCTGTATTAGTTTTGTCCAAAAGCTGGTCATTCGTGTAAGTATATCGACCTGCACTGGGAATATACCTAATTCTCCATATATCATTGTACTCGGTGTTGATCGTTTTAAATTAAGTGCGTATTTATAATACTTTAATTGTACTCGTTCAATTATTTCATTGTTACCAAACCCCCATATTTCAGAGCCATATAGCAAAATTGGTTTAATGTTTTTCTCAAAAAGGTCAATTTGTATGTCCACAGGCAAGTTTAATTCTCTCACTTTTGATAATAAGCTATGCATAGCTTTCGTAGCTTGGTTAGCGATATGTTTTTTGGCATTTAAAAAAGAACCACTTTGTGACATAAATATGCCTAAATATTTGTATTCTGTTACTATATCTAATTTTAAATTGTTTAGAAAAAAATCGTTTCGTTTACCTGGTCTACCTTTTGAAAATATGAGAACTTTTGATTTTTGTATATTAACTGTTAATTTCCATTCAGTACAGTATTTATGAAATGCCGTAAGAGAGTTTTGTAGGTCTATTGCTGTGTCACTGAAAAGTACTGTGTCATCAGCGTATAAAAGTATAAACATTTTCAGGTATAGTCCTAGTTCGTTATCCAATTCATGATTTCTGCAATTTATTCCATTAACGCCCTTTAGATCTAGAAGCATTTCAAGTTCATTTAAATATAGCGAAAATAGAAAGGGCGATAGGTTTTCCCCTGCAAAGTACCAAATCACATCTGATTTGCACTTCAACTGTTAATTGCGACATATTTTGTGTATTTTTCAATTGAAAGAAATGTCAGTATTATACTTATTCATTTCTGTGTAAAAAGTACAGAAAAATATGTCACAATTAACAGCTAAAGCGCGAATGAGATCCGATTCGATACTCTGCAGGAAAAACCTATGGAGCACCGGAACTCTGGGTACGGACGATAATTGAGTATTCTGTTGCCCAACAAAGGACCGCGACTGATAAATACTCCCAAATTGTACCCAAACATATGGAATTCGGAGACAAAAATTAAACATAGAATTCGAGGACAAATTTCAATTTGGCGGAGAAGAATGTCACAGTACGCAACTGACCATGGGGATGAAGTGTGTATGATCTGTGCCTTGTTAGCTTGCTCGGTAGAGTCATGGGCATGGTACGGTAAACATGAGGTCCCTGGTTCGATTCCGGGCCGTTATTTATCTTTCTCACTCTGTGACACATGTAAACCGTTTTATTTTAAAGAAATGGCTATCACCGGAATAAATATTATCTTCACAAAATTTGATTCGGGCCAATAGAAATCAACAGCCAGAACAGAACGTTTGCAGTAATATAAATCTAATTCCAAAATAAATTTTTAATATTTTTTTTATGATCAGGTTTCGAAAATTAAAATATGCTTTTCTTTTAAAATTATTATCAATATGTTCACCATGTTATTATGGTTAATATGCAATTCACAGTCTCCTTGCAGCTTGAAATTGAAAGACATTATGAAAAGTTGTGTTGATCTCAGAAATTGTCATGTCGACTATAGGATCGCGTCGAAATAATGTCAACATAATAGGAAAACGTAATTTGATACCGACGAAAATGTAAACAAAACGCAAAATTGATGCTTTGTTTTGCTATATTATACCGTAGACCACACATTATCATTTGATTGTATATGAAAATAAATATATTGTCAGCATGGTGGTGTCTATTAATGTGTTCTTGATATTCGGAACGGCAGTGAGTGAGTGACGAAATTTTGTTTTGTCCAAGAAATTGTCAAGGTCAATGTTTCACTGTTTGTCTCGCAATAACCCGCCGATTTATATTTGCGGACCAAAAAAACAGATCACAAATACCGCTGACTTTCTAGGCTAGTCACTTTGAATTAGATAGATGGGATAAAATTTTGGATTGGAACACGGATACGTTTGTTAACTATTTCGATTTTATTGCCGCATTGGTTAAGCAGAGCGGTCCGCTGGTTTTACCGCAGAGCGCAGCGTAAAGCGGTCATTCTTTCGCAGTTTACAGAAACAAAGGAGCGTAAATTGCAATTAAAAGCGGAGGGCAGCGCTAACTGCGCTATAAGTATTGCAATTCCGCAACCAACTCTTTGGACCGCAGTCACATGATTGCAGTCCGATTGCGGTCCAATTGCAATTAATGGGAACGCGAATTGCAATCCTGCGCTCCAGGAATTGCAATTCGCCTGGTAAGAGAACCGCAGGCCACTCTGTACGTACAGTCTGAGCAATCCGGGCGTAGTCGACCCGCAGGTGGCGACACGTGACAATGGCAGCTCGGAGGTCCCACTTGTCGGCACAGATGACGCCCCACTCCGACTCGCCCGCCAGCCTCACTTCCAATCGACCCTCCATGTAGGCCGACAACGTTTCGCCCGCCCAATTCTGTATACTGGAAAACACGACGGAGACGTTTCAGGCCAATGCATAACACTTCAACAATATGCTGTGCTAGGCCGTTCGACTAACCGAACATGAACATGTATGAACACACACACGCACGCTGATACAATACTTCAACAAGCGGAAGCAAACGATAATTCCGGGTTTAAAGAACCTCATCTACCCGCTTCTATCTACCAATCGTCAGACTCCCAGAGAGATAGTAGGCAACTATACTCTGACGCAATATCACTCAACTGAAGAAACGAATCGTGCTAAATTAATGACAAATGGTGGTAAAACTTTTACCAATGAAAAATGTAATAACAGAGCTCCAGTTAAGGTGCGTAATTGGACCAAATTGTTCGGGCACTTTTCTTATTTCTTCGCGAAAAATGGCAAGTTGGGGTTGCTTTTGAATGGTCTCATCGAGACGATTCTAAAGCACTCCCAACTTGCCAATTTTGGAGAAGAAATAACGAAAGTCTCCCCAAAGTTGATCAAATTACGCACCTTAACTGGAGCTCTGAATACTCGGGTGGATTTGTGTTTTTCTTCAAATAGAAAATTCGTATAAGCGTGGATTTGTGTTCTTCGAAAAACAGAAAAATGTACTGATAGTACTTGTGGATTTGTGGTCGTCGTAAACAGAAATATTGCGCCAATGGCTTATACTTGATTTGTGTTCTTCGTGAAACAAAAAAGTATTATACTCATGGATGTTGCGTTAGCGTCTTTGACCAGGGGATCGTTTCATTAAACTTCTTACGACTATGTTCGTAAGTGCAAAATTATGATAGTCTGTAAATGTCACATTAACAAGGTTTTCTTGTAAACAATTATTGCATATGCAGCCTATGCTCAATAAATGAAAAATTTGCACTTACGAACATGTTAATCTTACGAAGTTTAGTGAAACGGCCCCATGAGCATGCGTTTCGAACAGCCTATGCATATGTAGCTTATGTTCAATAAATGTAAATCCATCAATTGAAATTTCCAGACGATCATAAATTTGCACTTACGAACATTTTAGTCGTACGAAGTTTGGTGAAACGGCCCCCTGAGCATGCGTTTCGTTCAGCCTATGCATATGCAGGCTATATTCCATAAATGTAAATCCATCAATTGAAATTTCCAGACGATCCTAAATTTGCACGTACGAACATTTTAGTCGTACGAAATTTAGTGAAACGGGCCCCTGATGAATACAAACAACACAGCCTACTTACTGGTTCGCCTGTGGGGTACGCCGCGGGCTTCCACTCGGGTTCATCAGCATGCACGTCCTCGGTGTAATCGATGGGCACGCCACCGTGTGTCTGGTCCCCTTGTAGACCCTGCTTCTTCTCGTGGTGGTGCAAGCGGGTACGTTGTCTACAAGCACCGTATAGTGAATACACGTATTGCATTATAATTCCAGCACAAAAATATTTACACAATTCCCTAACATTTGATTGGCCCGTAGCAAGTCTCTGTCCAAAATGTATATCCCAGTAAACTCCCACGCCGAACTACAGTGCTGTCAATGTAAAGAAATGGCTGCCGTTTTCTTGATTTATTTATTTCAAATGCTGGAATTATAAGGAATGAATGGCCTTTTTGTGGAATTTATCGGGGATATAAACTTGGAAAAGTCGCGGTAATACTGGACGAGGCCTTCCGGCCTTCGTCCAGTATTCCCACGACTTTTCCAAGTTTATACCCCGATAAATTCCACAAAAAGGCCATTCATTCCGATATTGACAAGTGATTTAATGATGTATAATATGCGATACATAGTGTCGCCTTGTAAAATATGTGTTTGTTCTCGTGATGGTTAAGATCGGTACGCTGTATGTAGATGCAGAATAGTGGACAAGCAATAAGTAAGTAATAGAGGATATTTATATTTTTGCAACGAATATGACATATATGTTCATCGAGTGGTGTGGAATGTCCATATTTTGAAATATGGACATTTCACACCACGAGATGAACATATATGTCATATTCGTTGCAAAAATATGAATATTCTATTTATTATATACCGCTCCATGGAAATTAGCAGTTTTTTAGACTGTATACGGTATTGAATGTGTATTTGCAGCCTATTTGCAGTCCGGCACTGCAGGTGCGCGTTATGAATATAGATAGCGGAAGTAGTCGTATTTTCACCGGAAGATGTTTATTTCATCGATGAGAAAATATGACTTTTATTTACATCGTATAACTATGTATTTCATGGGTAGGTATATAATAAAGTAAGTAATTTGTTTATTATAGTGACATGTGTAAACGTACAAGAATAAATATAACGTTGATAATCATACTAATTACACCCGGCCCATTGGACCTATATGTCACCTTGTTGCAACATAAATGTTTCACTTGATTCAAATAATGTCTGGGGTTTGCAGAGTTTCTGGTTGGATGCATTTGCCGGAAAATGACCTATTACGCAAACATTGTATTAGCGAGCCTACCTCACCAAATCCCCGGTTACCTATGTAAACTGGGGGTTTGATGAGGTTGCCGCGCAATAGGTAATGCGGTCAAATAGGTCACGATGCAGTGACTATTTTCAATCAATAACTTATGTTGTAAGCGATTGTAATGTGTATTTTCAATATTTATATTATTAAAATGTATCATATCGGTACCCCTTTAAGTAATATTTGTATATTTTAAATGTAATGATGTTGTCATGAAGCGCATGAATATAAGTATTAATTAATCCAGTTTATATTGAGCCAAATCACACAGCCTAAAAACATAGTGCTGGAGTATAAACCATAGTATCGTATATTATTCATAAGTATATCACTATTAAACATTAATAACAATATGTATGCATATTATTAAAACAGTAGATGCTACCGCTGTTTCGCTGTATGTGATATTTATAACAAAATAATTTTTTTATTCGTCCGCTTACGGATTTCTGTCACACAAAGCGCCATTTTCAGTTCATATTTTGACCTGTGCATATGAACCGGACTAAGTTTAAACAACGCTCGATTCCGTCCAATTCAGATTTCTCTGCAGAATGTTCAGACTAACTACATATTAAGTAATGTTGCTAAATAAGTGTTAACGGCTGGAACATGGTTATCACTAAAAGGAAGAAACCACAGTCGTATTATTGAAAAATAAGATTTACATGAGACCTCATGGAGGCCGCCATTAATCCAGTGTAAACAATAGACCGTGTGATCCCATTTCCTGAGTAGCTCCCGCTTAGTGAAACGATGTGCTAATCATGATATTATGTTCCCCAATAATTGGAAACGGTTTGAATTTCTCGATAAAAACTACGAAAGTAATAAAAAAATAACGATGTATATTTAACATTGGATACGCTTAAACGGTATTACTCTCTCATCGGATCGTCAGTTGTCAACTTTCAATGCCATTTACAGAATATATGGTTAATTTTGGAAATAAATAACGGCAAATTACGATGACGTCTGCTCTGAAATATCTGTCAACATGCGGACGTAATTTAAGGAAATCGATTATATTTTAAGGCTACATCTGTGACTAATTACGAATTTATGTATGGTCTTTGGCTACACCCGACACATTACACAGATCTAGTTGTAAATACATGTCGCTTTGTGTGGGGAAAAAATCGATAATGCGTAGTTGTGTGTGACGAGGTGTTGATCTGATGACACCACACAGCTGTGACCCTTAGGCAATGTTTTGAAATTGACGTGTCGTTTTGATGTGTGCCGCAACACCTCACTGTCGGAGACAACATGACAATTAACGATATACTCTCGATTATACACAGATCTATTAGACGGCTGGTTATTTAAAATAAAGAGTAGTTCAGTACACCTTCGCCGATATGGTTTTTAGAAAATCAGTAATATTTTCCGGAAATGGTGTTGAAAAGTTGACAAAAATTCTATCACCGTATTTAGTTGTGCCGATATTGTTTTAAAAAATCATTAATTTTTTTCCGTAAATGGTGTTGAAAATTGACAAAATATATAGCCGCATTTCTCCGATATTCCTTTAGAAAATCACCAATATTTTCTGTAAATGGTGTTGACACAAAATGCAGCGTTCACGCGGAATTCAAATAAAATACAAAATAATAATTTAATAAATAGACGCCGATGGCTACTGTGTTTGCGGCCAGTGAATTCTGGTCGTGGTAGCCACAGGCGCAGTTCGAACAGTGTTGTGAGCAGATGGAGGACAATAATTATTTCAATTTCATAAACAAATGTTTGCTGTCCGAAAATTAATTAATTGTGACAGCCAAAAAAAAAGGATTTTGGGACAGTAAAACATTATATGGTATAGACAGTATAGACAGTACCTCAAACTTAAAAAAACAGTAACAAACTGTCTGTGTATATATTACTTAAACATAAAACATCAGTAACAAACTGTCTGTGTATATATTACTTAAAGACAGACACTTTAATTGTTGGTAAGTTTCTATCAATTTATAGGTATTTTTATTAAAATCATAAAATTGTGAAAATATTAAAAAATATTAAAATCACAAAAATAATATATATATGGAGAAATATTTTTTATACCACGTCGAGGTTTGAACCCCGACCCTTTCGGGAATCGGTAATTAAATCATTGAAGTCGGCGACCTTAACCTCACGACTGTTGCGCCATTTATGACAATCACAGTTATACAGAAGTGCTATCAGTATTACGCCACCATTTGAACGTAATAATTATTAAATTATTTGCAACTCCATCTACAACAATACCGTTTCAGAGATACGCTATTGAAACAACATGTATTATTACCCATAACATAACAAAGTAATGTATCATTATATATCACAGGAGATAGCTTAAAACTATATATACTAATCATAAACAGAACAATCCGCTTGGCTCGTATGAAAATAGTTCGCGTGATATTGATTATCTCCCTTGCCGAAAGTAGTTCAGTGATTTATTAATTCCAAATAAGACGTGTTTGCGTAATGCCGGACCAACGTTCAGCCCCCGACACACGGTCACAAAAGCTTACAAACATTTTACCCATCAAAACTGACAGCATTGATGTCTAAATGCGACTGTATTCTGGACAAATGCGTGAGCAGGTGGATCAGCAGGCTCGGGATTTCCAGCAAATAGATGCGACCGATTTATATAATTTGGCTTGTCATCGCCAGTGTAGTTTTTAATCGATATGCATGTATACGCAGCAATATGTGACCGCACGGACAAACATAAAATTACTGCATTTTTCACAAGTTAGTCCATGGTTTACATTATGAAATTCATTATTTACATCATTATAATCACTGATCAAAATGCACCAAGTAACTTACGTAAGACACATTATGTAATCTTTCACTCACTGGTGTAAATAACCACAATGACAAACACGTGTACCTACGTTTGCAATCAACACGTTTGTATGTGTCGTCACTGTATTGTCGTTTGCAATCAATACGTGTGTATGTGTCGTCACTGTATAGACGTTTGCAATCAATACGTGTGTATGTGTCGTCACTGTATTGACGTTTGCAATCAATACGTGTGTATGTGTCGTCACTGTATAGACGTTTGCAATCAATACGTGTGTATGTGTCGTCACTGTATAGACGTTTGCAATCAATACGTGTGTATGTGTCGTCACTGTATTGACGTTTGCAATCAATACGTTTGTATGTGTCGTCACTGTATAGACGTTTGCAATCAATACGTGTGTATGTGTCGTCACTGTATAGACGTTTGCAATCAATACGTGTGTATGTGTCGTCACTGTATAGACGTTTGCAATCAGCACATTTGTATGCGTCGTCACTGTATTGACGTTTACAATCAGCACGTTCGTATGTGTCGTCATTGTATTGACGTTTGCAATCAGCATGTTTGTATGTGTCGTCACTGATATAGACGTTTGCAATCAGCACTTTTGCGTGATGCGTCGTCACTGTATTGACGTTTACAATCAGCACGTTCGTATGTGTCGTCATTGTATTGACGTTTGCAATCAGCACGTTTGTATGTGTTGTCACTGTATTGACGTTTGCAATCAGCACGTTTGGGTGTGTCGTCACTGTATTGACGTTAGCAATCAGCACGTTTGTATGTGTCGTCATTTTATTGACGTTTGCAATCAACACGTGTGTGTGTGTCGTCACTGTGTTGACGTTTGCAATCAATACGTTTGTATGTGTCGTCACTGTATTGACGTTTGCAATCAGCACGTTTGTATGTGTCGTCACTGTATTGACATTTTCAATCAATACGTTTGTATGTGTCGTCACTGTATTGACGTTTGCAATCAACACGTTTGTATGTGTCGTCACTGTATTGACGTTTGCAATCAATACGTTTGTGTGTGTCGTCACTGTATTGACGTTTGCAATCAGCACGTTTGTATGTGTTGTCACTGTATTGACGTTTGCAATCAACACGTTTGTATGTGTCGTCACTGTATTAACATTTGCAATCAAGACGTTTGTATGTGTCGTCACTGTATTGACGTTTGCAATCAATACGTTTGTATGTGTCGTCACTGTATTGACGTTCGCAATCAGCACGTTTGTATGTGTCGTCACTGTATTGATGTTTACAATCAACACGTTTGTATGTGTCGTCACTGTATTGACGTTTGCAATCAATACGTTTGTATGTGTCGTCACTGTATTGACGTTTGCAATCAGCACGTTTGTATGTCTCGTCACTGTATTGACGTTTGCAATCAACACGTTTGTATGTGTCGTCACTGTATTGACGTTTGCAATCAGCACGTTTGTATGTGTCGTCACTGTATTGACGTATGCAATGAACACGGTTGTATGTCACGTCATTGCCCATTCAACGTATAGCCTCTATATCCCAGTACATTACATTGTTGATCTCGTGCTACGTCGCGCGACGTTGTTGATTCGATAAAATGTGCTGGACGTCATCAAAATACGTTCATCATCGTTGTCAATAACGTCACGCTATTGACCGCCAACGTCGCTGTTCTATGAATTGCGTTAAATGACGTAAAACAATAAGATTCCTAATTTTAACGCCGTATTTGGTTATTTACATTCTTGAAACTATCCAAAAATGCAATGTAAATGTACAGTAAGTAATAAAGTTTGCGATGACTACGGACTACACACACTTTAAACAGACCAAATGGTTGTCAAGCTACAGTAAACGCAACAGGCCATGCTTTTATTCCTGAAATGGTACTTTAATATGCTAATCCGTATATTGCATATACCCGCACAGTGTACACGTGAAGTTATGTCTTGGTCGACGTATAACGTCAAGACATCGACGATGTTGAGGTTCGGCGGAAAATATATCTAATTTCCACAACATGTGATTCTAGCGTGTCTTGGATGGTCAATTATTGTTTGTATGTACATAAAACACCTTTCTAAACAATGTACAAAACAATTCAAATGTGCCCGGGTGTAATATGATGGTACTTAGAAAGGTACAAAACTCCCATTCGCCACCATTGAAACAAAATCCCATGCGATGTAGAAAATTGGAACTCGCCTATACAACGCATTACAGCGTGTCGAACCCGCTGCTTGGGGTGGGTTTTAGGCATACAGTTTACAGTTGCTAATACATTAACATAAATCTCAAAGATTTCGAGTGTAAACTGCACTAAAAACGCGTCTCACTGTATCTTATAATGTTTCGCCACCTGAAAGTGTCTTCTCATCATAATTGTCCCATGCTAAACTTTTGAACAGGCGCCAATCTTAGTCATACCATCTGGGGTTGCCTGATGGCGCCCAACTATTCAGATTCAGTTTTTTTCCAGGCTTAACTTTACCTCGTGTAACATTAAACACAACATCGTCAGCTACGGAGTTTACTGGTCTATGAACACATTCATGCTCGACGTCATTTTCTGAGCCGGTATAGAGAACTTAGTTAATTAGTCGGGTCTTACAGTTTGACCAATTTCAATTGATTATAAATGTCAACGGTTGCGGTAAACCATCTGACGGCGTAGAAAGAATGCTGTTTCTCAGAAATAGTGCTACATCCTTTATGTACTGGATGTTAAAATTTGCATATATCTGCTATGTATGGATATCAACTTCTCAGCGCCACACGTGTCAACTACAGTAGCGCTTTTCTGCAGGTCAACTATACATGTACGTAATATACCAATAATATACGTATACTATACCAATACGATATGTTTTCTATACGATATGCATATAATATAAACGTACGGTATGTTTGTACCGTACATACCAACCAATATCGTATAGATATACCATAATTATTCAAATCGTACGTTTATACGATTTTTATACATGTGTATAATTGTGGTACGTTTGTATCGTACAAACATACCAGATTTGTGTACGGTATAAATGTACCAGAATACCGTAAATGTATAAGATACATTAATGGTGTTGCCGTGTACTATTTGCCCTAATATTTGGTCCGCCCCTAATATTTGGTCCGCCTCGGCAGTTTTTTTTCATAATATTCTGAAATGCGTAATATTACTAATCTATCTCTGTGTTTCATGAAATATATTTAAAGAAACTGTGATATTTTCTGTAAATGACGTCGATATATATCCACAAAACGAGAAACAAAATCCAATTAAATAATGAAAAACTTGTCATTGTTTACGAGATACGATTCGATATGCCTAGCTAGAGTTTAATCTCTCACCCGGTGTTGTTACATGACACTACTAGCAACAATAAACCGTTGTCAATAAATAAAACAACAGCACAAACGTATCCGTGTTCAAATCCAAAATTTTATCCCATCTATTTAATTCAAAGTGACTAGAAAGTCAGCGGTATTGGTGATCTGTTTTTTTGGTGCGCAAATATAAATCGGCGGGTTATTGCGAGACAAACAGTGAAACCTTGACCTTGACAATTTCTTGGGCAAAAAAAATGTCGTCACTCACTCACTGCCGTTCCGAATATCAAGAACAAATTAATAGACACCACCATACTCACAATATATTTATTTTCATATACAATCAAATTATAATGTGTGGTCTACAATATAATATGGCAAAACTTAGCAACAATTTAGCGTTTTGTTTCCTTTTTCGTCGGTATCAAATTACGTTTTCCTATTCTGTTAACATTATTTCGACGCGATCCTATAGTCGACATGACAATTTCTGAAATCAACACAACTTTTCATAATGTCTTTCAATTTCAAGCTGCAAGGAGACTGTGAATTGCATATTAACCATAATAACATGGTGAACATATTTATAATAATTTTAAAAGAAAAGCATATTTTAATTTTCGAAACCTGATCATAAAAAAACAAATTTATTTTGGAATTAGATTTCTATTACTGCAAACGTTCTGCTCTGGCTGTTAATTTCTATTGGCCCGAATCAAATTTTTTGAAAATAATATGTATACCGGTGATAGCCATTTCTTTAAAACAAAACGGTTTACTTGTGTCACAGAGTGAGAAAGATGCATTCTTCCCCGGAATCGAACCGGGGACCTCATGTTTACCGTACCATGCCCATGGTTCTACCGAGCAAGCTAACAAGGCACAGATCATACACACTTCATCCCCATAGTCAGTTGCGTACCATGACATTCTTCCCCGCCAAATTGAAATTTGTCCTCGAATTCCATGTTTAATTTTGTCTCCGAATTCCATATGTACAATTTTGGGAGTATTTATCAGTCACGGTCCTTCGTTGGGCAACAATTGCCACTGGGGAGAAATATGTCCACACTGAATTCCATATTTGTGGAACATTTCTTCATTAGTCACGACTCCACGTTGGGAGTAGTTGCGGCAAGTAACTGCAGAATACTGAATTATCGTCCGTACCCAGAGTTACGGTGCTCCATAGGTTTTTCCTGCAGAGTACCGAATCGGATTTCATTCGCGCTTTAGCTGTTAATTGTGACATATTTTTCTGTACTTATTCCACAGAAATGAATGTAAGTAATAATACTGACATTTCGTTCAATTGAAAAATACAGAAAATATATCGCAATTAACAGCTGAAGTGCAAATCAGATGTGATTTGGTACTTTGCAGGGGAAACATACGGAGTGCACCATGACTCTTGGTACGGACGATACGGGAGTATTCTGCAGAGTTACTTCCCGCAACTACGTTGGGCGCTAAATGTCACAGGGTGAGAAAGATGTGCACCAGCCCGGAATCGAACCGGGGATCTCTGGTTTACCACACCATCGCTCTACCTACTGAGCAAACCGGGCACAGATACAAACTTATTCACCATAGTGATCACTTCATTCAACCAAAAATTCACAAGCTAGAAGTTATGCCAAATTATTAAAGTCGACGTCACAGATTATGCTCTTGGCGATATTAGCTGACACAAATTTGTCCATCAATTTGATGAAATAAACAACGGAATCTGACAGAGAACACTACGATGGCGCATGGAAACATCATTATTCTGGTACTTGGAATCAAAATGGTGGATATTAAGATCAATATGTGAGGCGCTGACAGAACCTTTAACATTTGTTATCACGATAGCAGCTACAGGGATTGTTGAACGCATTTATTTAGAGAAACAAGAGATTACAACCCGCATTGGATAATAAACTAAGTGACATTTTGTTCTAACATACACCAACATAAAGGATTAAATTTGCGACTATGTTGGATTCTGGATTTTTTGGACAGGTGACAGAAATCGGAGCTGGATAAGAACAGACAGACGTGATTCTGAATATGCTTGCTTGGTCTGTGGTTATTCTTCCAGATCATATCATGCATGTTTTAATTTCACGTCATGTCAAAGCAGCACTATTGAACATCATGAACATAATGAATAACTTTAATATTCTACAAATGGTGTGGTGAGAATTAAAGTTCATTCAGCGTCTGATGTGTAGCTGATGAATTAAGGTAAGTTACTTGTATATGCTGGGGCATGCCACTATTGTATCCGTGTTCTATGAACACATTTTCTAGTTTAGTTATCTTCCGTTGTTTTTTTCGCGCACTGAACACCCTTTGCAATATTGTTATGAAACTTAACACATGCATAGGTCTCACGGGACTGTGCGGAGCTAGCGTTAAAGGTGCATGCCCACTCAGTAGGCACAAACAATCTTTATGTCAGAGACATTTTCTGGCCAGATAAACAATCATTTACCGTTACCCACGTATTGTTTGGTATTATTATACATTTTATATCCGAAGAAAATTTCCACATTGATATCAGGTACGATAAGCTGTTTCCTTAAAATGTTAACGGACATTACTATTTATTCTCTGTTATTTATTTTTTGATGTGCAATGATCATACTTTATAATCTGTCGAATTTTTGTTCAGTTCACACGTTTAATTAGTATAAATAATTATAAAATATCATGTCCCATTTGCATATGAAAATACCCTGATACCACCGCGCGTCACTATCAGTAAAGTAACTATTACCAAATGATTATATCTGTATAGCGGGCACTCATAATGTTTATAACTAGTGGAATAGTGACAATTATACACTTATTTAATTCCCATAAAGAGCATTTTTAGCCTACTGAGTGGGCATGCACCTTTAAAAAGGGGTTGGACAATTTTTGTCGCGTCCGCTTGTGGACAGTGCGATATAGTCTGCGCATTGACGTCCATCCGTAGTTTTTTTGCCGAGCCTGCTTGCGGACAGTGCGATATAGTCTGCGTATTGACGTCCATTCGTAGTTTTTTTGCCGAGCCTGCTTGCTGAAAGCGATACCTAGTGATCACAATGACGTCCGTGCGTCAGTCCGTCCGTCCGAAATCGGTGTATGTTTTTAAATACCATATCCTAAGTCACATTGACTTGAAACATCAAATGCTTATTAGTCATTATCCATATATTCATTCTGTATCCCACTCATGCGGCCCCTGTGCCCCAAGGTCAAGGTCAGATGACTTTGAAATTTGTGTTAAAGTTTGTGCATACATTATATCTCCACAACACTTATTCAGATTTGCTTCAAACTTCAGATAATTCTTTATTATCATCCATATTGTCATACTATAGCCCACGCATGCGACACATATGCCCAAGATCAAGGTCAAATGACTTTCAAATTTGCGTTAAAGCATACATTTACCCACTCAGTAGGAACAAAAATTAATGTTATTTGTAGAAATTAAATAAGTGTATAATGTTGTCACCATTCCACCAGTTCTAAACATTACGAGTGCCCGTTATATGGATATAATCATTTAGTAATGTTTATTTCACTGATAGTGACAAGCGGTGGTATCAGGCTATTTTCATAGGCAAATGGGGCATGATATTTTTTAACTACTTATACTAATTAAATGTGTCCGCTGAAAAAATAATGTTTTCGACAGATTATAAAGTATGATCATTGCACATCAAAAAATAAATACAGATAATAAATAGTAATGTCTGGTAACATTTTAAGGAAACACGGTTATCGCCCCTGACGGCAGTGTGGAAATTTACGTCTGATATAAAATGTATAATAATGCCAATAAATATGTGTATTAATGGTGAATTAATGTTTATTTTGCCCGAAAATGTCTCAGATGATGTCTCTGATATAAAGAACATTTTGTGTGCCTACTCAGTGGGCATGTACCTTTAAGAACACTATATCTCTGAAACCGCTTCACCAATTCACTCCAAACTTCACATACTGTATATTTGTCACCCACATTTTCATTATTATTTATATGTGCCCAATGTCAAGGTCAAATGACTATGAAATTTCCCTTAAGGTTTTTGTTGGGCCCGCTTGCAGACAGAGCGATATAGTCGGCACATTGGCGTGCATTCAGGATAAAATTTTTGGATAAAGTGTTGTTTTGGTTAAAGTTGTTTAGTATACTATCAAGCCTCGGCGGGTGCGGCATGTTTTTACGTCAACGGGCTAAAGCTTTGTTGCAATAAAAGTTTTGTTTGTATTATCAAATGCCTCGGCGGGCACGACATGCAGCCCATGGCCATCTAGTTATTATGGCATGCGATTTGATCAGTTGGCCATCGCACCATGACTAGATTAGCACTTGATCAGTCGGCCATCGCACCAGAACTAGTTTAGCGCTTGATCAGTCGGCCATCTCACCAGGATTAGCATAGCACTTGATCAATCGGCCATCAATCCAGGACTAGTTTAGAACTTGATCAGTCGGCCATCGCACCAGGACTAGTTTAGCACTTGATCAGTCGGCCATCTAACCAGGACTAGTATATCACTTGATCAGTCGGCCATCGTATCAGGACTAGTTTAGCACTTGATCAGTCGGCCATTACTCCAGGACTAGTTTATAACTTGATCAGTCGGCCATCTCACCAGGACTAGTTTAGCCCTTGATCAGTCGGCCATCGCACAAGGACTGGTATGGAACTTGATCAGTCGGCCATCGCACCAGTACTAGTTTAGCCCTTGATCAGTCGGCCATCGCACCAGGACTAGCTTAGCCCTTGATCAGTCGGCCATTGCACCAGAACTAGTAGAGCACTTGATCAGTCTGCCATCGAACCATGACTAGTATAGCGCTTGATCAGTCGCCCATTGCACCATGCCCAGCATAGCACTTGATCAGTTGGCCATCTCACCATGCCTAGTATAGCACGTGATCAGTCGGCCATGCCGAGAATAGCACCAGGACTAGTCTAGCACTTGATCAGTCGGCCATCACACCGGGACTAGTTTAGTACTTGATCAGTCGGCCATCGCACCAGGACTAGTTTAGCACTTGATCAGTCGGCCATCGCACCAGGACTAGTTTACTAGTTTAGAACTTGATCAGTCGGCCATCGCACCAGGACTAGCATAGCACTTGATCAGTTGGCCATCTCAGCAGTACTAATTTAGCACTTGATCAGTCGGCCATCGCACCAGGACTAGGTTAGAACTTGATCAGTCGACCATCGCACCAGGAATAGTTTAGCCCTTGATCAGTCGGTCATCGCACCGGGACTAGTTTAGCTAGCCCTTGATCAGTCGGCCATCGCACCATAACTAGTTTAGCACTTGATCAGTCGGCTATTGCTCCAGGACTTGTTTAGAACTTGATCAGTCGACCATCGCGCCAGGACTAGTTTCGCACTTGATCAGTCGGCCATCTCACCATGACTAGTATAGAACTTTATCAGTCGGCCATCGCTCCAGGACTAGTTTAGCCCTTAATCAGTCGGCCATCGCACCAGGACTAGTTTATCCCTTGATCAGTCGGCCATCGCACCAGGACTAGCATATAACTTGATCAGTCTGCCATCGCACCTGGACTAGTTTAGCCCTTGATCTGTCGGCCATCGCACCACGACTAGTAGAGCACATGATCAGTCGGCCATCGCACTATGACTTGTATAGCGCTTGATCAGTCGCCCATTGCACCATGCCCAGGATAGCATTGATCAGTTGGCTATCTCACCATGCCCAGTATAGCAGGTGATCAGTCGGCCATGCCGAGTATAGTACTTGATCAGATGGCCATCACACCAGGACTATTTTAGCACTTGATCAGATGGCCATCAAACCAGGACTAGTTTAGCACTTGATCAGTCGGCCATCGCACCAGGACTAGTTTAGCACTTGATCAGTCGGCCATCGCACCAGGACTAGTTTAGAACTTGATCAGTCGGCCATCGCACCAGGACTAGTATAGCGCTTGATCAGTCGGCCATCTCACCAGGACTAATGTATCAATTGATCAGTCGGCCATCGCACCAGGACTAGTTTAGAACTTGATCAGTCGACCATCGCACCAGGAATAGTTTAGCCCTTGATCAGTCAGCCATCGCACCTGGACTAGTTCAGTCGGCCATCGCACCGGGATTAGTATAGCACTTGATCCGTCGGCCATCGCACCAGGACTAGTTTAACACTTGATCAGTCGGCCATCTCACCAGGACTAGTATATCACTTGATCAGTCGGCCATCGCATCAGGACTAGTTTAGCACTTGATCAGTCGGCCATTACTCCAGGACTAGTTTATAACTTGATCAGTCGGCCATCTCACCAGGACTAGTTTAGCCCTTGATCAGTCGGCCATCGCACCAGGACTGGTATGGAACCTGATCAGCCGGCCATCGCACCAGGACTAGTTTAGCACTTGATCAGTCGGCTATCGCACCAGGACTAGCTTAGCCCTTGATCAGTCGGCCATTGCACCAGAACTAGTAGAGCACTTGATCAGTCTGCCATCGCACCATGACTAGTATAGCGCTTGATCAGTCGCCCATTGCACCATGCCCAGCATAGCACTTGATCAGTTGGCCATTTCACCATGCCTAGTATAGCACGTGATCAGTCAGCCATGCCGATAATAGCACCAGGACTAGTCTAGCACTTGATCAGTCGGCTATCACACCGGGACTAGTTCAGTACTTGATCAGTCGGCCATCGCACCAGGACTAGTTTATCACTTGATCAGTCGGCCATCGCATCAGGACTAGTTTACTAGTTTAGAACTTGATCAGTCGGCCATCGCACCAGGACTAGCATAGCACTTGATCAGTTGGCCGTCTCAGCAATACTAATTTAGCACTAGATCAGTCGACCATCGCACAAGGACTAGTTTAGAACTTGATCAGTCGACCATCGCACCAGGAATAGTTTAGCACTTGATCAGTCGGCCATCGCACCGGGACTAGTTTAGCCCTTGATCAGTCGGCCATCGCACCATGACTAGTTTAGCACTTGATCAGTCGGCCATTGCTCCAGGACTTGTTTAGAACTTGATCAGTCGACCATCGCGCCAGGACTACTTTAGCACTTGATCAGTCGGCCATCTCACCATGACTAGTATAGAACTTGATCAGTCGGCCATCGCTCCAGGACTAGTTTAACTCTTAATCAGTCGGCCATCGCACCAGGACTAGTTTATCCCTTGATCAGTCGGCCATCGCACCAGGACTAGCATAGAACTTGATCAGTCTGCCATCGCACCAGGACTAGTTTAGCCCTTGATCAGTCGGCGATCGCACCACGACTAGTAGAGCACATGATCAGTCTGCCATCGCACTATGACTAGCATAGCGCTTGATCAGTCGCGTGATCAGTCGGCCATGCCAAGTATAGCACTTGATCAGATGGCCATCACACCAGGACTAGTTTAGCACTTGATCAGTCGGCCATCGCACCAGGACTAGTTTACTAGTTTAGAACTTGATCAGTCGGCCATCGCACCAGGACTAGCATAGCACTTGATCAGTTGGCCGTCTCAGCAATACTAATTTAGCACTTGATCAGTCGACCATCGCACAAGGACTAGTTTAGAACTTGATCAGTCGACCATCGCACCAGGAATAGTTTATCCCTTGATCAGTCGGCCATCGCACCGGGACTAGTTTAGCCCTTGATCAGTCGGCCATCGCACCATGACTAGTTTAGCACTTGATCAGTCGGCCATTGCTCCAGGACTTGGTTAGAACTTGATCAGTCGACCATCGCGCCAGGACTAGTTTAGCACTTGATCAATCGGCCATCTCACCATGACTAGTATAGAACTTGATCAGTCGGCCATCGCTCCAGGACTAGTTTAACCCTTAATCAGTCGGCCATCGCACCAGGACTAGCATAGAACTTGATCAGTCTGCCATCGCACCAGGAATAGTTTAGCCATTGATCAGTCGGCCATCGCACCAGGACTAGTTTAGCCCTTGATCAGTCGGCCATCGCACCACGACTAGTAGAGCACATGATCAGTCTGCCATCGCACTATGACTAGTATAGCGCTTGATCAGTCGCGTGATCAGTCGGCCATGCCGAGTATAGTACTTGATCAGATGGCCATCACACCAGGACTAGTTTAGCACTTGATCAGTCGGCCATCGCACCAGGACTAGTTTAGCACTTGATCAGTCGGCCATCGCACCAGGACTAGTTTAGAACTTGATCAGTCGGCCATCGCACCAGGACTAGTATAGCACTTGATCAGTCCGCCATCTCACCAGGACTAATTTAGCACTTGATCAGTCGGCCATCGCACCAGGACTAGTTTAGAACTTGATCAGTCGATCATCGCACCAGGAATAGTTTAGCCCTTGATCAGTCGGCCATCGCGCCGGGACTAGTTTAGCCCTTGATCAGTCGGCCATCGCACAATGACTAATTTATCACTTGATCAGTCGGCCATCGCACCGGGATTAGTATAGCACTTGATCCGTCGGCCATCGCACCATGACTAGTTTAGAACTTGATCAGTCGGCCATCACACCAGGGCTAGTATAGCACTTGATCAGTCGGCCATCGCACCATGACTAGCTTACCACTTGATCAGTCGACCACCGGCATGAATAGTAGTCTGCCTGTAGCTGAAGTCATGCAAGTCATCCTGCGTTACAGACAGAAGTGGGGTCGGGGTGTAGTGTAGTCATAGACAAAAACTGGTGGTGGTGGTGATACACATTGTTCCCACTGTGGGATATAGACCGGAACTTTTAGGACGCCAAATGTAGATGGCTGGTGTGTGTGGGGGATCATTGTTGTGTGTCCCCGGCGGTGGTGCGGAGTACAATGATGAATTACTGATGAATTACTGTATTGAACACACATGTATAAGACACACTGTGATACTTCACAATCCTCAGTTTTAAATTGATTCTGTATCGTAAAACTGAAAATTTATTCATTTTGAAAAAATTAAAATTGTGGCAGATAATCGAAATGAAAACCGGATGTTTACATGCGAAATGAACCGGTGCATCGGTATATTTTAACTGCACGATGACCCCACTGTAAATTCATACCATATCCGTACAGATATATCGTATATACGAACGGATATCGTATGTTTGTATAATATTCGTATAGTACGTTTGTATAATGTAAACAAACTGTACTATACGATGATACGGTACAAACATACCAATATTATATGATCATACGATATGCTCATTAAATATACCAATACTATACGATTACGATATGTATACGATATTAGTATATACAAATAGGTAAGGAGCAGAAAAGCGCTACTGTATTTAATTCCTGTAAACCTATAAAGAACATTTTGTCCCTACTGAGTGGGCATCTATCTTTAAGAAATCCTGGCAACAAAAGTTAATTAATCTGAATCGGCTTCCTTAAAACCGCTGTATGTCGCCTGGTCTGCCCTCAATTCTAGAAAAGTCTTCCTGATCAGCCGGACAACACACGCAGGGATAACATGCCTGTTTTTCCTCCCCAGATGGCCGTAAGTCCACAAGGTAAAATTCCTCTATGCTGTAAGCCTGTAGAAGCTGGAAATTAAGAGATAGATGCAATATAATGTATATATTCAAACAAAATTTTGAAATTATTTAGTCCCCATCCCCCCCCCTCCCCATCCCTCCCCCCTCTTAATCTACATTTTTAAAGTGAGTTTCTGAAAAATCAAGCAGTAAATCAAATCAAAGGAAAATTGATAATATTTCAGAAATTTTAGCGAGTCAAATCTGAAAAATGTGGGCATTTGCGATACTGATGTAGATTAAACTCTCCCAGATATGCAATGAATAATATTTATAAATCTATACAGTTGATGCAAAGTTTCTTTATGTCACGGTACGGACCTAGTAACTCAGGAAAGAAGATATGTATCTGTGCCAGGTTAGCTCAGTCGGTTCGAGTCTCGGGCCGGGTGCATATTTTTCTTTTCCTGTTACATTTACACTTAACATTGAAGGAAATACATTCTGTGTGTCAAAATGATAGTTGAATGAATCATTAGATTACTATGTAAACTAGGTCACATATTCATTATAGGAAGAATTACATCCTCCAGACATATAATGATGAGGAATAATGATGTAGTGTGTAATATAACAAACTACCATATATACTGGTATATATGTGACCGTGACTGGGGATATGGGGCCAATGGCATATGTGACCATTCTAACACCATATCTGCTAACAAACTGATGTAGCCCGATACACAAATCTACACCCGTTACTGCAAGTCGCTTTGGCTTGAAACATCATATGCTTATTTGTCATCATCATTATTTTCATTCGGCAGCTAGGGTGGCTTGGATGGTCAAATAGTGTTTGTATACACATGAAGAAAAATATAAACAATTCAAATGTGCCCAGGTGTGCTGCACACGTCCAGAGATATCTTCATCACCGCCGGTAGTATTTCATTTGAATTGTTTTGTACATTGTTTAGAAGTAGTTTATGGGGAGTATGGGTTTTGCCACACAGGCATTCGGCTTTCATCGGTATAACTTTTGTCGGGCACGACCTTGTATCTAACACATTCTGCAATTTTATTAACGCTAATGTGAATATTTTGGCGGAAAGTGCACATTTTCATTTCAGAATTATTGCTATCTTGCTAAAATGACATAGTTAGAACATATTTACAAATACATATCGAATTGCAGCTACTTTATATAGGTCGGACACATCCTCGTATACTAACACATGAAATAATGTATTTAAGGCTGTAACGTCAATATTGTAGTGGAAAGTTCATATGATCATTTGAGAATTATCGATATCCTGCAGAAATACATAGAATTTCAGAATGCATAGAAAATTACAATTTTAAACATGTCATTTGTTATGATACGAGGTTGTGTCCGACCAAAGTTTGAAGCCTTGTTCATACATGTATATAAATAGAGGTATACCGATGAAAGCCGAAACACGCCGAATGCCTGTGTGTAGTTCCAGCTCAGCTGGTACATCCACAGTTTGTTCAGCATCTGCACTGTTCACCATTCCATCAATGTTACACACGTCATGCTTAGAAGCGCCAGTGGGTGGATCCACAGGCTAACGGCGCGGACCCAGGACATCACCCCTATCCACCCCAACCTAAGTATTTATTGAAATATTTAATAATCAACAAAAGATGATCAATTTGGCGGACTCTTTTTTATTATCAAAATTCAGAAATATAAACTAGGCCGACGACCATCGGCCTACTTATTTACTGCGCTATATCCTGGGTATGGAAGTTGTTCGAGCCACCCTTAAATATAAGTTGAAACGAAAAGATGACCAAGATGACTGTTATAAACATGTCAATTATATCAATATAAAACATTTTCAATATATAATAACAATATATAATTGGGGGGGGGGCGGGGGGATTTGCTGTTTCACTGCAAATACCTCCCCCCCCCCTACATATATTTTCTGAATTTTAAGATGGGTTGGTAATCTGTTGTTGATTATTTTACAATGTGTGAGCGGGGTGGCATGGGTCTGCATCGTTAGCCTGTGGGTGAATCATTTTATAGAGTAGAATGTATATACTTACATATCATTGATCGGGTTAGGTAGCTTGGTCCTGTTCATATACGAAACCGTGATCGCAGCCACTAACAAAACGTCCCTGTCTAAACAGACTGTCTGGAGTTTCGGGTGTCCCGTGATACACGTCTTACTGACAGAATCAGTAATGTCACGGACAGTGTCTATCTCACGACAGCAAACACATTCCACGTCCGTGTCCATCGTGCAACATTACCCGCATTTACACCAGTCTCTCGTCTGCGTCCGATCGAGGGTTTCCACAAGCTTCCCTGTCAAACTGGCACCGCTATCGTCTGAATCCGAATCTGAGGCCGAATCTTCTTCACTACTTGAAACTGCAGGCTGAAAACGATATCCTGCCATCGTGCTTCCTGCAAATCCCGCACCGTGACGTCACCGCACTCTTAATTTTAATCCAAAATGGCGACTTAATAGAAAATAATGGTGTAGATCGATGTTTTTAGCGACGCTATATACCGCGTTCGTGTTATTCCAATATAAACTATTGATTTAATATGAATCCAGCGAACCCATTGCTATCTTTTAACGTTGGGGTAAATGTTGTGTAGCTTCTGTTTCTTTACAGTGAACGCTTTGATATTTCATACATGCATTCATCTGATTATCCTCTATTGTGCTACAGCAAATCCATGACCCGACCCACCCCCCCCCCCCCCACAACTTTAAGTTATTTATACTTTTCCTCTAATGATACAGGATCTGCACTGCTCGCCATTCCATCACTCAAAGATATGTCATACTTCTAAGAAGAAAATTATCAGGCTGCACTTGTGCCCTATTTGATCAGGAGCTACACTGATCACAAAACCCATAAGCCCCATTTCTCCAGTATCGGCCACCAGTGAGATTATGTATAATGTCGCAAAACTAGACATTGTGTGGTTAATTTTTATATCTTTAAGTTATCTATACTTTTCCTATAATGATACTGTCTGTTCATGATTGCAAAGCATAAACATATATCATGGAATACACACGTACCTGCATTACAGTGGAACCTCTCTAAACCAGACACCCTGGGAGGCTCCCAGCGGGTCCGGTTTAGAGAGGTGCAACTCGACGAACATATCTGTGATATACATATTGAGATAGCAATGCACCGTTGATCATGTTGAGTTACACTTGTGAACAAGAGTCGAGTTATAACACGATGTTGTGATATCACAAAATATATGGTGTCCTAATAAACATGGTTGCTACATGATTGCCGAGGTTACCATATTGACTAATGAGACAAGCCTAAGAAGATGTACGATTTTTCATGAAAACTACAGTCTACACTCGTTTACTCAAAGTCAAGGGGACCAAGGAAAATACTTTGAGCTAGCAAACATTTAAGTTAACGAGTTAGTACATGGCTTAACATGAACATTTTGGGACCAAGAGTTTTACTGAGTTATCAAGATTTTAACTTAAGAGAGTTTGAGGTAATGAGTGTAGAATTTATATGCAGAAACTGATATTTTCTTTAAACGACGTCAAAAGTTGACGAAACTAATTGTTGCATGGCAAATGCGGAATGTTTAATAAATGTCTTATGAAGTCATCACATATGATAGATCTTCTATATGATTATTACAGGTACATAACTATATACATCATACATAACTTGACTCTTGTTAATGAAAACGGCGTTTTATAACCTGGTTATAATCCTGTGTGACCTGTATGCAAAATATATATCCATGCAAGTGTATTGATGTTAATACCACAGTTGTGTTGACATTTGTTTTGTTTATTCCGATTGATTCATGAGAGAATTGGAATTTTCGAATTTGCGACCAGTGTAGCCCCAGATCAGACTGTGCATTAAGCTGACGTATTCGTGTTATGTATAGAGTATTAAACTTATCCGTCCATATAGCGTAGAATTGACATATTTATTTTCCAAATTTGCAGATAAACACATTTACATAATTTTTGTTTTATGTAAATAAATAGCAGACTATGTATGTGTTGTTATGTATATCCTTGTTTTAATTGGTGTATTGTATTTCAATATCAGTGCTCGGGATAAGCTTATTTTTTGGCTATTTTATTGTGCCTCCCTTTTTCGGTAGATATGGGAGGCATGTACCGGTAGTGTTTGGACTGAGTGTCCGTCCGTGTGTTGTCCGTTTATTCGGTTAATAAGTTTGTCCGAGTTTTTCCAATTTGCCATCCGGGGCATTTGTTTGCCGATAGGCCACATGTTATTGTCATCAGTATACGTGTCCCAAATAGGAAAATATGCAAAAATATTACATCATAAAAAGCTTATCTCGGGTACTGTTTTTAGTTTGTGACTAAAACTATATATGATAATGATCTGTATTCACTGTTAAAAGCATGATGGGTGTTCCATTGATGGAATAGCGAACGGTGCAGATCCTGATCAGACTGTACGAATGCACGGTCTGATCTGGATCTACACTGGTCGCAACACCCATAAGCGCTATTTCTCCAGTCAGAGACACATATATGAACACAAATTATTGATTCATATTTATAGATTACCAGTCTTTTGATGTCAAGTGGTGGTTGGCTCGGAGCATGTGATGGGTAATTTAACAATCAGGATTCTTCCTTACCAGAATCCCGACTGGAGACCTGTTTTGGCCCTCATGTACATCTTTGGCATTATTGTATGTGAGAGTTGAACCTGGTTATACCCTTTATATGAGTATTTTGATTATTCCTAATCCTATTACATTTAGGGGAAGGGGCCAAGTGACTATAGTGTGGTATGGACCTGGAACCAGGTCAGGTTATTCTAGTTTCAGGGCTGAATATGTATTTTGGTGTGATCCCCCCCATGCAGCTGGCTGAATGTGGGCTCGAACCCGTTGAATGACCTTGGCTGTTGATAGGCCGTTAAACATCATTAAACAAACAAACTGATTAGAGACTGTGCATGCTGATCTGGGTCTACACTGGTCGCACATGTCCCAAGTCCTATATCTTCAATCACGCCCACATTAATATACATTGTAGATGAAAACGGTTATTTATTTCACAGAATGTATGTGCCACTTTTCTTTAAAACATAAATAAGGATAATGTGTCTCATACATACAATAGGCTCTTGTTGTATATGCTAGAATAACTGTATCCTTCCAAGTCTATGGATATAATACTTTGTTGTTCAAAAAATATAATTTTGTTAATTTCTCCATAAAAGTATATGTTGCTACCATTCATTTGAACCGTATCGTCGAGCTTAATGACTAATGTTACTTACTCACCATGGCATAAAGGGGCTTGCTGAATTTACAACTAGTGTAACCTTAGATCTGCACAGTCTGATCAGGAGCTACACTGTTCTATTGAGGATGGGAGGGTATGCATATATTAAGGAATTCCTCAGTAAAGGTACATGCCCACGCAGCAGGTTACACTGTACTACTACTTTTCATTTTCTGTCATGCCTTATATGAGCCATTTGTCTACCCACTAACGAGTTATTTTTAATTACGGCGCGTGTTAATTGGTGTTAAATCGCATTTTATATGCCGCGATCAGAAAGGGTATTTTCCGACCTCGTGCTATTTTTACCAACACGCGTCACGCGACATGGTCAATCATATCACATATTTGACATGCGCAGTGAAGTATCGGAAGTTGAGAAGAAAAATCTCTGTTCGAGTCCAAATCTAAATCTCCACGTAACTCTTTCCATTTGGTGATCTGGTCGCCAATATTAACCACTCTCTCTCTCTGTACTGCCTGTCCCTCAACCATTTCGCCTTTTTTTTGGCCGACGCCGCTTCATACAATTTCGATCCTGGACGTTTCGACATGTTGATATTCTTGTTTACATATTGGGAAGCCTACTGGCGCGTGTAGTATACTGCGCATGCGCACCGCAAGCCGTGATGTGAAAGTCGTCGTCCCCGCACATTATCAAAATAGACTGTTACCGCCGCGCGTCGCTAACAGTAAATTGATAATTAATAAATGATTATATTTGTATAGCGGGCACTCGTAATTTTTAGAACTGGTGTAATAGTGACATAATTATACACTTATTTAATTCCTATAAAGAACATTTTGTGCCTACTGCGTGGGCATGTACCTTTAAGGATTCATATATATCCAGTGTCGTAAGGATGCCTGACACTGGATCAGGATGATTGGTCTTTCAGTGATGAAAGTTTTTTGTCACGCCCGCTTGTGGACAGCGCGATATAGTCACATTGGCATACGTACGTCCGTATGTCGTACTATCAAAGCCTCGACGGGCGCGACATGCAGGTCGAGCTATCTAGTATTGTAAAGTCTAGTATTGCAGGTCTAGTATTGTAAATTAAGTGCCATACATATGGTACAGCCCCCCTCCCCACCCCCATATAGCTATATTCCCATCTGAAATTGAACTTGCTGAACAGACATAGAACTCAATTATTGATGCCTCTAATGTACATTTCAGACCTGTATTTTATCACACGAGAGTGCCGTATCAGTAATTACACTGATCGAAGCCATGATAAGCCCCCTTTTGTCATGGCGAGCCACATTTGTGGATATGGGCTCCGCTGAGAAAAGGTACCATACTAAGTGCTACCAAGATCTGATCAAGGCTTATGCTGTTTGCCATTCAGTCACTGATGGATGCGTCTTGTCGTCACCACAATGATTCGACTCAGATACAGCCGTGGAAGTGTGCAGAATAGCAAAAATGGGGAATGGGGCCTATGGGTTTTGCGACCAGTTCACCATTCCATCAATGAAACACCCGTCATGCTTCTAACAAGCGATATATCCACAGGAGTGTGCTATTTGATCAGGATCTACACTGATCACAAATCCGAATAATGATGCAAGCCGAATGTATTTTGTTTATTTAGATCAGAATTATAAATGTACAGTTTATTAAAAATTCCTTATAAGACAATAGATGTCCAAAAGGAAATGAAATAACGTGTTTGAAGTATAGCAAGAAATCATGCAAATGAGAAAAAGTCAGGCAAATCCTGTATCACAACATGACCATATACAGTATGTGGGTCATCTTGTCATACTTACGGACCAACCGAGACCAAACTATGGCATATGGTATCGTTGACACATTTTGAATTTTGCACATCACATGGGTATGATATGGATATAGTGAACATCAGGCTGGTGTCTTGATATGTGGCAGTGACTGGAGAAATGGGGCTTATGTGATTTGTGACCAGTGTATCTCCTGATCAAATAGCACACTCCTGTAGCCTGATAATGATCAATTTTGCTTGTTGGAAGCATGATGGGAGTTGCATTAATGGAATGGTGAACAGTGCATAACCTGATCAGACTGTGCGGATGCACAGGCTGATCTGGATCTTCACTGGTCGCAAAACCCATCAGCCCCATTTCTCCAGTCACAGCCACATATCAAGTTTACTAGGCATGGTTAGGAAATGCGAAGGAATTCATAGGCGTACCATTGCAGAGCCGAGCCCGATTAATTTTATATCAAAGCCTGGTACTCGTATTCTATTTATCAGGTAACTTTGTATGCTAGAGGATGGTTGTCACTGTAAAGAACGTGGACTTGTTTACGTTGTGTCATGACACCAATGTCATTTGATAACATCATGTGACACCGGTCAATGAAGCGTTAGAGTTTGTTTGTTTGTTTGTTTATTGGTGTTTAACGGCCTAGCAGCAGCTAATGTCATGTAAGGCCAGGCAAACGGGTTCGATCCCGTTTTAACCTGCAGCATTATGGGAAAATCCCAAAATCAGAATGGAATATTTAAATCAAAACTAAATATGTTCAGCCCTGAACCTGACATGGTGCCAGGTCCATACCACACAAATGTCATTTGGCCGCTTCCCCTAAAAGTAATAGGATTAGGAATAGAAGCGTTGGAGAAAGTAGTTGCGGCCTGGATATGCATATCTAGTCAATACCATATAATACATAGAGGATCTTACATGAGTGTTGATCTAATATGATATTTATTAAACAAGTTTACTGATTTCATAAGAAACGAGGCTATGCCGATTTTCTTATGAAATCAGTATACTCGTTTAATAAATATCATTAGATCAGCACAAATGTTAGATTATATTTATTGCACAAGCACACCTTCATATTTGAAGATGTACTCATCACCTAGCATGTATTCTGTAGCGGGTTCATTTGCATATTTATTACATTAGTGTATTATGATTTTTATTACACTGCGAGCGCCCGTTTTATGCAATAAAATGTGTTATTAGTCAGTGTGTATTAAGGCAATGAAAAGCTTGTTACCTGATACATTCAGGATGTTGAAAATCATTGAACCAATTACCAACCCATACAGTGAGGATATCACTAGATTGTAAATGTACTAATAAACTATTAATAATATATTAAAAGCTACAAGGGCCCTATTAACCCTTAGACCGCCTGGTTTGGCCCTCAGGTACGTTTTTTATCTTTGGCGCTTTTGTTACCTGGGAGTTGAATTGGGTTCTTTACGTTCTTTACGTTCTTTACGTTCTTTACGTTCTTTACAATGACAACCATCCTCTAGCATACAAAGTCACCTGATCAGTAATAATCCTACTACTTTTATAATGGACAAATAGGGGGAAAATTCCAAAATCAGAACTGATTTACAATAAAAAAAACTATACATTCAGCCCTGAAATCAGTATAATCATGATCTGATGCCAGGTCCTCGCCACACCAGAATCACTTGGCCCTCTCCCAAAAGCAGTAGGATCAGTAATAATCTTACTACTTTTATAATGGGCAATAACCCAATTCAACTCCCAGGTAACAAAAGAGACAAAGATAAAAACGTACATGAGGCCTGATTAATGTCCATTATTATATGCTATCATCATTCTATTCAGAAAGCCAAAGGGGATATCAAAGAGATAAAAGAGGGATTCAAGAAAATCACGGAGATGTCTGGCCAAATAGCTGTCCACTTCTATGAAAATGAGCCGAGCTTCAAGTTTGAAGAGTTCATCAGTATTATGAAGACGTTTTCTGAAAAGGTGAAACAGTGTTAGAAGATATGATATAACTCGCGTACACACTATTTAATTTGTTAAAACATTTTAACAAACATGTCAGCTCCTTGAAACTTGATCAAATAAAATGATGTATTTTTGTTGATATATATATCTATATATATATATATGTGTGTGGCTGTGGATGGAGAAATGGGGCGTATAGGTTTTGCGACCTGTGTAGATCCGGATCAGCCTGTGCATCCGCACAGTCTGATCAGGATCTGCACTGTTCACCATTCCATCAGTTAAACACCCGTCATGCTTCTAAACGCGTAGTAAATGTAATTCCTACCATTTCCGAGCTTAGCCCTTTCAACACCACATGCCTGTATAGTGGTATTGGCAAACAGTGTAGATCCAGATGAGACGGCTCAGGAGTAACCCTTTCAACACCACAGACCTGTATAGTGGTATTGGCAAACAGTGTAGATCCAGATGAGACGGCTCGGGAGTAACCCTTTCAACACCACAGGCATGTATAGTGGTATTGGCAAACAGTGTAGATCCAGATGAGACGGCTCAGGAGTAACCCTTTCAAAACCACAGGCCTGTATAGTGGTATTGGCAAACAGTGTAGATCCAGATGAGACGTCTCATCAGGATCTGCACTTTTAGCAAGTAATTTTCACATTTTTGAGAACAAAAACACCACCTCCTTTTTCATAAATGTACTAGTCTGGAAATCATTTTGTGACGATTGGATTGGTCCGGAAATTAGCATATAAAAATCATTTCCAGTTACTTAGTGGTGAAAGGGTGAATAAATATTTGGTGGGGACATCCCCCACCCCACCCCAGGACCCGAGATATGCTCGATCAAAAGTAGTTTCTGCCTACACATAAATTGATGCCTGGCTACGCACCTAATATATTCCCTGGTCAGATTGCATGGATAAGCACCCTATAATCACTTGGCCCCCTCCAAAAAGCAGCAGGATCAGTAATAATCCTACTACTTTTATAATGGGCAATATAGGGGGAAAATTCCAAAATCAGAACTGATTTACAATAAAAAAAAAAATATACATTTGTACTTGAACATGTACATGTACTTGTACAGGTAATATATGGGATTTAGTAATAAACCCATTGTTGATAGGCCGTTAAACCCAAGCAAACAAACACACGTTAATCAGGTACAGTGAATTCCCCAGGGTGTCCGGTTTAGAGATGCTCCACTGTAAATCAGACACATGACCACTCCAATACACACGTTCGTGTTTTGTGACCGCGAACAGACAGCACCATCGGAGTTAAATGGCAATGAAACCCATCAAAATGAGCAACACTTGATTATATATGGTGTCAGTTTAGAGAGGTTACACTGTATATGTAATGCTATTATCTATACTTAAGGAATAAAACCATGAGTTGTTGCGCTTACTGTAGTATGAAAAACATTTGCTCTGTTTAACGACATGGCTTTTTCGGATAGTTTAAAAAATGTAAATAACCATATATGGCGTCAAAGTTAAGAATCATCTTGTTTTACGTCATTTTGTTGCAATTCATGGTACAGTTGCTAGTTAATAGAGTGCCTTTATTGACAACGTCATGCATGGAAATTAATTATGTCAAAGAAACTTTAACGAATCAACGTCGCGTATTTAATACTGGGTTATAAACGCAATACGTTGAATTGGAATTTCCCTTATGGATTTATGGACAGTGTAAATATTACTAAACATTGCATAAAGTGGCAATTCCACGACACAGTGTAGTAACACTTCTAATACACTAGTGTAATATATTTAAGGAATAAAACCATGGGGTGTTGCCTTTACTGCGGTATGAATAACATTTGGTCTGTTTAAAATGCGTGTCCAAATTTCCCATATAACTTTATCCGTTAGTCGGATCATAACTAAACTTCATCAATAGCTTCCTCACATTGGTAGCTATCCATCCAGTGACATTGACCTTGTTGACCGTGACCTTCGTATCAATAATTTTGGACATATTGTGATCTTAACCTTCGTGGTGATCGCCTCATTTAGTGGGTGAGACACTCCCTGGCGATCACCTAGTCTGAATATGAGCCTGTGACTGGAGATATCGGGCTTATGGGTTTTGCGACCAGTGTCGATCCAGATCAGCCTGTGCATTCACACAGTCTGATCAGGATCTGCACTGTTCAGGAGTGTGCTATTTGACCAGGAGCTACACTGGTCACAAATCCCATAAGCCCAATTTCTCCAGTCAGAGCCTCATAATATGACGCCCGGGCATGTCATTTTTTCCTACCTTTATAAATGCATAAAACTGCGTATGGATGTCATCAGATGCGTTGTGTAGTTGCTTGTCTATGGACATAGCGATTGCGTTGACTTCCGCTATCTCCGCCTGTAGGTTGTCCAGAGTCAATCTAGAAATATAATGTTTATTCATATACATGTATCACATGTGATCCTGGCAGCGGCAAATGATGCTAACAGAGCATGAACATTGGTTTCATCACAAACATTCATACATAAAGGGGAATCTTCTTCTTCCAGTGACGGCCAGGATTATTTTCAGAATGTAAATGTGACATCGGGAGAGCGAACGAGACAGTAGACCTCTCTTGGGTGTTTGTACAGTTAAACGTTTGGTATTGCACATCTAAAACTATTCACATGGGCAAGTGTACAGTAGCGCTTTTCTGCAGGTCAACTATACGTACTATGCCAATAGTATACGTATACTATACCATACGATATGTTTTCTATACGATATGCAAATAATATAAACGTACAGTATGTTTGTACCGTACATACTAACCAATATCGTATAGATATACCATTCAAATCGTACGTTTATACGATTTGTATACATGTGTATAATTCTGGTACGTTTGTATTGTACAAACATACCAGATTATGGTATATTCATACCATATCCGTACGGATATATCGTATATACGAACGGATATCGTATGTTTGTATAATATTCGTATAATACGTTTGTACTATACGATGATACGGTACAAACATACCAATATTATATGATCATACGATATGCTCATTAAATATACCAATACTATACGATTACGATATGTATACGATATTAGTATATACAAATATGTAAGGAGCAGAAAAGTGCTACCGTAGATTACTGACTGAATACATGTATGTGAATAACCAAAAACATGTCAATTTCGACTCGACTCGGGTGTTATTTTTATCCCGTCAACACAGTGCGTATATGCCGTGAAACACGGTGCCGTGAAACATTTTTGATATCCTGTCAATACGACCTAATCACTGCGTATGAATATGTGTGATGACTTGGGTTATTGTTTTGCATTCTAAAGCCATGTGTAGGTGTTGATGGGATAAATAGAATAGTAGGTTAGTGCCGTGAATGGGAAAACATATATGGCGCGACACGGAAACTGGATGTGCTCGGTAGAGCCTCGCCCATCCCGTTTCCTAAGCCTTGCCAGATATGTTTTCCCATTCACGGCACTAATCTACTATTCTCTATACATTGTATAACTTTCCTATTATTCCAGATTTCGATGAGTAAAAGGGGAAGGTGGAACATGCGTAGAATCATTTCCCGATCTTCCAGCCAGTTTCCAAAACACTTTAAAACCGTTTTGACAATTTTATCACATCAATTTCTGACATTTTCTTCGGATCAGTTCCGACACTTTACTATGGTATTTATTAAACGTGTTGACTGATAGCATACTATTCAGCTGAGCTTTGTTTCCTATGCAATCAGTAAACTCGTTTAATAAATAGAGGATCTTCAATGAGTGATGATTTAATATGATATTACGCTACAATTAAACGAGTTTCTTATGAAATTAGTCAACACATTTAGTAAATACCATATTAAAGCATCACAAATGTTAGATTATTGTTAATGCACCAGCGTATCATCACACAATGAAGCTGTATTTGTCACCAAACCGGTATTCTGTAACAAACTAATTTGCATATTTATTACACTATGTATTATGATTTTTATTACACTGTGCTAATGCTCTGCGAGCGACAATTTTGTAAATAAATGTCATATTAAACCATCACTCATGTGAGCTCCTCTTAGTACGTATATGTTTACCTGCATAACACACTGAGATCTGGAAAAATGTCATCAGCACAGGAGATAGCATCGCTGTTCTGTTTCTCCGCCTCGTTAATCAGATAGTACAGCAGTGTCACCCTCGGCTTGTTGGCTCGTGGGTCCGTCAACTTTATAAGCGAACATATCCGGAATCCAACGGCGTCCCCGGAGTACTTTCCCTGTAAGACGTATGAAGGGGTATGTTAATCAGATATATGACCTGAGACATAGTTGTGTGCCTTGCAATCCTGAACATGCATTATCATCTGAGATGAATTGCACATATACCCATCAAACATAAGATCACAGAAGTTTTCTTGGTGTCCGGTATAGAGAGGTTTCACTATATATGCATCTATATCCACAGGTTGAAGTAACGGAACAATGTTCATAAATACAATAAATATACATAGAATCATCAATAAGTGGAAACAAAATAAGCTAAACAAAAATTGTACTCCCTCTTATAACACATAATGTGTTATAAGATGGAGTAAAAAAAATGTTAGCTTATTTTTTTCTCTCATTTATTGGTGCTTTTATGTATATTTAATGTATGTATAGACCTTGGAATTCAACCTGTGTCTATCATGATCAGATAAATCCTTTCCGTTGATCATTTCCATTGTAACGTTAAAATCAGTATCTGATAACAAAACATTTGATGGATTTCCATAAAGGTACACTAAATAATGGAGACACGCCATGTGATTTTGCACCTAAGAACATGTGCGATTTCTCATGAAAAATATTTACAAAATTTACGATATTTTCCGTAAATGACGTCGGAAGATGACAACATTTTCATAGCAAATGCGGAATTCTATTATTCCCAGGTTCCCTGCAAAATTGCTTCTAGACGTGATCAGAACCCATCTGCAAAACGTATATGTATCATGCAGTGACGCAACTTGAAGACGATTTAGATCTAAATAATCATACTTTCGTGGAGAAATAGCCTGTAATGATGGCTCTATTTATTATGAATATATTATGAACAGTGGCCCGGATTTCCATACATTGCTATGTGGCATATAGACTAATATTTTAAAACTCGCATGTTCCAACAAAAGTAAAGCATATAATAAGTGATACCCTGCACAAAGCCTGTAAGAAACGTAATGACGATCCAGACAGCTACCGCGCAATCGCTCACGTCTACCATTCTGCAACTTATGGAAAGAGTAATATACAGCACATTTGAAGCCGAAGCAACTACAAAACCTTCAGCTCTCAGGCCCGTACGCAGACGGGGGTACGCACACCTCACCCCCCCCCCCCCCCCCCACCCCCCCCCCACTTGACCCTTTCAACATCACAGGCCTGTATAACGGTATTGGCAAAAAGTGTAGAGCCAGATGAGCTGGCTCGTGGCGAGCCGTGTCATCAGGATCTGCACTTTTTGCAAGTAATTTTCATAATTTTGAGAACAAAAACACCCCATATTCATAAAGGGACTGGTCTAAAAATCATTTTGTATTGATTGGATTGGTTGCAAAATTAACATATCAAAATCCCTTCTAGTTACTTTGGGGTGAAATGGTTAATCTGCCGAGATCTGTCTGTGGATGTGCAAATGAAAAAGCTTGGCCCGTCGCGCCGTAGATAGCGCACCCCCCCCCCCACCCACACCCCCCCCCCCCCCCCCCCCCCCCGCCCCTTAAATTAATTCCTGCGTACGGGCCTGGCCCTACAAGGGGATTTTCCAAAAAGAGATGGAGTGCATATGACGTCATTTCTAATACTAAAGCAGTTCGGTGGCAGTCCTCGGGCGAGTTGGTTAGTTTCGAATTTTTCCTATGGGCCTTCTAGTAAATACATAAAAAACACATGTCTGTGGCTTATGAAAATGTTCTACAATTAATTAGCCAAATCATATGATGTTTTCCACTGCATAAAACACTTTTTTTGCAAAAATATGTGATTTTGCTTGCATCTGTGTCATGCTGGCATGATTTCAATTGCAGAAGAGTGCGAAACTGCTGCTCGGAATTTTCGTCCGAAATATTGGCAGCCATTTTATCTGTCAGAAAGGCAGGTCTGCTGCTCGAAAACAAAACGGTACCAGTACAGACTATGATCAGTGTGACAAGGTGTGATTGCAGAATTGGTACAATTAGCAAGTATTAGTGCTGTGTCCGCATGGGATATTTGAAATCCATGTTGTGAAATGTGTGGCCGGTGCCAAATAAATGCAGATTTGTGCACATTTTGTGTAAACATAGCAGAGTGCTGACAGCCTGTGCATTATGTCTGAGTTTGCGTTTGTTGTTAATATAGCTCTTGTACCTATCAGGTAGTCAGTGCATGCATCAACTAGATTATGTGATTATTTTAAGTTAAAATATTCCTAAATTTATTTCGGCTGGTGTCACGGGGCCGAAAACTCCATAAATTGCCTAAAATGTGTGAGGACTGCCACCTTCTTTACGCGGTTGAACACTCTCATCACACTATATACTTGTGTTCTTGATGTTAGAAAAGCATGTGATAAAGCATGCATGACGGTTTGTTTGTGAAACTCGGTTTGGACTTAACCCTTTGAACCCGAAATCCCGCTATATCGGTTTATGCAAAAAGTGCAGATCCAGATGAACCGGCTCGTAACGAGCCGTCTCATCAGGATCTGCACTTTTTGAAAGTAATTTTCATATTTCTTAGAACAAAAACACCCCCTTTTCATAAATGGACGAATCTGAAAATCATTTTGTGACAATTGGATTGGTCGGAACATTAGCATATCACAGTCCATTCCAGTTCCTTAGGGTTGAAAAGTTAATGAATCAATTCTAAAGCCATTTATCAACTTGTATACTGATAAGGACAGCGACGTTCTATACAAGGGACATAAATCAGATACATTTCCATTTCGACAAGAAACGAGACCAGGCGGAGTTACTTCCCCATTCCTCTACATGTTGTATATAGATAACCTCCTGAAAGACATTGAAGCCAGCAATAAAAGTTGTGTCATTTATCAGTCGAGCATTGCCTATCACACAGTAGCAGACGACATGGTCCTTTTGTCTTTCTCTAAAACAGATATAAGTATTGAAATGAACATATGTTAGCAATACTCTTGGCAGTAGAAATACGAGTTTAATGTCTAAAATATGCCGTGATCGTATTCAACGAATCTCAGAATGACTGTCTAACCCGAAAGGGACAATGGTGTCTGAAAAACGGCAGTGTTCATGAATCCAGGCACTGCACAAACTTCAGCATATCAATCACGGTTAATATGTCTTCTGAGACCCGCTACATTTATGGCTGAAGTATTAAAATGCGATACCTCGTCGTATGAGCACGTCACATAGAAATCACAACACAAACACTCAATGAAACATTCCATTGTGACCAAGAACAATCTGAAGACTAGAGTACAGCGGGCAAAGATAAGTAGCAAAATAAGAGATGCTTGAAAGTAGTGACATTAATGTCAAAGTTGTTTCCTCATATGTATGATATATGTCAATTCTGGTTTGGTACAGTTGTCTATCAGGCGTTAGTTGCTTTGATTATTTCGAAATTCAGTTAGAAAAAATTGCAACCAATTTATCTTCTATGCATAATGTATGCTCTGTCACGAAACAAAATGAAACACCCGTCAAGCTTCTAACAAACAATATATATATATAGTTATTGGGCTACAAGAGTGTGCACATAACTTGATATTGATAGTGTGCACGTATGGTGGCTGTATACCTACATTGAATTATATTGAAGATACAAGCTCAAAGAAAAACCTTAACCAAGGGAAATAACTATGTAACTGTTGCACTTGTAGGTCAAGGTCATACACAGGTCATTTGATCTACCTACTGTGGGCAGCGGTGCACATCACTGGCTCATGATAGTGTGCATGAATGGTGACTAGACCTAATACTAGTGAGATACAAGCTCAAACAAAACCAATGGAAATAACGAATACGTACGTAATTAGAGTGATGAGATCGGCCAATCAAATTCGTTCCCGGTGTTATTACACGTACTGTGCCATTAAATAAAAAACAGGCTATTGGATTGGCGAAAGCCGGGCGGGCGGCGGGCGGCGGGCGGCGGTGGGCGGCGTGCGGCCGACGGCGGGCGGGCGGCGTCCACAATCAATGTTAAGTTTTCGTGTTTGAGTCCATTTCTTTGTTACTGTACCACCTAGGACCACCAAACTTTCACAGCTTCATAATCAAGGGGTGCCCACCACATATCACTATCCAACATGTTACCTTTTTTTTAACTTGACCCATTTTTTCCGCGCAGTCGACTTAGCCATTTTCAATGTTAACTTTTCGCGTTTACAATGTTAAGTTTTCGTGTTTAAGTCCATTTCTTTGGTACTGTACCACCTAGGACGACCAAACTTTCACAGCTTCATAACCAAGGGGTGCCCACCAAATATAACTATCCAACATGTGACCATTTTGTTTACCTTCACCTATTACTTCTACGTAATTGACTTAGCCATTTTCAACGCTAACTTTTTAACGTACGTCTGGTTAAAGTTCTTTGGTTAAAAGTTTTTCGGTATACTATATCTCTGCAACTGCTTCGCCCATTACCTTGAAACTTCACATGGGTGTTTATCATCATCCATATTTTCATTCTACCCCCTAACCGTGCGGCCCCTGTGCCCAATGTCAAAGTCAAATTACTTTGAATTTTTTTGTTAAAGTTTTTTTGTGTACGATATCTCTGCAACTGCTTCACCCATTACCTTGATACTTCACATGGGTGTTTATCATCATTGTCGCGCCCGCTTGCGGAAAGCGCGATATCGTCGGCATTTTGGCATACGTCCGTCCGTCCGTACGTCCGTCCGTACGTCCGTGTGTCCATTTAAAGTTTTTTGGTTAACGTTTTTCCATCTACTATATCTATTTGTTTAGTGTCCATGCCTGGCCCCAAGGCACGACATGCAGGCCACGGCCATCTAGTCTACAAAAAGTGGGTATAATTATGTTATCCAAGTGTCTATGCT
Source organism: Conchocele bisecta (assembly GCA_029237695.1). Classification (NCBI taxonomy): domain Eukaryota; kingdom Metazoa; phylum Mollusca; class Bivalvia; order Lucinida; family Thyasiridae; genus Conchocele; species Conchocele bisecta. The sequence goes on from CM055272.1 coordinate 870,981, forward strand.
TGGAAAAAACCTAGCCTTCGTGGCTTTCCCTCGTTTCTTGTTATGAAATGGATTACAGAACGTCATAACAAGGGTTTCGTGTGATAAGTAGAGTAATCTCTCGGAAATCTACAGGTGTCCGGTGATGTATGCCTCGGATTACAACCTCGGTGCACCTGTGGAGAGGTGGATCAATACAGAGACAAGAAGTATGCAATGTTATCGATATGTAAATCGATAATCCATGTACATGTTGTGTGGCGAGTCCACCATTGACCACTGTGATATTCGAATTAATGTGTCAGGTTAACATGTATCTCACTTCCCGAACATGTTTATTTTATTGAAAATGACATTTATGACCACGTGAAAATGATTTCCAAAGTTAAATGTGTTTTCCGTAAATGACATCGCATATATTTTATACCAAATGTGGAATTAAATATTCTTCCTTTGTACAAATAAAGTTCAAGGAAGTTTAGTTTGCAGTAAATAATTCGCGATGATTCTGCTTAATTCCCTATAAATAAAAACAACAAATTTCCATTTATTGACAAATTTATAATTTTTAACACTTTCACCAATATTAGTTTCGATAATCGGTATACATCCCGTTAATATTGCCATGAAATCAAGAGAAAACATGCAACGATACAAATATTTACAACCAGCGTAAGTAAATTTGTAGACTAACGTAGTCTGACCAAGATTTATAATTCCCGTGTATGTACGTAAAAGGGAATTACGTTAATTATTTCTAAACATGTCAAATAAAGATGAAATTATATTAAGTATTTCAAGTTGCAATTAGCTCAAAGATAATCAAATACGACAAAGTCTATGTTGAAATTACAAATCAGTATGTCAGTTGCTATAGGTGTATACTATGATCAGAATGCGCCGATGCAGACCGTATATGCGTGTATGTTTTTTTATAATCGATTTTTAAAATGTGTACGTGTATGTTGGGGTTTCTACCACTGGAGACGGAAATTGATCGACGTAAACTCGTGTTTCTCCGACAACTGTGTGATCTTCCACCACACTTTCGCGCCAAACAAGTATTCCTACAACGCCTAATGTCGTATAAACATAATTTAACAGGCAGCATTCAAGGATTTATTCCCGACATCTACAGACTATTGAATAAATATTCCTTAGGGAATGTGTTAGATAGCTACATTGACACGGGTAAATTCATGTCACCGTATTGCTGGAAAGTGACTATTAAACGCCGTTTGTATTCAGTGGAGGATATACACTGGATACGTACCATTGACAATGACCCGGATCTAAACACTTTCGGATTAATACATTCGGGTAATACACCACACACACTATGGTTATTAAGCAAATTGAAACCTCATATGTCCAGATGTTGTCAATCTGTAGTGAAGATGATTGGTAGAATGTATGATAGGTTTCAGCTGTTGACATGTCCGAAATGCAACGCACAGACACACGGCCTGGTAATTCACTGTGTTTACCATTGCCCAGAAAACGAAACGGTGCGCGTTTGCTTGTGGGACAAACTCATACAAGTCTTTGGCATCGGGTTCTATTCATGGTTTACATCCCTTAGCCCAGAGGGACAGCTACGAGCCCTAATCAATGGGGGCAGTACAAATCACATACTCTCTGAAACACAGCGTGCTCAGCTACTGGAAATGGCGGTCAGCTTTCTGCATAAAATGTGGACAATCCGTCCAGGTTAGGTCAGTGTAGCTTTATGAACATTAAGCAAGCTTAAATGAACTGAATATGCTAGAAATGTATTGCATGTATTCTTCCTTTTGTTGTTGCTGTTATGATAATAGCGACGTTATATTTGGAGATATTGCATTACATTAGTCTTTGTAGTCGCAATACCCCAAGGCGTCACTATTATTCTACCAGCTAATGTATTCAAATGTACCATGTATTCGTTTGCTATTTGTATCGTGTCATATGCTCTCCTTTTAAGGAGGAAATAAAGATTATATATATATATACTATAGTCATGCGGAGAAAACAACCACACAGTCGTAACAATTAGTTAAATCACGTAAATAATTACAAATGACCGATGTACTCGATATATATATTCTCATGCTAGCGAACTTGTTTTAAGTTAATACCTCGGGCATTATATACATGTAACCTAATGCAAAACAGCGATTGAAACCAGTGTATACCCAGATCAAGCTGCGCATCCGCACATTCTGAACGGGGTCTACACTAGTTGTACAAATATAGTTCAATGTTTAGTTTGCAGTAAATAATTCGCGATAATTCTGCTTAATTCCCTGTAAATAAAATCAACACATTTCCATTTATTGACAATTTTAAAATTTGTGACACTTTCACCAATATTAGTTTGCAGTAAATAATTCGCGATGATTCTGCTTAATTCCCTGTAAATTAAAAACAACACATTTCCATTTATTGACAATTTTATAATTTGTAACACTTTCACCAATATTAGTTTCGATAATCGGTATAAATCCCGTTAATATTGCCATGAAATCAAGAGAAAACTTGAAACGATACAAATATTTACAACCAGTGTAAGTAATCTTGCAAACTAATGTAGTCTGACCAACACTTATAATTCGCGCGTACCTGTATAAAGGGAATTACATTAATTATTTCTAGCCAAATCAAATTAAGATGAAATTATATTAAGTATTTCAAGTTGCAATTATCGAGATAATCAAATGAGACAAAGTATATGCTGAAATTACAAATCAGTAGAAAATGTTGGTTACATATAAGCTTTTAGAGTGACCGTAAGCAGGTGCCTGTTTCAACGAATATCACGGAAATTGCCGAAGATTTCCGTGATACGCTTATTGGAAAATGAAAACAGATGGTGTCATTATTATTATCTAAAAAGCACCAAAATAATATTAACTTAGAAACATAATTTTGATATCAATAGATAGAAAAATGATGGAGCTAATTGAAAATACCTGTGCATTTTTGTAACCATTATTATAAAAAGAGATTTTGCAATTTTCCCAACGAAAATCTAGAATAAAAATCACAATTTGCTATATAAATCATATAAAAACTACCGACTATGTTTAAAGCTAAAAAGGACCAAAATATTTTTTATTTTAGAAACACGATCGAAACATCATCATAAAGTACAATAATTGAAGTTTAAAATGTGACTTGTGCATTTTCAATAGGTTGTGTAGTTTAAAAGTTACGTAAGAAAAGGTAATAGTCTCCAATATAATTCCATATAAAAATCGCCGCTACTGATGCAGACTTTCTACAGGTAAGGTGGCCACGAAAGTTGTATATGCTTAGTACGGTCAGGATCAAACGCCTCGGTAGGCGCGACACCGCTTCTCTGGCGGAGTTTTTTTAAATAAAGAACCATCCAATCCCGAACCAGAAACTAATTCCTTGATAAAGGCCTTGTGCCGGAACGTTGGAAAAGCGGGTTCTTTGTGTTTGAAGAATTGTTAAATAAAGAGCAACCAAATCCCGAACCATCAATATTACAGCTGAAGGGAAGTAACTAGGTTTAAAATAGGACTGCGACCAGGCAGTATTTTATATGAGCCTGGGTTTGGTGTTACCTCCCGTGTCGCCGATTTCGCCGATTTTCATATTTTCTGAAAATCACGTCGAATTTCGGATTTCGGAGTTCATACGGAATTCAATTTCAATTCCGCATGAGCTGTGCATTTTGTGTTAACCGTCGATGTCATTTCCGTATGCAATTTGAGTTTTATGTTGACTTTCGATTTGTTTGTTTGTTGGGGTTTAACGGTCTATCAACAGCTACGGTCATTTAAGGCCGGGTCAATATGGTCAATAGCTTTAGTACTAAATCCAGTATTAACCAGATGGCCGCGGCCCGCATATCGAGCTCGCCGATGCATTTGATGGTCTCAGAGTGTATTTATTTTAAGTTTGAATTAAGGGTTGTGGATATATAAGGTATGTAAAAAACTTTAACACAAATTTCAAAGTCATTTGACCTTGACCTTGGGCATGTGGACCACATGAGCAGGCTATAAAATGAAACTGATCATGTATAAGAAGTATTGGATGTTGGAAGTAAAATGATATAGAATTGGATACAAAAATGTAGAAAAAAATGGATAAGTTAAAAAGGTGATATTTTTGTTGAAAAATATTTTTTGGGGATAAAAACACCAAGGTGCACATCTTCAATATGTGTAGAAGATGTGTATATAGTTTCAGATCGATCGACTGAACGGTTTCAGAGGAGTTGTGTACACAAACTATGTACCCTATATAGAATTGTATACAAAAATGAAGAAACAATGGCTAAGTTAAAAAGGTGATATGTTTGTTAAAACATATTTTTTCCGCATAAAAATACAAAGGTGCACATCTTCAATATGTGTAGAAGACGTATGTATAGGTTCAGTTCGATCGACTGAACGGTTTCAGAGGAGGTATGTACACAAACTCTGTACCCTATATATAATTGTATACACAAATGTAGAACAAATAGCTAAGTTAAAAAGGTGATATTTTTTGTTATCAAATATTTATTCGGCATAAAAACACTAAGGTGCACATCTTCAATATGTTTAGAAGACGCTCATAAAAATGTAGAAGACGTGTGCATAGTTTCAGATCGATCGACTGAACGGTTTCAGAGGAGTTGTGTACACAAACTATGTACCCTATATAGAATTGTATACTACAATGTAGAACAAATGGCTAAGTTAAAAAGGTGATATTTTGGTTACACAATATTGTTTCGGCATAAAGATACCAAGGTGCATATCTTCAATATGTGTAGAAGATGTGTGCATAGTTTCAGATCGATCAACTGAACGGTTTCAGAGGAGTTGTGTACACAAACTCTGTACCCTATATAGAATTGTACACACAAATGTAGAAAAATGGCTAAGTTAAAAAAGTGATATTTTTGTTAAAAAATATATTTTCGGCATAAAAACACCAACGTACACATCTTCAACATGTGTAGAAGACGTATTGTATAGTTTCAGATCGATCGACTGAACGGTTTCAGAGGATGTATGTACACAAACTCTGTACCCTATATAAAAATGTAAACAAAAATGTAGAAACAATGGCTAAGTTAGAAAGATGATATGTTTGTTAAAACATATTCATTCCGCATAAAACCACCAAGGTGCACATCTTCAATATGTGTAGAAGACGTATTGTATAGTTTCAGATCGATCGACAGAACTTTTTCAGAGGAGGTGTGTACACAAACTCAGTACCCTACATAGAATTGTATACACACATGTAGAACAAATGGCTAAGTTAAAAAGGTGATATTTTTGTTAAAAAATATATTTTCGGCATAAAAATATGAAGGTGCACATCTTCAATATGTGTAGAAGACGTGTGTATAGTTTCGGAATGATCGACTGAACGGTTTCAGAGGAGTTGTGTACATAAACTCTGTACCCTATATACAATAGTATACAAAAATGTAGAAAAAATGGCTAAGTTAAAAAGGTGATATTTTCGTTAAAAAATATTTTTTGGGCATAAAAACTCCAAGGTGCACATCTTCAATATGTGTAGAAGACAGTTTCAGATCAATCGACTGAGGAGGAGTTGTGTACACAAACTATGCACTTTCTCTGTCCGCCGCCCGCCCGCCCATATAACACGTACTACCGTTTTTTTAAAAACGGTCGTATAAAAACTGTAACACAAATTTCAATGTCACTTCACCTGGACCTTGGGCATGTGAACCACATGGGCAGGTTATGGAATGAAAATAGGGATCATGAAAAGGAAGTATTGGAAGTAAATTTTAGTAATAATTGTGGAGATATAAGGTATGTAAAAACTTTAACGCAGATTTTACAATAACGCAAACTTCTAAGGCATATGGCCTTGACCTTGACGCACAGGGGCCGTATGAGTGGGACACAGAATGAATATATGGAAGATGCCCAATACGCATACAAAGTTTCAAGCAAATCTAACTTACGGTTATAGAGGTAGTAGGTATGTCAAAACTTTAGCACACATTTTGACCTTAAACTTCTAAGTCATTTAAAATTGACGTTGGGGCACATGGGTCGCATGAGTGGCACACAGAATGAATATATGGATGATGACCAATAAGCATTCACATTTTTCGAGCAAATCCAACTTAAGGTTACAGAGATAATAAATACCTGAACACTTTAACGCAAAACTTCTAAGTCTTTTGACCTTGACCTTGGACACAGGGGCCGCATGAGTTGGATACAGCATGACTATATGGATGATAACTAATAAGCACATGAAGTTTCAAGTCAATGTGACTTAGGACTGAAGAGATATAAGGTATTTAAAAAAAACTTGAACGCAGATTTCGGACGGACGGACGTTTTTACAACCTGTGTTTATGTGTCTACGAGCCACATAAGACCCCTGTGTGCCACAGGTGGAAGACTCGGACATATGACACCAAATAAATGCCTATCAAAAAAAGATCCCATTACCCCACCCACTTGGTCTCGTATATTACCATCTTATATAAAGAAAGGTGGATAACATTGTGGCCATTATAGAGAGAGCCCTCTCGTTTCCGACTCGCACAAACACAATACACATCGATTAAATGTATGATTTATGTCGCTGGCAATCGATAAAGGTATTAGGTGTGTGAATATATTCACTTCAAATCGCTCTTTCCAGCATTTATTCAGTTATTCGCCTTTTGTATACCCCATCCAAAGCGAAATGTGCGTGTACGAAAGAATCTCACACAGAATCGGAGGCCGTCCGTCGTGGATTATCGGTCATATTTGACCAATAACCATGATAACTGATCGCCAGCTCAAACTAAAATGGTGCACCATGACCATATACATTAGTAACTCCAACCATACAAAGTTCGTCCATTGTGATCGTTCATCGATCTAAAAAAACTCATTTTTTCTACTTTCATTCATGATTCGCGTACTATCAGATTATGTCTTCCGGAATCCCGAAATAGGTTGAATGACGTCATACAGTTTAGATTTAGCCAATCAGAGATGTTCTTTACATAGACGCTTCCGGTTGTATTATGGAAGATGGTGCATTGACCCGGTTCCAGGTAATGAACGAAATTAGACAAAAAAGTGTTTTTTAGATCGGTGAACGATCACAATTGGACGAACTTTGTAAGGTTGGAGTTTCTAATGTATATGGTCATGGTGCACCACTTTAGTTTGAGCTGGCGATCAGCTATCGGCCAAATATGACCGATAATCCACGCCGGACGGCCTCCGATTATGTGTGAGATTCTTTCGTACACGCAACTGTCGCTTTGGATGGGGTAATCAAAACGCGAACAACTCAATAAATACTTGAAACAGCGATTTGAAGTGAGTATATTCACACACCTAATACCTTTATCGATTGCCAGAGACATATTTCATACATTTAATCGATGTTTATTGTGTTTGTGCGAATCGGAAAAGAGAGGGCTCTTTCTATGATAGCCATATTTATACCCACCTTCTATAAATAGAAGATAGTAATGTACGAGACCAAGTGGGTGGGGTAATGGGATTTTTTTAATAGGCGTTTTGTTGGTGTCATAGGTCCGAGTCGTCCACCTGTGCTCTGTGCACATGAAATAAGCCACATAAACCAAAAAACGTGTTACAAATTGGGTTTATGTGTTTACTAGATAACTAACCATATCCTTTAACAAGTCCATCCCCTGTGGGGTTAGCCACATTTACCCTGTATGTTGGTACGGACTGAAGGACGGACGGACGCACGCACGGACGTCATTGTGATCACTATGTCTAGCTCTTTCCGCAAGCGGGCTCGACAAAAAACAACATATCCAGCCCTGAAATCAGAATTTCGAAGTCATTCTCGGAAGGAATTATATTTATTCGAAATCAATATCGGCGAGATACCAGATACCACAGCGGGGTACCAGAATCGGGGCCGTGTATGAAACCGGAGATATGTATACAGTATGCTATGTCCCTGATGAAACGATCGGGTCGTCGCTACCATTCACGGACGGTAACTGCTGGAGTACACGTACACGTCCCTTGAAAGTGAAAAGTGAAATAGAATGGGTTTAACGTCCCACCAACACCTAGGGTCATATAGAAACGGGACTACAGTTTAAAGTTGCATCGTACAGACCAGTGGGATGGAAAGACTGTGAAAGTAGTGTTGATGTCTAATGCGATGTTTGAACACACAACCTACGGATTGGAAGCCAGGTGTTCTAACTCCTAGGCCACAATCCATCCCTATACTTCCCTTGAACATGTTGAACGGACGACTGATTTTAGTGAATGCAAAATTGACTAAAATCAGAGCGAGGATATGCTATATTTTTTGTCAATTTTGCGACGTCATTTACGGAAAATACGATTGATTTTCCAAATGCTTATCGGCGAAACTAGGCGATGCGATAAGGGCGGTTATACCAAAGCCGGACTGAAATGACTAATTATCAAGTCGGTCACCTTCACTATCGATTGGACAGTTTAAACAGTGTTGACCAAACTGACCAACCCAAGTGCGCAGTCTGATCAGGGTTTACAGTGTTCGTCATTCAATTAGAGAGCCATCCATTGGTCATCGAGCGAACAATGGGAATTACTATCGGCCAGCAGGAGTGTTCTGCATGATCAGGACCTACACTGGTCATATGACCGACTGATTGATTGGTTTATTGACTGGCTGGGTGCTTTATTGATTGAATGGATGGGTAATTGATTGACTGGCTGTGTAATTGATTGATTGGATGGGTGATTGATTGAATGGCTGGGTGATTGATTGACTGGCTGGGTGATTGATTGATTGACTGGCTGGGTGATTGACTGGCTGGTTGTTTCATGATTGGTTTATTGATTGATTGACTGGCTGGTTGTTTCATGATTGGCTGGTTGATTGAATGACTGGCTGGTTGTTTCATGATTGGTTGGTTGATTGCTGGACTGGCTGGTTGTTTCATGTCTAAAACATATGTGTGTATCGGATGTCACTGCTAATGTGCTTTGCTTAGCGTCTACACTGGTCACTATTGTGATGTGGGTCCATTCCTTTTGTCTCTCGTGAACATATCTGTAGCGGATTTCACCACAATCTCTAATCTAGGTAATTGCAATTTGATAGTGGCAATTTTCAATTTATTCATACATTACTAATGTTATTGCATTAAATAAACTAGTTTTAATTAAAACAATAGCTTTGATTATGTATTAAATACACAACATTATTCGTAAATAATCTTAGCCATCAAAACAATTAAAAGACGATTACTTTATATGATTTCAGTTGAAATAAATAATTACTCCCTCAAAGTTCACTTAGCTGGAATAGATTCGAGAAATCCTCTACAGATTAGTAAAGTATACGTAGTTAGCCGGTCTAATTAGGCTATTCAACCTTCCGGTTCTTTGACCTTCACCTTGGGCACGCGGACGGCATGTGTTGGATATATATGAAAGTATGGATAATGATAATTATCTCGTGGTCACGGCATAAATAAAAGAAAAACACACCTAAATTATCAGGTGGCCACGGCATAAATAAAAGAAAAACATGCCTAAAGTATCTCGTGGCCCTACATAAATAAAAGAACCTAAATTATCAGGTGGCCACGGCATAAATAAAAGAAAACACGGTTAAATTATCTCTTGACCACAACATAAATAAAAGAAAAACACACCTAAAGTATCTCAAGGCCCTACATAAATAAAATAACCTAAATTATCTCGTGGCCACTGCATAAATAAAAGAAAAACACGCCTAAGTTATCTCGTGGTCACGGCATAAATGAAAGAAAAACACGCCTTAATTATCTCGTGGCCACGACATAAATAAAAGAAAAACACGCCTATATTATCTCGTGGCGACGGCATAAATAAAAAAGAAAAACACGCCTAAATTATCAGGTGGCCACGGCATAAATAAAATAAAAACACACCTAAATTATCTCGTGGCGACGAAATAAATAATAAAAAACACGCCTAAATTATCTCGTGGCGACGAAATAAATAAAAGAAAAACACACCTAAATTATCTCGTTGCTCCATATTGACACAGCAATACTGATCATGCTGATACTTGTTTGTTTTCTGTGTCAATATTAATCAACAGACGCTGCAGACATGCGATGGATACATAGACATGTACTGTAATTTGTATATCACTATATAAATATATATTTAAGTTGATAATTATTCATTTCAAGTCGTATACATATTGCTGTTCCACAATCTTGATCTGGTGTCACACTGGTCACAAGTGTAAACCCCTTCTTAAATCTTTATATCTCCATGTCTTACTATAAATAGACATTACCATGCACTACTATGTAGAGGTCAACTCGAGACCAATCAACTGCGCGAGGTGCTTCCCTGTCAATACACATGCAAATTTGTCGACTTACCCGAGATAACCCAATTTCTATATTAGGCAAGGCTACTATATTTACTATCACTGCTGGAGACCGGACCAATCAGCAGCTTGAACGAGCACCACGTGTCTGCTCCCGGGGTCATTGATTTATGTGTCGTTAGCGCCGCTAATACACACACAGAAACAATGTAGGCAGTGAAACTTATGCCCACGCCTGACGGTGCATATGATATGTTTAATGCTAATACAATAACATTGTCTTGTATAATAATAAAATCACATTGATGTTAGTATAACAGACACAACACATTTCTCATGTTTTGTAACCAAATGTCAGTGTGGATCTCGGTGGACAGTGCGATTGCGGTGTCTGCCTCAATCCAATCTGACAAACAACAAACAAAACACAAGTGTCTGGGTGGGTAAGTAGAGTTTGTTTGTTTGTTTATTGGTGTTTAACGCCTTATCAACAGCTAATAAGGTCATGTAAAGCCGGGCAAACGGGGTCAATCCGTTTTAACCTGCTGTATAGGAGGGAAAATCCCACAATCAGAACGGAATATTTTAGGCCGTCAGCCAGAAATGTGGACACCCTCCCCCACCCCCCCCCCCCCCCTACTACATTCAATTATGAGTTCTATGCCGTATGTCTGCGCTCTGTAACCCGTTGGATGAATTTTTGTCACATTTTGAAGTGTAACACCCTCGGACTTTTCGCAATTGTGAAAAATAAAATCGACTATTTTTGTATCATTAGAAACAACTGATATGACAGGTTTGTATGTTTTCCGATGTGTTCATAACTATACAATGGAATAATCTTCAATTAAATAATATCTGCTAATTCACATGAAGAATTGTACACCTTTTGTTACCCCACCCACTGAATTTCAATGGCAAAACACCTACCTAATAACTCCATAAAAGTATGATACTTTTGTATTTTCTTCGTGTCACTGGTACATAATAGTGTTCATTAGACATGTTAATTGCATATCTGCCGATTATCTCATGTCTGCAGTCTATGATACAATGTTAAAATATAGTATTTTTCACCATTCACCACCCACACATTTTACAATGGAAATTTTACATGTCACAGTAATGAATTTCATTTATGTTGTGCACTGTCACTTACTTATAAATTGTTAAATGCATATGCAGATAATTAGGCACTACTGATAGCTATCCATGCACACTTCAGATACAGTGTGTCCGAGTGTTCGTCCGTCTGTCAGTCCGCTTCGCATTTTCTTAGTGATGGTAACAACTACGCTATATGTCTCATTATGCAGGATCTGCACTGTTCGCCATTCCATTAGTGAAACACCCATCATGCTTCTAACAAGCATAATATATCGTTATCAGGGTACAGGAGTGTGCTATTTGATCAGGAGCCACACTGGTCGTAAATCCCATAAGCCCCATTTCTCCCGTCACATCCACATATTAATTAGTTATCCATTTCAGATACAGAATGAATGTCTGTTCGTCTCTCTATATGTCCATTTCCTATTTAAGCAACCACCACAATATAAATATTACTCTCAGCTGTTGACAGGGCTTTAAACACCATTAAGTAAAACAAATAACTAAATATAATTAGTACTGTCAATAGTATAGGTCGTAGGTACTAATTTGCAAATTGGATATACAATGTAGAAAATATACCTTTTCTACCATTCTGAATGGATGATTTGTAGCACATATTGCTCCATGTATGACACAGTAAATACTAAACTACATAATACTAAGATAGCTGTAAATAATACGAGCAAGCTAAGCTGGAGTAAAACAGGACAAATATACTGTTATACACTTTCAAGATGACAGCCAGTAAGTAAATGAGTTTGTGTGACATAAAAATATAATTAGGTAGTAGAACCGATGAAACTGAGATACATCCCGGTTCCACGCAATGTACACACTATTTATCGTGCATTCATATTCCCTCAAGCTAGTCCGGGTCATCAGCAGGAACAGGATTCAAATGTGTAGTTGGCACCTGTACTTATAAAATCATGTACATGTATATAGTAAACATGTATAACTTGTATAACTACTGAAATACAGGATGTGTCATACGAGAACGTGTGTGTTCCAATATGTATGACCGTCATCCATTACCAGTGTAAGTGCACACCAGTGCATGCATCATGGCCATTGCCTAATACATGCAGGTATATTGCTCCATTAGTCTTATTTGAGAGGCCCCAATGACGATATTGTATTTTATAAGTGGGGCGTTGTAAGTACATATTTAACCATTATTTCATAATAGTGACATTTGATAACCTGTAATTTTCATATAAACAAAGACATTGAAGGTGCATGATCTTTCTAAAAGCATGCATATTCTCTTCAAATATATCCACTATATTCATATAGCTGGTATGTACGCATACATAAACTATTTTGTCCAATATGTTTCAACATTCAGTGTTCTTAAGTATAGCACATGTGTTATTCTACACCTGTTGTGTCAAATTACACATATTTACTATATATACAAACCGATATTAGTATGTATGTAGTCTGCATGTAGTCTGAAAAAGCCATTCCGGGGTATTCAAACATCAATCTAGTCCAGTTTAAGAAGTATGCACATCTACCACGTATAGCCGTACACACTCATAGGACCATCAATACACATTTAAATCCCCATAAATGATAACGTATCTCCATAACATATTATGCAATGTATCAAAATGTTCATCGAAACAATATCACATAGCCTCTATCGAGACACATTATATTTTGGATTTTACTATGCAATTGAACTATTGTCTACACTATTTAAGCAGGCGGTAAGGATCAGGTTTGTGGAAGGCGTTTTCTGCCGCATTGTACCACAGTTGTGTGTTTTGCTGGCTCTTTGGGGTCGTCTGAATATATATTTATTTATTTGACAACATGTAATGTCATTCTAATGATCAAGCAACTCTATAATCATGTCCCATGTGTACATTTATTTACAGAATTATTTTTACATTGTACCTGTTTTGCACATACATACCACACGTAGTTTGTAGTTAATAGACACGTCGTTGCCTCCATATACCCATATATGACATTGAATCCGCATACCATCCCTGTGGTTGTCTTTCAAATGTATTACACCGCTGATGGACAATCATATTCCATTACTATAGCAAACAGAGACATGTATTTGAGTATATGTCATGGGCTAGCAGATTTGGTATCATCACAAGATGCGGGACCTCCTCGGGCTAAGGGTATTATCAACTATTTTTAGCAATTTAAACTGTTTTAAAAGTGTACACATATAGATCCGTAAATATCACATCTCCTAATTGCAAAAGCGACCATGTTGATGGTCATCTTGAAACTGATCGACAGTCATGGTGACAAAGTGTACGGTTAGGTTTTTGGTGTATTAGTTTCAATAATGTTTAATTAGAAGAATTAATACAGCACATGTAGTGGTTAATGTAGAACTGATTACATCAGTGACTACATGAATCGCCATTTGTTCAAACAGCGGCTTTTTGAGCGCAGACAACCAGAATTTATAGACAATAGGCTATTGAATCCGAAAATCATACTCAACAAAAATCCCACATTGGGGGGGGGAGGGGGGTTATTGCTGGCTCAAGGTCTATTTACATCGAGAAAACATAAATTCAGCCCTGAAATTAGAATAACCTAACTTGGTGCCAGGTCCATACCACACCAAAGTCACATGGCCCAGTTTCCCTATAATAGGATTACGAATAATCGTAAACCTCACATAAGGGGTATAACCAGATTCGACTGTCACATACAAAATGCCAAAGACGTATGTGAGGACCAAACCACGTCTCCAGTCGGAATTACAGTAAGGTTGAACCCCGATCGTTAAATTACCCATCGCATGCTCCTCCCACCTACCACCCACTGGGGTAAGTAGAGACTTTATTACTTTGTTTAGTACAGGCTCTCCTTACCAACTAAAGTTATTACAACTGTCCAGAACTATGCTGTGAACCACAAGAATACTGCATTTGTCATCACTTATCATTGATCACTGGAACAGATATATCTTATATATTTAGCAATCACCATGCTATCCATACTTGTACGTCACGCCATATTTGTGCATACATCCTGTATTTTACGTCTTATGCCACCACGTTATGGCCAGAGATGTATTTAATCCAAAAAAGGTTTGTTCTGTTCTGTTCATTTATCTCGTGGCCACGAGATAAAAAATAACAAAAACACATGTCCCCTCCATGCTTCCGTAGGTTTGAAATTCCAACAAAATTCACAAGAATGTCAGAAATTTAAACACGAACATAATTATATACAAGGGAATGGCTAACACGAATGTTCTGTCTGTAACGCAGGTTTTGTTCGTTTGGTTGGGTTTAATTTAACGGCATATCAACAGCTAAGTTCATTTAAGGCCGGGTCAATGGGTTTAGTACTAAATCCCATGTATTACCTGTACAAGTACATGTACATGTTCAAGTACAGTATAAGTCGCCCTGCGTTACAGACAGAACATTCGGGTTAGGCAACGGCAGGAATATAATCCACAATGTAAATACAGCTGTACATGGCTTGAGACATTGTAACTAAGTTGCGGAATACAATATCTTAGATCACATGATATAGACGAATAATTTACAGACATCGGCCAATAAAATTAAGTACTAATGAAAATAAAAATAAAACACGGATGCCCCACATAAAGATTTGATATTAAACGAGGCAAAATTCCAAGTCCAAAAGGGGAAGAAAATCCATGACCCGGGGGGTCGAATAAAAAATTGAATTAAACTTTCCGCATCTACCCATCATGAGGAAGTAACATACTAAGTTTCAGGTCTGTAGCTATTGCGGTTTAAAGGTTTTACGACTTACAAGCCAAAATTGGAAAATTCTAAGTCGAAAAAAAGGGGGGAGATAATCCATGTCCCCGGAGTCTAAGTAACATTGCGCATTTACTCATGATAAGGAAGCTACATACCAAGTGTCAGGTGTGTAGCTAGTACGGTTTAAAAGTTTTACGACCTACAAGGCAAAATTGCAAAATTCTAACTCAAAATGGGGGAGATAATCCATGACCTGGGGGGTCAAATCAAAAATCGAAATAAACTTTGCGCATCTACTCATCACAAGGAAGCTACATACCAAATTTCATGTCTGTAGTTAGTATGGTTTGACGCACAGACGGGACGGACGGACAAGGGTAACACTAAATGCCCCCTCCACTATCGTGGTGGGGCATAATATATCATCAAGTTCATACTGAACAATGTCATTTGAATTTGTAGTAAAGGGACGGACTGTGCCTCAGATATACAATATATAAATGTTTGCATCATGCAATGTAAATGACATGAGGCTGTAACTGGAGAAATGTGCCTTATTGGTTTTACGACTAGTGTCGACCAAGATCAGCCCGTCACCCTCAGTCTGGTCAAGATCTGAACTGTTCACCATTACATCAATGAAACATACGGCAAGTTTCAAACAAGCAATATAGATCGTTATCAGGTTACAATATTGTGATCAGGAGTTACACTCGTCACAAATTCCATATGCCCCATTTCTCCAGTCACAGCCACATACGAGACACGCAGTGTGATTTTGTACATAAGAACATGTGCGATTGTTCATAAAATATATTTACATAAACTGTGATATTTTCTGTAAATGACGTCGAAAGATTTTGTCAATCAATCGCTCCATTTTATTTGAAGAAATTTCCAAAAACGTGCGTTATATTCAAGTACATACTACCAGAAACTGATAAACAGGGTAGACAATTCTGCATTTTCGATATACATGTACCAGTAAGGAAAACATGTGCAGATCCTGATGAGGTAGCTCGTTATGAGCCGGCTTATCTGGATCTACATCCCTAGTAAGTTCTATCAGTCGAATAGTCATGTTATGATTATCTACATAATCCCAGGTGATTGTCCAGAAATATGTCTAAAAATAGATGGCCAAAGTAATTTGATACATAGTACATAGTAGTCATAAGCCATACGGAAGCTATAGGCCATACTGAAGTCGTTTAATGATAAATATTTGTGAAACATCAATGTATATATTTTTTTTCTTCTTCAAAAATACAATAAAATGGCTAACCCTTACACCACTATCTTAATTTTTTGTCGTCTGCTGTTTATTTTCTATTTTCCATTTTAATTATCAAAAACATATTTTGACAGCACTTTAATTTACAACATGGTTTAACAGCACTTCAGAATCATTTCCATTGGAAATGATTCTAAAGTGCTGTCAAACAATGTTTTTATTGAGAAATAAGGCAAGATATAAACGCAACATCAGACGACCATTGTTGTGTGTAGCGGTCTAAGGGTTAATATCAGATAATGCAATGAAAATTATATTCAGACGATTAATTTCATTCTGAATTATGTGCTGTTGTACAAGATTTCTTGTTTTCAGAAATATGTGTTGTACAAGATTTCAGCTGGAGTCGAGTCATATCACAACTTTAAACCACACATA
Organism: Conchocele bisecta; assembly: GCA_029237695.1. NCBI lineage: Eukaryota > Metazoa > Mollusca > Bivalvia > Lucinida > Thyasiridae > Conchocele > Conchocele bisecta. Next base: position 887,784 of record CM055272.1, read on the forward strand.
ACAACATTCATCATAGTCAATGATTTTGGATTACTGATGTTACTAAGTGAGTCATGCAGAAGTTTATACCGTGTTAACTCATATTTGTCATAACACGTGCCATTGCTTGTAGCATAAGGACATATTTGATGTGATTTATTTGTGCTTAACATCCAAACAATATATAAGGTCATCATTTAGGCATGTTCAAAGGTCATTTTAGGTAGGTTCAACGGACCAGATCTTGTATTTAGACAAATGCATTGGTGAAAGAAAACCTTAAAATGACATAATGGTCATCTAAGTGTTATTCTGTGGGTGCGACGGTTGAGATGATAGATGGCATGATCAACAGAATAAATATTCAGAAAAGGTACAATGTTGAATAAAAAATGTTGATATAGAAACTCTGCATCACTTTCTTAAGTAACATACAAACAACTAGCATATACATGTACAAGGATCTTGATAAGCATGTAGTTAACAGAACCAATGAGTGGCGATTCATGTCATAAGTGCCGTTTCTAACGCGTTAGAGAAGTAAAGCGTTACTGGTGAGAAGTAACGCGTTACTAATGTACATGTATGAACTATATAGTGAAACACATATTTGTAACGCGTTTCTGCTCAACAGTAACGCGTTCAAGACTAACAGTGAGTAACGCATTATAAATTGGCTGTAACGCGTTACATATCCTCTATATTGGCGGATCGTGTTATAAGTACAGCTTCTAACGTGTTAGAGTTCAAACGCGTTGCTCTTGGTAAGTAACGCGTTACTTCTTAAAAGTTACAAATGTATGATGTATATAATATAATATCAACATCTAAACCGTTTGTGAAGCAGGAGTAACGCGTTACTTATTTTTGGTAACGCGTACTGCTTGACCAATCAGAGCTCATGTTACAATACCCGGCATTTCTCCAGCAGACCGGGAATGTGTAAAGTACGGACTGGACGCAAGCTTACGAACTGTACATAGAGTGGCCACTGACAGTGTTAGATAAATTGCCTAATTTGTATAATATTGAAAATGTGCACCTCCCATTCTATGCCGAAAACAAATAGTTTTGACAACTTTGGCCTTTTTAACTTTAAGCCATTTTTGCCCTGTATATCGGAGTTCCAGTTCGTGGTTTCAAAGGCGTCGGAACCGGGGCGGCAGGGGCGTCAACCGCCGCCCCAATATTTGGACCGAATTATTTTATTTGTTTTGCTGTGAGTTTGGGATCAGGACGTGATCGTGATTTGGGTAAATAAACACCCCATGTAATGTAGTCCGTATCCTGGTAATACAATGTTAATTTGATTGTGTAATTCCTCAATTTTTACCAGTGCATTTGCTACACAAATGTGTATGAGATACTTACTAATGTTGTCTCTTAAATACAGCAGAATGCAGGATATGCCATATAAAATAAAAAAAAAATCAAGTTAGAAGCTGTACTTATGACACGATCCGCCAATATAGAGGAGTTGTAACGCGCTACCGCCAATTTCTAATGCATTATTCACTGTTAGTCTTGTAATGCGTTACTGTTGAGCAGTAACTTGTTAAAATATGTGTTTCACTATATAGTACATACATTAGTAACGCGTTACTTCTCACAAGTAACGCGTTACTTCTCTAACGCGTTAGAAACGGCATTTATGACATGAATCGCCACTCATAAGAACCTTCCATATTGACAAGAAATCAGGCATGATTATTTTACCATATTAGTATATCTAGCCGGTTATCCATGTACAGTCAAACCTGTGAATAAAGGCAATCCATATTAAATTAAAAGCTACATACAGACTTACAAGTCCAAATTAGAAAATTCTAAGTCGAAAATGGGGAGATAATTCATGACCCGGGGTCAAATCAAAAATCTAAATTAACTTTGCACATCTATTCATCATAAGGAAGCTACACACCAAGTTTCACTTCTGTAGCTAGTATGATTTAAAGGTTTTACAACTTACAAGGCAAAATTGCCAAATTCTAAGTCGAAAAGGGGGAGATACAATGTAATCCATGACCTGGGACCGAACCAAAATTTTAAATAAACTTTGTGCATCTACTCATCAGAAGCAAGCTACGTACCAAGTTTCAGGTCTGTACCTATATAACACTAAATTCCCCCTGTACTATTGTGGTGGGGCATACAAATGTGACAAATGGTGAAAAGCATGTAATCCGGCTGAATATACCACATTTTGATAGAATTAAGTATTTAACATCCATTAGTTATAATTTTCAATAAAATATTAGCTATATATCCTAGTGATAAGATGTTTTTGGTTGTCGTTTTATTAGCAACATAATATGCGTGTTAGTTTGAGTATTGTTGTGTGTATCTTATGCCATTTTAATCAATGTGCTGTCATCTGTGTCCGTGATGTCATATCAATTAGGTTGATGCATTAATTAAAGGTACATGCCAACGCAGTGTACACAAAATGTTCTGTATGGGAATTATAATTGTCACTATTCCACCAGTTCTAACTATTACGAATGTCGGCTATATAGATATAATCATTTTTATTTTGTTTGTTTGTAGGGGTTTGTTTGTTTGTTTGTTGGGGTTTAACGGCATATCAACAGCTAAGGTCATTTAAGTATGGGTCAATGGGTTTAGTACTAAATCCCATACATTACATGTACAAGTAAATATACGTTTTAAAGTACAATGTACATGTACAAATGGAGGGAAAATCCCAAAATCAGAACTGAATATCTACAATAACAAAACTATATATTCAGCTCGGAAATCAGAATAAACATGATCTGATGCCAGGTCCTCGCCACTCCAGAATCACTTGGCCCCTCCCAAAAGCAGTAGGATCAGTAATAATCTTACTACTTTTATAATAGGCAACAACCCAATTCAACTCCCAGCTAGGTATCAAAAGAGCCAAAAATAAAAATGTACCTCAGGGCCAAACCATGCAAATAGTGATTCCTATAAGGAGGGACCCCTACCATTAATTTACGCCGTCTGGTTCGCTAGACCACCACCGACTTGTTGGGGTTTAACGGCCTATCAACAGCTAAGGTCATTTAAGGCCGGGTCAATGTGTTTAGTAATAAATCATATATATTACCTGTACAAGTACATGTTCAAGTAAATATTTGTTTGTTTGTTGGGGTTTAACGGCCTATCAACAGCTAAGGTCATTTAAGGCCGGGTCAATGGGTTTAGTACTAAAACATCCCATATATTACCTGTACAAGTGCATGTACATGTTCAAGTACATGTACAAATGGGAGGAAAATCCCAAAATCAGAACTGAATATTTACAATAACAAAACTATATATTCAGCCCTGAAATCAGAATAATCTTGATCTATTGCGAGGTCCTCGCCACACCAGAATCACTTGACCCCTCCCAAAAGCAGTATGATCAGTAATAATCTTACTACTTTTATAATGGGCAATAACCCAATTCAACTCCCAGGTAACAAAAGAGTCAAAGATAACAAGAGTGCCGAAGGTCACAATTTACACCCGTCGAGGCAAGGCCGGTCAACAAAAGGAGATAACTCACAGAAAACCAATAGGGTTCTTCATCTTGATGTGATAAACATGTATACCAAATTTAGTTACGATCAGTCCAGTAGAACTTGAGTTGTTGCGTGGGCAAAGATTCAGAGTCGGAAAATAAAAAATGGCCACCAAGGGATACAAGTCATCGGAAAATTTGCAATATCAATACGCTGCTTCGTCTTGCCGTGATAAACATGTATACCAAATTTGGTTACGAGCGGTGAAGTAAAACTTGAGTTATTTCGTGGACAAGGATACAGAGTGCGAAGAATATAAATGGCCGCCAAGTGGAGATAAGTCATCGGAAATTTTTCAACATGAATAGGCTTCTTCGTCTTGCCGTGATAAACATTTATACTGAATTTGGTTACAATCCGTCAAGTAGACGTCAAGTACACTGTTATTGCGTGGACAAGCTGTGCACGCCCGCCCGCCACCCGCACAAGATGAATATATAATACGTCCCGTTTTTTTCAAAAAGGCGCATAAAAACGTACCTGAGGGCCACCCACACCAGGCAAATTGTGATTCCTATAAGGAGGAAGTGACGCGCGGTGGTATCAGGCTATTTTCATGTGCAAATGAGGCATGATATTTTTTAATTATTTATACTAATTAAATGCGCACCTGAAAAAAAAAATATTTTCGACAGATTATAAAATATGATCATTGCACATCAAAGAAGAGTGCCGTAAGTAACAAAATACGCCCGTCGAAGATGGGCCAGACAGCGAAAATGCAGAAATGTGAAGCTGTCACCAAGGCAATAAACATTAATGATAATTTGAAACTATATGGCATTATTTCTTCCTCTCGGTGTGCTAAACATGTATACTAATTTAGGCAGAGATGTGTAAAGTATAAATTATGTAGAATTGGATACAAAAATGTAGAAAAAATGGCTTAGTTAAAAAGGTGATCATTTTGTTAAAAAATATGTTTTCGGCATAAAAACACGAAGGTGCTCATCGTCAATATGTGTAGAAGACGTGTGAATAGTTTCAGATTGATCGTCTGAACGGTTTCGGAGGAGTTGTGTACACAAACTATGCACTTTTTTTCTGTCCGCCGCCCGCCCGCCCCGTGGTAAAACATAATACGTACCGTTTTTTGAAAAAGGTCGTATAAAAATAAATACAGGGAATAAATTGTAATCCGTTAACATTTTAAGAAAACACCGTTCTTGCCCCTGATATCAGTGTTGAAATTTACGTACGATATAAAATTTGTAATAATGCCAATCAATGCATGGGGTAATGGTGAATGAATGTTTATTTTGCCAGAAAATGTCACAGATGATGTCTCTGATATAAATAACATGGTGTGCCTACTGAATGGGCATGTACCTTTAATGTTGATGCATTTAATAATGTGGATGGAACTCGTGTACTGATGGATGTATTCTTATTGAGCTTGTTTTCTTTTTTATTATCGAGCAAAGTTTTTGTAACAATAGTATTACCAGGTAATGTAGATCCAGGGTATATGGTTGGTAAACTTGCGATGCAAGTGGTATTGAAATATATTGTATTTAGTTGCATAACAATAGGCAGTACAGCATATACCCAACAATTTCAATGTATAATGTTATGCTTATGCATTATATAAATTGTGTAGACAAATTTTGCAATTAGTTGCATACAACGGTAAAATTGTGTATAACACAACAAGATTCACATGAATGTCAGAAATTAAACACGAACATAATTATATACAAGGGAACGGCTAACCCGAATGTCTGTCTGTAACGCAGGTACAAGTCGCCCTGCGTTACATACAGAAAATTTGGGTTAGGCAACGGCAGGAATAACGTATCTTAGATCACAATATGTAGATGAACAATTTACAGACCTTGGACTGCATTAAAGGTACATGTACATGCCCACTCAGTAGGCACAAAGTGTTCTTTAAAGGAATTAAAGAAGTGTATCATTGTGTCACTATTCCTCCAGTTTTAAAAATTACGAGTGCCCACTATACAAATATAATAATTTAGTAATACATATTTATTTTACTGATAGTGACTCGCGGTGGTATCAGGCTATTTTCATATGCAAATGAGGCATGATATTTATTAAGTATTTATACTTATTAAAAGCGTCACCTGAACAAATAATATTTTCGACAGATTATAAAGTATGATCATTGCACATCAAAAAATAAATACAGATAATAAATATTAATGTCCGTTATCATTTTAAGGAAACACGGTCATCGCCCCTGATATCAGTGGGGAAATTGACGTCTGATATGAAATGTATAATAATGCCAATCAATATGTGGGGTGAGTGGGATAATCAAACATGTGTACTGCCTTGCGGTACAAGCAGGCTTTTATAGCGACATGATAAGAGTGTTTCGTCTCTCACTCTGGTGGCCTGGGTTCGACCCCAGCCGGCGACAAGTTATTTTTCACTTCAGAGCTCCAGATAAGCTGGGTTTTTTCTTAAATGCCCAATTAATGTTGCCAAAAACGCAATTTAAATCAGAAGTAGTGAGTATCAAAAAGCAATACAAAAATTGTGGTACCTTTAACATGCTGCAGAAAACAATAAACAGACCACAAATATAGCATATTTTTGTAATTTTCCATGAAAACAAATATATATATCATTAGAATTGTCTCCAAGAGATAACCAAATGACAAGACATGTTTTCATTTCTAAGCAAACTATTCAATAATTACTGTAAACAGTTTTGTGATTTTATTTTACCCAATTAAATTTTCAAAATACCCAATTGCTTCAGAACTGAGCCTTATAAGGGACATGAGAAGAGAAACAAAGTGGAGCGCAGTGGCCTGGTGGTTAGAGCGTCAGACTGCTGATCTAAAGGTCGTGGGTTCGAGCCTCACCGGAGGCGCTGCGTTGTGTCCTTGAGCAAGACACTTTATCCACACTGCTCCAGTTCACCCAGCTGTGAATGGGTACCGATAATTCGTAGTTGCTCAGTAAATACGAATTACCGGCTTCTCTCAAAACATCTCTACCTCCGTTCTTTCTCCCATTCTTGGGAGACGGCATGCAAGGTCCTAGAGCCAGTGCCGCCGTTAAAAAAAAAAAAGAAAAAAAAAAAAGAAACAAATGTTCTGACCCAATTGATTATTTTGTAACGAATTCCAATTCGTTCTAACGATTTCAATAATTTCGAATTCATCAGAACGAAATAATTGAAATTGCAAATTAGAACAAATTTGAATGCGTTGGAACGGAAATAATAGAAATTGACAAATTGGTCAGAACATTTGTTTCTCTTCTCATGTCCCTTATAAGGCCATGTACTACAGAAATGATGGAGTGACAATACTCAATTACTAATTCCTTATCTGGAGCCCTTTCACACATTCCCCTCCTACTACAGTGGTGGCAATGAACCAGGATAGGTTAAGTTACCCTTCAAGCCAATAGGCGAAGTCGGATTATGTTAGTTTCGAATGGTAGCTCTTGCAATCTACTCCCATACCATCCGTAGCCTACGGACGGTACGGGAGTAGATTTCAAGAGCTACCATTCGCAACTAGGATTATGTATGATGTCTTCCATACAGAACAAACTAGGGAGTATATAAAAGAACATGGAGGGAGACATTTGAGAAACAAATGTCTATTTGTAGGAAGGAGGAATGTAGTAGAACGGCCATAGTAGGATAATCGAACACTTGTACTGCTTTGCGGTACAAGCCGGCTTTTATAGCGATGTGGTAATAGTGTTCGTCTCTAACGCAGTCGGCCTGGGTTTGATCCCAGCCGCCGAGAAGATATTTTTCACTTCATAACACATTCCCCTCCCAGGGCTAGAGCAAGGTATTCCACGGTTTCAGTCCGCTTTTTGGGTCGCTCCCTTCACTAAGCGAAGTAAGACGTAGCTAAAACCGGAATATTTATTTGACTAGGCTCCTACTACAGGGTAATGGTGAATGAATGAATATTTTGCCAGATGATGTCTGATATAAAGAACATTTTGTGCCTACTGAGTTCGCATGTACATGTACCTTTAAACAATTTTGTATAAAATAAGTCTTAACTAGAACATGTGTTCATAGAACAGTGGTGCCTCACATACCGCTTTGATAGTAAATATTGCAAAATTCCTGTCCAAATGGGGGCGATAATCCGTGGCTCAGTGTCAAATCATAAAGGTAACATTGTTGATTTCTTAGATAATCCACAAGACTGGGTTGAATAAAAAATCGAAATAAACTTTGCACATCTACTCATCATAAGGAAGCTACATACCAAGTTTCAGGTCTAGCTATGATGCTTTAAACGTTTTACGAGTCACAAGGCAAACTTGCCAAATTCTAAGTCGAAAAGGGGATAATCAATGACCCGAGGGTCGGATCAAAAATAAAAATAAACTTTGCGCATCTATTCATCATATGGAAGCTGCATACATGTACCAAGTTTCAGGTCTGTAGCTATGACGGTTTAAAAGTGTTAAGAGTCACAAGGCAAACTTACCAAATTCCAAGTCGAAAAGGGGATAATCAATGACTCGGGAGTCGCATCAAAAATCAAAATAAACTTTGCGCATGTACTCATCATAAGGAAGCTACTTACCAAGTATCATGTATGTAGTATGTAAGGTTTAAACGTTTTACGAGCTACAAGCCAAAATTGGAAAATTCTAATTAGAAAATGGGGAGATAATCCTAGCTGCATGTTTTCTGATGACAACAAGGCATAACATCAGTTGTAAATATAGTGCTGAACAATTAATGATCAATTCAATACATATTGGAAAAGCATGGCAATATGCGATTAATTGATACAAAATGCCGTTCTTTCATTGGTCGAGAAACTAGGATAAACAATAATGATTGCCCTAGTTCCTCGACCAAGAAAGTAGAGTATTTCGTCTCAATTAATCGCATATTGCGACGCTTTCGCCAAGAAATTAATAATTTAACTTGCAGTAACTCAAACGTTATATTTAGAACCACATGCCCCGCCTTGTTTACGTAATTCCCTGTGATTGTGATGCGCAACATGTGTATGTTCGATTCAGTGTCGCACCGCCAATCACATAATAGTATCGTTATTTGAAAACACTTTTATGGGCAGCGCTCCATTCTAATAGACAGGTGCCCGTGATGGGGCGGGGCAACCAGTAAGTTATAATTCACATATTTCATGTTTAATAAACTAATTTCTTCGCTCGCTACGATCGTTCGAAATTAATTAATTAACAAGAGGGCCATGATGACCCTATATCGCTCACCTGTACAATGTCACAAAAATCAAGCAAATACTGGTATGTAAAGTTGTCACTACATACATCAAAATAAGCCAATGACAGGCACAAAATGTCAATGCGACAAACTTGAGAAGTCACCAGGGTAGGAGTTGTCTCGTGATATGTACAGATATATCTTACATAACTTTGAGAGGTTTGGAGACCACAACAGGATGGTTCCAGCCTACTTTTTATTGCAATTCTTGGATTTTAGGGCTCCAGATAGGGAATTAGTAATTGTGTATTGTCACTCCGTCATTTCTGAAGCAATTGGGTATTTCAAAATTGTAATTGTGTAAAATAGAATCACACTACTGTTTACAAATCAGCAGACCGCAATTATAGTTGGCTTCTAAATAAAAACACAAATTGTTATTTCATTATAATTGTCTCCTTGGAGACAATTCTAATGAAATACCAATATGTGTTTTCATGGAAAAATAAGGAAATATGCTATATTTGTGGTCTGTTTATTGTTTTCTGTAGCATGGTAAATATACCACACATATTTCATTGCTTTTTGATACTCACTACTTCTGATTTCAATTGGGTTTTTGGCAATTTTTTGTGTATTTACGCAAATACGCACCTTATCTGGAGCTCTGGCTATTATATAACCATATTTATTTAAAAAATGTCCCCTATTTGACCTCCCAGGCCATGCCCATTTTTTACCCAGAGGTCACCATTTTAACAGCTTTGAAAAAGCATTGTACATCGATCATTTCTGTCAAGTTTCATCGAAATCGGTCTGGTTGTTCGTGAGAAGATTTTTTAAGAATTTATGCTATTTTTAGACGCCGGCCATCTTGGATTAACGACGACCGCCATTTTAAAAAAAATGAAAAGGCTTTATCAATGAACCATAACTGCGAAGTTTGGCCGCCAATGGCCAAGCGGTTTGTATGAAGAAGACATTTGAAATCTCTAATAAAAGAGCGAACTTTTCACCTTTCGGCGGCCATCTTGGATGATTTAATCATCCGATTCGATGAAAACAGCAACACAGCGATAGCCTCATTAATACCTTTGATTTGATATATTATAAGACCATATATTCCGTAAAAAATTAAATTTGACCCCTATTTGACCACATTTTTGACCCAGGGGTCACCATATTAACTAATTTGAAAAAGCCTTGTACATCGATCATTTCTGTGAAGTTTCGTAGAAATCGGTCTGGTGGTTCGTGAGAAGAAGATTTTTTAAAATGTTGTGCTATTTTTAGACGGCCGCCATCTTGGATTAACGATGACCGCCATTTTAACAAAACTTAAAAGGCTTTACCAATGGACCATAACTGCGAAGTTTGCTACCAATGGCCAAGCGGTTTGTATGAAGAAGACGTTTGAAATATCTAATAAAAGAACGACCTTTTGACGTTTCGGCGGCCATATTGGATGATGTAATCATCTGATTTCGACAAATAATGCTCCTAAGTGATCGTTTCGTCCATACCTTTGAATTTATATATGACATGACCTTATTCGGTCAAATGTGAAATTTGACCCCTACTTGACCCCTACTGCCCCACCCATTTTTAACCCATTTTGGAGAATTTAACCTACTTTTCAACGGCGGCCATCTTGGATTACGCGATGACCATCATTTTAACAAAAATGAAAAGGCTTGACTCACTGACCATTACTGTGAAGTTTGGCCAATATTGGCCAAGTGGTTCACGAGAAGAAGACGTTTGTAATCTATATTGAAAGAACGACCTATATTGAACGACATTTCGTCTGCCATCTTGGATGACATAATCATCCGATTCCGACAAATATTGCACCAGAGCAATCGCCTCATCGATACCTTCAATTTGATATATTATATGAGCATTTTCGGTCAAAAATAAAATTTGACCCCACGGGCCGCGCCCATTTTTGACCCCGGGGTCACCATTTTAACACCTTTGAAAGAGCATTCTACATTGAACAATCCTACCAAGTTTTGTGGAAATCCGGCTGGCGGTTCATGAGAAAAATATTTTTTAAGAATTTGTACTATTTTTAGACGGCGGCCATCTTGGATTAGCGACGACCTCCGTTTTAACAAATCTGAAAAGACTTCACCCATGGACCATAACTGTGACGTTTGGCCACCATGGGCCAAGCTGTTCGTGTGAAGAAGAATTTTGAAATCTGTAATAAAAGAACGACCTTTTGATATTTCGGTGGCCATCTTGGATGACCTGACAATCCAATTTCGACAAAAAATGTACCAGAGCGATTGCCTCTTTGATACCTTCGATTTGATGTAGACCATTTTCGATCAAAAATAAAATTTGACCCCACGGGTCACGCCCATTTTTTACCACGGGGTCACCATTTTAACAACTTTGAAAGAGCAATGTACATCGATCATTCCTACAAAGTTTTGTCGAAATCCGGTTGGTGGTTCATGAGAAGATTTTTTAAGAATTTGTGCTATTTTTAGACGGCGGCCATCTTGGATTACGTAATGAAGTATTTTTAACAATTTTGTAATCCCCCTACCTCAGGACCATGACCATGAAGTTTGGTGACCAATGGTTACCGATAAGAAGACGTTTGAAAATGTTCACGGACGACGGACGGACGGACATATTGCGGTAACAGTAGCTCACATGAGCTTCACTCAGGTGAGCTAAAAATTCAACATGTGAACTATAACTATTAACATACTGAATAATGTCATTTGAATGTGTACTAAAGGGACTGTGTCTCAGATATACAATATATAAATGTTCGCATCATGCAATGTAAATGACATGTGACTGCAACTGGAGAAATGGGGCTCATGGGTTATGCGACCAGTTTTGCGACCAAGTTCAGCCTGTCACCCGCAGTCTGGTCAAGGGTGTGATCAGGAGTTACACTGGTCACAAATCCCATAAAGCCCTTTTCTCCAGTCACAGATGACACACGCCGTGTGATTTTGTACATAAGAACATGTGCCATTATTCATGAAATATATTTACATAAACTGTGATATTTCTGTAAATGACGTCGAAAGATGAAGATGTTCTTAGGTACAAAATCACATGACGTGTCATATGTCAATCAATCACACAATTTTATTTGATGAACTTTCCAAAAACATGGGTTATATTCCATAATACTACCAGAAACTATGATAAACAGGGCAGATAATTTTGCATTTTCAATATACATGTACCAGTAAGGAAAAATTGTGAAATCTTTTTATTTTTTGTTGTGAAATGATCATGTACTATATACCACAGTCAGAAATAAGTTTCCATTATAATCGCTAGTGAAATTAATTTAAATACAATAAAGTTTAAAACAAAATATCATGTTTATAATAAGAACATGACCGTGACTGTGCAATTGTTCATGAAAATATTTCTGTAAATGACCTCGAAAGATGAAGAAATTTTCATAGCAAATGCGGAATCACCAACATTCGACGTCTAATAACAGAAAATATCGTAAATATTTTCATTGAAAATCGTACATGTTCTTAGGTACAAAATCACATGACGTATCTCATATGTTAATCAATCGCCCCCTCCCCCCCCCCCCCCCCCACCCCCCACCCCCCCCCCCCACCCCCCCCCCCCTACAGGGAAAATCTTGAAGTTACAGAGTTGCTGAGACAGCAGTCAAGTCATCTATAGACCACATACAACACAACTGGAGTTGGTTCCATTTTTTCTATAAGCTATATGTCATATTGCAGATAATGTGACAAATGTCATTTCGGACAATCAGCAATAAATTAAGACTACATAAATGATGTACACCAGACAATGAAATGCGGTAGATGGTATGTAGTACATGTCTATTTATACACATTGTATACACAACACTGCATGTAGATCTGTAGGTATGCTATTATTCATATATCTCAACAAAAATGCAATAACATGCATATGGTATTATATATCAGTCTGCTAATATACTATTATAAACTATGCAAAGGTGAAAACATACTACTGGAGTCACGTGCCACTCACGTGTAATTTGATGCGCAATGAACAATCGATAATCTGGATGTGTAACCAGCTGGTGTTCGATGCTCATTCAAGTACTAACGGAACCTGCTGAACTGGATTTACGTTTGGTGTCCCAAATGTGAAACATGGATGAGTCATGCACGTGCCAGTGAAAGGATGCAGTTGTGTGAAAGAAGAATACAGAGAACAAGATATCACAGACTCGACCCCCATAAATGGGATACTCTGCTAACAGTCGGTGTGCCAACCCCGAGACCGCCAATTACATGAACTGTACTTCAGCCGATGGGGCATCTGAGATTGCCTGAGGACATTCATGTCCCAACATTGTTGGGACTGAAATCTCAATATATTCTTAAGATTTGAGATTCCCGGATATGACAGGAATGGAGGCAGAGATAATGTCGATAATGATAAAGTGATCATTTGATGGACTGGTTGTAAATGCAGTTTTCTTGCATAATAGTTAGAATTTTATTAATTCGGGCCCTATCTGATAATGTAGTGGCTTAGGTTTCGGTGGCGATATGGTGTTAGCTGTTGATTCCACGGGTATCGCTGTAGGACTGCTGATTGAAGTCAATGTACATGTATGAGTTAAGTAGTATCTGGCGGTTTCGTGACCGTAGTTGCATTGTGTAACACAGTGTGACTACGGTCACGAAACCGCCAGATACTACTTAACTCATATGTAGGCCCTGAGATGAGTATATTACAGTGCATGTGGATGTGCTGCATGTATACATGCATATGGAGGTTGGTGCAGCCGTAGATTTCGACGTGCTGATCCAGTATCAGCTGGGGTGCTAGAAAAAACGATACAATGCATCGCTAATGCAGAGTGGTGGATAACACTGAACAGAAACGCGCAGTTGTGGTTGTTTGTGCGAGCTGGACATGAACTGAAGTCTAGTGTCCAAGGTCACGAGTGATGGGTAACGTTCTTCATCAACAGACAAGGCCTTCTGGTGGCAAGGAGTTGAGCGTGCAATCTCTCTGGTGGTGTAACTGTAATGACTGTGGGACTGTTACAAAGGGGTTGAGGTTTGTAAATCGCAATAGTCAGAAAGATCAGAATCATAATCAAAACACACAGTCGGCATCAACAACGATTTCCCAAAACGTGACCTTAGTATATGGAATACCATGTGAAGACAATATAGATGCCGTGAGAATATGTGTATGTCTGAGATGTATAATCATCTCAGAGTGTTCGGGCTATTCCTGGCAAAGAATCAACTACCGCGTAGCACCCTGTATGCAAATGCAGCTATCTTCATCTATATTGTACAACACTTATACTTGACACGGTCAGAAAACATATGGTAAAAGCTTCACGATTGATATCTGTATGTTTTGGTTCTTCACAAAGTAGGAACTATTCAGCAATTACACATTATATTACTTAAAAATGTATTTGCTAAAGGCTGAACTCAAATTAATGTTTCAGAATGAGGTTAGACACCCGTGTCATTGGTATTTGTGATTACACTTTCTAAAAATGGTAACACTATTCAAGAATCGTCGTGGAATGTTCCGTTTTCCTGCTCGCAGCGCCAATGCTGCAATTACTTCGTGGCAAGGCAATGTTATACAATGGCATATATTAGTATGTCGGTATATATAATATACATGGTAATGACCTACGCCCAAAATAGTTCAGCTGTTTGAAATTGACATGACTGGTCTGGTTCGTAGTTTGAGAGTTAGATAGCAAATGGTCTGGTGACCCCTATCCCAGAAACCTCAGAAATATGTGTATGGTGTATCAATGTTTGGCAAAGTCTGCGCATTGAATGTACACATGACCGAATAACACGTTGAGTAGTAACGTCAATGACAAACCCTGGTCATCTCTCAGCCCAGACATGAATCCTATACAGCATGTCTGGGGTGAGCTGGGACGCAGTGTTCTGTCAAATCCACCTGATAATGTCAGACAGCTTGAAGTAGCTCTTCAGGAACAACGTGAAGCACTGCCTCAACGCGTCATTCGGTCATGTGTGCATTCAATGCGAAGACGTTGAAAAACATTGATCAACGCCCAAGTTGGGCACTGCATATGGGTACTGCATATGGTACTGCAATTAGTCAATTAATCATTGTGATCACTGTAGGCGATCTATTTTATTCTCTGAATAATCAATATTGACTAGGAAAGTTTCCAAATTGTGTTCTCTTTACTGCAGTTTTTGAAATGAAGGGTGTTGTTTTGCTCTTGCCCGCAATTTGACGTCATTCTGATTATGTCGTCACTAGGTCATATTCCGGAATTTTCATTGCTGCGAAACTGTTGAAAAGCACATTATTTTCATTGAAAGAGTGAAATAAATGATATACTGAACAGAGGAGGCATACATAAATGTTACATACATGTACAATGTCATTAACAGTAAATAGTACACATGTAAGTTGATAAATCTCACCAGCAAACATCCTACACCCGCAAGACTGGAAAATTGAATTCTCAAAGTGATACAGATGTCAGCAATTCGTATGTTTAGCAATATTGTGGTAAACTTGCAGTATATAATGCCGAATGTAAGCGGTACATGTATGTCTTTACTTGTATTACTCAATGATGGAGTTAATGTACTAAATGCAATTTTGCAGCAGGAAAGTGTTTTTTTTACCATTTTAAAGCAGTTTTATAGTGTAACGTACAAATGTTTATTTCAATTCCAACCCAGTGACGTCCAAATCGACATGGCAACGGTCGATGTGTGGTTTCGATAAAATCAATATAAAATGTATATGTCAAATGTAATAACCAATATGTTTATCAAAATTTACCAAAATTTAAATAGTATATGGAGATATAAGAGTTATAAAAATTGTTGTTGAGCCACCGTGTATACATGTACAGCCACTACGAAAACGTGGTTCCGCTACTCATAAAACAAACATCGAACATTCGTAAATGCTGCTTGATTTAAAAAAGTTGTCATTTATAAATGTATTTCATTTCATTTGTTACATATGGTATGTATATGATGAAATTACAATCATAAGACTTAACACAGAGAAATTCACGTGTTTTTGCACTTTGCCCGTACATGTAACTATCAGGGAATTTTCCGTATCCAACAGAAGTAGATCAGTAGCCGATTTCATCAAAATTGCAAAGTATACTTTTCTTTGAGCGAGACATTTTCAATTTAAGGATAAATTTATTATTTTTTATTCTACTGAATTTATTACATTATCACAGCCATTTTGGCTGTGATAATGTAATACATTCAGTATAATAATTCTGCATACTTTTAATCATCAAATATGTGCAGTGATTAGTTCTATATGAAATAATGCATTTTGGGAAAAATAAATGATTACTCCTTCAAAGTATACTTTTCTAGAAAAGTATACTTTGCAATGTTGGTGAAATAGGCTACTGGAAGTTTCCATATCAAAATAAATAAAGAATAACGATCGAAAAATCTTAATTGTGACTGTAAGAACAGTTTGCAAATGACATGTTGGTATACACTTGTATTACAATATATAATAGAGAAGTACACCGTGTTCATCATATTTGTATTTTGCATGTAAAACCATATGTATAAAGTTTCTACTTTCGATTTGTAGGCACAACAATACCACATACCGAGCTAATATTGGTTTAAACATGTCAATACATATATTTACTATAACATATTAAATGAATACAATAAATAATAATACATGTGTAAAACAAACATACCAGTTACTTTTCCTGCGAAAAGGTCGTGGCAGAATTCAGCTAGCTTCCGTATCTGAAATCAGACAGCTTCCTGACCAACTGTAACCGAGTGATAGTGTGTATAATCACCATAAGGACTGTAATACCTTAACACACGATGTGCATGCTAAGCATGATAAGCAGAAGTAACCGACATTAAAAATGCGAGAACTCAATGTAACAGCTGATATAGTCGATGACAGGCCCGTAGGCAGAGGGGTGCGACGGGTGCTTACGCAGCCCCCTTAACCCGTTCAACACCACAGGCCTGCATAGTGGTATTGGCACAAAGTGTAGATCCAGATGAGCCGGCTCGTGACGAGCCGTCTCATCAGGATCTGCACTTTTTGCACGCAATTTTCATAATTTTGAGAACAAAAACACCTCATGTTCATAAATGGACTGGTCTGAAAATCATTTTATTATGATTGGAATGGGTTGCAAAAATAACATATCAAAATCCATTCCAGTTATTTAGGGGTGAAATGGTTAATCTGCCGAGGTCTGTCCGTGAATGTGCAAAACAACAATGTTTAGCCCTTCGCGCCGTCGATAACGCACCCCCCCCCCCCTATATTAATTCCTGCGTACAGGCCTGGATGACATATGTCTTTTGCAAACTAGGGTGCTCACATTTCATCCACGTCTGAGACCCATGGCCTCAAAGGAGAAGTAGATGAAAACAATAGTTTTCAAAATATAGGTTGTGAACTGATATGTATAAAACAATACAAACATACAGGAAATCCAATCCGTTCGATCAAAAGTTAGTTCAAGTTGTCATATCTGTAAATTGTATGCACATGTATGAAACAAATTCCAGCCCAATTTCAAAATTCGCAAGTGAACCTGTTAATATAAATACATATCAAAAATGGAAAAGATGAATGTATTTGCGGTTAGAATCAATGACAAGCTTAATCCTCTCGTTTAACAGCAAGTAGAATAGTTTTCAATAATCGATGAATGTATATATATTTTGAAATTATCCTTGCATACGTCTTTTTCACCTATAATTTAGCTTATTCATTATCCTGGCAATAAATGGAACTCAGTTTGGGAAGTGGATCGAAAACCTTCCATACCGGAGCATTGTGATCAAGCAGGAAAAATCCGAACTGATATAGGCGAATCAAACTCCCGGAAAAGATGCACAACCACCGCAGGAACCGCGTCAGCAGGACACCAGCAGCTGACCGGAACACAACAGCCGCGGCCTGCTGCGTCCGGGAACCAACCAGGTCATGAGCCGAAGCAGTAGTATAGAAGGAGTCAAAATGATACCCGCAATCATTGTGCTGTTATTGAGAGGTGTTGTAGCTCCCACCACCAACAAAAAGTTGGTGGTGGTATTGAATGAGAAAGTGGTCTTGTAGTCCCAATTATATTGGAGATTGGGATATTTTATATTCCAACACCGCATTTTCCTTCTCCAATATAGCTAATTTATTCCGTACATCAGCAACTAATTCTACCAACTCTAGTCTACCACGTTCACCTTTAGCCACCTGGCAGCGCAGTTGCTTATGTCTACAAAGAGTTTGGGCACTAACGAATTTACAAGGGCATCTGGGGCATTGAAATTGCGTGGCGACACAAGGAAATTTTCTACGTCTCGATAGATGCCGTCGTAGATAGTCTTTACACGCAAAAGTATTACAACAAGTCACACACTCCATTATATATGTATATGTATATATATGTTTATGTTCAATTGGACGTGACAATTTACATCACGTTTTTTTTTCACGTCCAATTGAACAGATACATTTCATAGGTTATATCATACCAAAGTATATATACCAAAATATACTGATATAAAAAAATGCCTACCACCAATTAATCAGGTTCAGATTGAAACGTTGAGAGCCGAGGCTAAATCTCTTGGTATTGTCTATAGCAACCGTCTGCGCGTTCATGGGTTAAATAAGCTGATAAACGCCACAAAGAATGAGGCGTTTACACGTCGAGTAGGTAGGGCATACTCCAGAGGTGCCTTCACAAATGCCGTCTTGGGGTCCTCAGGAGTTAACCACTCAAATAGGAAAACGACTACAAGTAGAGAGTATAATTGGACTGAGAACGGCCGCCCTGCCGGCTTCCCCCGCCGTAGTTAAAACAAAGCGTAAGCTTAAAACCGCCCTCCTACACGCGATAGCCGACGAGGGCGAGGCTATTCTAGGGGTTAGAGACGAAGAGATGGAGAAAGTCGAGCAGGGTAGACGCACGTTCACGTTCTCATTTAGGAAACACGTAGAAAAGGAAATACCTGATAGGATAGTAGAGAAATTAACTTCTCATCTGACAACAAACTTCCACCTAAGATATTCATACTCCTACAAACAACAACACATTGAGGAAAAAGATCACCGAGGTCGCGCAAAAACAATAATATTTAATAAGAATCTTGGGGGGAGTAGGTGGATGGACTCCTTAGGTGAAGTAGAGAAATGGGCGAAAGATAACGAGAAAAAGAGGATGGACATAGATAAAGTCGAGAGGCCCAATACGAAATGGACGTTCGTGAGGTGGGAGCAGGTTTATATAAAACTAGTGCAGGGAACACGAGGAGTAGATCTCGGGTTGACTTCCAAACACGCGGCTGGTGGACCTCTCCCAGACTGGCTGAGGAATAAGAAAGGTATGTACTCGTTAGATAAATACAACGATGAGCTGTGTCTATTCAGGTGCCTGGCCATTCACGGCGGGGCGCGATCAGACAAATGTACCGCCCAAGCCAGAGAGATGAGTGCTAAGTATTTCGGTAAGAGAGAGTCTGGGCCTATTCCGCTAGACGAGCTGAAAAAGGTTGAGGATAAGTGTTTAAGGTGGGTATAGAAGTATATCAGCCAACCGAGAGTGAAATATGGTGGTTGAAGAAGGCACCAGCACACTATGAGGAGGTAGGTACGAAGCATATAACGATAGGCATCTACAAAAACCACGCGTTCCTGATAACCAACCTAAAAGGTCTGTCGAAAACGTACGCTTGCGACACTTGCAAACAGAGGTTCACGAAGGCTAGTAACGTTACTCGGCACGGACCTAAGTGTATGAAGGGTGAGACACACGCCGTATGCGAAGGGAAAGTTATCGAGCGCCCTCGCTCCGCGTTCGAGAAGGCCTTCTACCCAAAGAGTGCTGGCAGCCTAGGGGCACTTGATTGGATGTACTCCGTGGAAGAGAAGGAGGGAATTCACATTCACCACGAACAGTGCGGACACGGTGGTGAAAGGTGGATCTGTGGAGCTCCAGTAGATGGATACTGTAAGGAAAATAACACGGTGTACCAGTATCACGGGTGCCAGAAACATCACCCGGCGAGATGGCACGAGTTTCGCACCAGCAACAAGCGGGATAAAGAGATCCGTGAAGCAGGATTTAACTTAGTGATAATGTGGGAGTGTAAGTATAACAGAACCGGCACTAAGATTAAGACAGGATGTCCCACCACACTGTACCCGCACCAGATAGTATACGATTTTGAAGCGTATCTGAGTAAGGAAGGGAGGATCGACCAAACGCCAGACCTATCGTACGAGACAGAGCACGTGCCCGTAAGTGTTAGCATAGGGGACAGCCTGTCCGGAACCGTATCTCACATCTGTGACACGGATCCTGCCAAACTGGTAAGTAAGTTCATAGAAGATCTGCAGGAGAGGGGTAGGGACATTCGTGAAGAAGTGGGTCGCCAGTACAGGTTCGAGGACACGGAGCACCTCAGGCCTCGCCAAGTGGATGAGATAAACAGGTGGATAGATCAGGTCCCAGTGTTGGGTTTCAACTGCAGTAGGTATGACATCAACCTCATCAAGAAACATCTTGTGGGTAGGCTGGCAGACACAACCACGCAAGTTATGGTAGGCAAGCGGACTAACGACACCATATTCCTATTCACTCCGGAATTCAGATTCATGGACGTTCTCCTGTATCTTGGTCCGTGAGTCAGTTACGATAAGTGGATTAAGGCATACGACTGCTCATCTCAAAAGTATTTCTTCCCGTATAAGTGGTTCGATTCTGTAGACAAGTTAGAATATCAAGGGCTCCCTGACATAGAGCACTGGTATTCCAAACTCAGATGCGAGATGATGGTAACCGAGGAGCAGCTGGAGGAGTGCAGGAGAATTTTCGAGGAGAAAGGAATGAGAACATTTAAGGACTGGGTGAAATACTACAACGATCTCGACGTATCACCTTTTCTAGAGGCATTAGGTAAGATGTGTGACTTTTACAAACATAGAGGAGTAGATATATTCAAAGACGCCGTTACCCTGCCAGGAATAGCCATCCAATATCTGATGCGAGGAACGGCGTCGGCAAGTGCTGGTATCCCGGGAAAAGCTGGATCCGGACCGAAGACTGGCCAGCTGTATGCCCCAGAGAAAGAGACGTACGAGATGTTACAGGGAGCTCTAGTCGGAGGACCGTCTATCGTGTTCACTAGATACGCCGAGGTAGGCGTTTCTAAGATACGCCCAAACAGTATGGGTGAAGGGAAACCGTGTCAGGCAGTCCTCGGGTACGACGCTAACGCCCTGTACCTGTCGACACTCAAAAAAGAGATGCCGTGTGGTAAGGAAACTATACACCACAATAAGACACCCCACAACCAAAAGATCATAGACAAGTTCTGCCAACGGGTACACAGGGGAAGTGATTACTGGTTCGGGTTCGCCGAGGTGGATATAGAAGTCCCAAAAAGCCTGAGAGAAAAGTTTGAAGAGATGTCTCCGCTGTTCCTAAACAGGGTAGTTGAAGAGGAGGAGGTTCCGGAGCACATGCTCCAGTATCTGAAAAACACAGGCAGGAATCGAGGAGACGGAAAGAAATTAGTGGGCACGCTGTCAGCAAAAAGGATGCTGCTGTATGCCCCGCTGTTGAAGTGGTATCTAGAGCACGGGCTAGTGATAACAGGCCTCCACAGGATCCTAGACTACGAAGCTGGAAAACCCTTCGCGTGGTTTGTCGAAGAGGTGACTGCGGCTAGGAGGACCGGAGACGATGATGAGTCGAAGAAGCCGGTAGCTGAAATAATGAAGTTGGTTGGTAATTCGTGTTGTGGTAAGATGATTGAGGCACCAGAGAGACACCTTAACACTACGTACACTAAAAATGAGAGCTGTGTGGATAAAGCACTACGCTCAGCGTTCTTCGAAGATCTGGAAGAGATCGGAGACGCGTATGAGATATCCAGTAGGAAGGCTAAGTGTGCTGTTAAGAGACCGTTTCACTGTGGGATAGCCGTGTACCAACTAGCCAAGCTGAGAATGTTAGAGTTCTATTACGACTTCCTAGACAAGTACGTATCGAGAAAGGACTTTGAACTAATTCAGATGGATACGGACAGTATGTACATAGGTGTGACTGTTAAACCTGATAGTACAGCTAACGATGAAAGCCTAGACGCGCTGGTGAAGCCTAGACAACGTGTGGCATATGAGAAAGATAAGGTCAACTGGCTCGCATGGGATAAATGGAGTAACAGGGAACCTGGGCTGTTCAAGATGGAGTTTCAAGGAGATAGAGCTATAGCGCTGTCCAGTAAGTGTTACTTCGTAGAAAAGCTGGCTGAGAGCGAAGACTCCAAGTGGCATCCGGCCAGGCACCAACGACGCGCGCTGGCCACACAGCCAACTCCAATCGAGATTGGAATTGAAACCCCGGGCGTAGTGAAGCATTCCTCTAAGGGAATGAGTAAGAGAACCAGCAGCGTGAGTTGGAATAGATATAAGAACGCGTTGGAAGGCCATAGAGACGTGGCTAAAAATATAGGGTTCCGTATGAACGGTGGAGTAATGAAAACATACACACAGAGTAAACTAGGGTTGTCGGCGTACTACGACAAGAGGAGAGAGATGGAAAACGGGGTACACACCGAGCCTCTAACATAGGTAAACAAAAAAAGGACTCTAAAAAAAGGGGAGAATACTAAAGGCTCTGACGATCCGGGGGCAGCTGGGTGTCAGAAGGTACCATAAGAAGTTCTTCGCGAACAAAACCGCGAGATGGACCATCAGCCAAATAATAGAGCACGGGCTCATCGGGTTTGGTAATAAAGCGATCCAGATTATATACATTCAGAGACCACACGGGATCAGTCGCGCGGCGGCTGCCGCCTTCGAGCTCTTCCGGTTGATAGAGGTACCGGACGTCAACATCCGGTGGAAGTGCAATCGGCGATTGCTGCTCCTCTAAACCAACGGGTCGCCCGCGCGAGACGGCAGAGGGCTTGCTCGTCACCCTTTTAAACTTGATGGCATCTACAGGCTTCTTAGCGATCAATCTGGTCACCTCACCGTTCAGTGCGGAGACCACGGCGGGCAGTCTGGCCACCCACTCGGTCGATCGCGAATGAGGGTCTACAAGCTCTTTGGCGTATTGGTGACCGAACAGTCTCTCAGCCAGGGTTCTATAAAAGCGCTCCACGATCCCCTGGTCTCGGTGGATGTTGACGCGGCCGCGTCTGACAGAAACTTTGTGTTTAGACAATAGATGAGATACCGCGCCCATGAACTCGCGGCCGGGATCGACCTGGAGAAGATTTGGCCAATTGAGAGGACTCCTCTTATATATTCGGGAAAGAGCCTCGGCCACCTCCTTAGACTCTTTAGTAGCCAACGGCTTATACCGACTCGCTATGTCAACGATTGTCAGGGCGTACTTATACGTCTTGCGACCGACGCGATCGTGAGGGAGAAATAGGAGATCCGCTTGGTGGACTTCGATCGGCACCGGCACGTCGAATTTCGGGCGCGGAATATTGTGAGGTGCGGGCAAATAGATCTGCCAGATGGCCTGCTTCTTAAGCCATTCCTTGGCTGCGTTTTCGGAAACCTTGGTCGCCGCCGCGAGGTTCTTGATGGCATCGAGCCCCTTCCAGTAGCCGCTGGGGTTGCAGTATGTGTTCCAACATGCCATCGCCAGATCGTCCGGTAACTGCGTCGTAGATTCTAAACCTTTGTTGGAAGTCCAATCGCGATTGGGTTGGAACAGGAGAGGGAATTCTGGGAAATTTAACTCTAACATCCGCTTTGCGAAAAGGGTTGCCGCTTTTTCGTCCTCACGCCACTTCTCGAGAGAATCTCGGGCCAGACGAATCATACTCTTTGCACCAGGTAAACGATGTTTAAGGGCCGTGTAGCCTACATCAATCATAGCAAAATAAAGTTCGTCAACTAACATCGTTCTATATATATATATATTTATAAAAAAAAAAAATTAAAATTAATTATTGCTTATTGCTTATTTCAATCTCGATTGAATATAGTAACTGACGAGACCCACCACAACCATTCCCACGACGATGAACGCGATCTCGCGGTCTTTTTGGGCATCTGATGGTACATAGAAATCTGAAAGCTGGGGCTCGGGATCCAGCGGCGCGAGACTTTTCTGCGGATATGCCCGCGCGTACTCGTGGATGGCGTCGTCAACGTTCCGGAAAGTTTGCACGGCGTGATTCTCGCGACAAAGATCTTCGTTGATCCAGTCCAGATGGGCGGTTCGTTTTTGAGACCATGCTTCCTTTGCGCTATTAAGTTGTTCTACAGCTAAATCGTGACACTTGCGCTCCTCATCCGCGTCCGAGCTTTTCAGTTTCGAGAAGAAAAGTTGCTACCGCTGAACGACAATGCGTTCGCCACCGCACCACCTATCATCATTGCGATCGCACTAGTCATTTTATTTCCATATATTAACGGGTAGAATTCCCGCTTTAATTAGATAATCTCGGGTCCAAACTGCGACCGCTACATCCAAGGTCACGAGCCCTACGTCTCTCACGGTAAAGTCCAATTTGGGGGCGGACCATCCTAAAACCATCTTTCCTAGTCGAGCATACCCGATACTGAAACCCGATATCACCACGGCGTGATAAAGCGCATTCACTATCATTTTACCATCTTTTTCAGCCATTATTGATAACTATAATTATTGCATATAAAAGGGATCGCGATTAATGTTTAAATGGGGCGCAATCGGTTTCGTAACTTTCTTCGGAACCGCCTCCAACAGTGTTGGGGTTGTCTCGAAATATATTTCCACACACACACGGTGCCCACAACTGCCAGACCACCACCAACAACCCACGGGATGATTTTCCAATCAGGTTCAACAATGTTGCGGTAATAGGGGGTAGGAGCTACACCAATCGGGGATTGCTCTTCCAAACTGGAGCATGTTATGGGAGAATCAGCTGCCTTCGGATGTGGAACCACCGGGTGTTTTGCTGTTTCAACAGCAGGAACAAATAACGACCGTTTGGCCTCTCGAAGCTCGGCGAGTATTTTATCTTGTTTAGCTTTTCGGGTGGCAGCCGCTGCCCGCCCAGCTGCCTGTCTTTTTGGGTTTTTGTGTCGTGCAACCGGAGCTTGCTCCTGTGGAGCTTGCTCATGTGGAGCTTGTTCATGTGGAGCTTGTTCCCCCAACGCCGTTGGAAGTGCTGCAATCGGGTTCAACAGTGTTGAGGGCAATTCCGTCACTCTCGCGGGTGAGTCTTGTGTCATCATTTATAATATTAATATTAGGGCTTATAGTTCGTGGGCATATATGTCCAAATTGACAGTGTTTACCCGTGGTCAACGCGGTTGTCAGTGGAGCTAAGTACATTCCAAACTTGTGATAAATTGAGCAGCAGGCTGTTCTAAGAGTGTGTCCTATAAAAGGATCAGTCTCTAAATCACTAATCAACCCCGCGATGTCAGATATAGGGAGAATTGCACTGACAGCGGTAGCGTAAAAATGAATAGCCGCCGCCCCAAGAGTTTTCGTCATCTCTGCCCCCAATTTAGATTCGTATCGTGCATACATTTTATCAACCTCCGCATCTGACATTTTATCCACCTGACAAACTGAGAGACGCCTACCGAGATAATGCTCCGATTGCCCCCCAGCAACCAGCGCAGCTAGCCGCTCGCGTCGCGCCGCGTTTTCATTTTCTTTCGGGACCGTATCGGCAGCCGTGCCGGCAGTCGTGCTGACAGGTGTTCCTACAGTTTCAGTCGTGTCGGCAGTCGAAGCGACTGTTTCTTCCATTAGCTGATCGAGAAGTTCGTCGCAGTTCATTATTTTATTTTTAATAATTAGTACTATTCTGACTAGTCTAACATAAAACTGTCTATAATTAATTATGAGTAACAGCATGAATCCAATCGCGATTGGAAGAATTGAAGTTGCGAATATTTCAGTAATATTTAGTAGATTATTTAGTAAATAATTCAGTAATTCAGTAGATATTAGTAGATATTAGTAGATATTAGTAAATATTAGTAGATATTAGTAAATATTAGTAGATATTAGTAAATATTAGTAGATATTAGTAGTTATTCAGTAATTAATTGATAACTTCGTGAGCAGTTGGTTGATCAGTCTTTAACAAAAGCTTGGCGTGCTTAGTTTCGGAAAGCATCTGTCAAACCTCCAGGCGCTCCTCGCGGGTTGGGATACCGTAATTCTCTCGAAGACAGTCATCGAATGAGTCTCGGTCCTTGCAGTGAAAGAGGGCGACCCATTTCGTTTGCTCGCGCAGATCCTTGAGGACGGCGTTGTACTTTTGAGTGGAGATCCAAACGCTTTGCCTCGACCATGGCGGCCAGAAAATGCGAGCTCGGAAAGCATGTCCTTCTTTTTGGTCATCGCCGCCTTGGCCGAGCAATCGTCAATCACGTATAGGGTGGGCTCACCCTGGAATCTTTGGTATAAACCACGCAACCAATCGTGAAGCCTGTCGCCGGGGTCAATGACGTATATCTCAGGGTCGGTCCATATCCACGGGCGCCGCTGATAAGTCTCGTTGTGCCACACAGTAGGACACAGGATCACAATGTGACGAAAGGCATCGCGGTAGGACTCCTCGAGCAAGTCGAGGATGAAAACCGTTTTTCCACATCCTGTCTGCCCACATATTATGGCAGAGTGGGCATCTCCAATCGTGAATTGGTATTGATTGCTAATTTTCTTAATTTTTTCAAAATTATTAATTAAATCAGTAGAGTGCTGAGACGTATCGGCCATCTTCGATGTTGAGTTGTGCGTCTGTAATTATATATAAGTACACGTTCAATGGCCCGGCTCCGTTCGCCTCTTTGGTTATCTGGATCGTCACACCCTCACTAGCGTTCTCAACTTGGCGTCCGCTACCGTGTATTTGGTCATCGTCGCTGGCTCGCATGTTTAGCCATAACGCGTATTTGGTATTCAGGAACTCCGCGAGGGAGACGGCCGAGAGATGCAGGTCTTTGGCAACTGCTGCAACCACCGGAGAGTGCTTACAGCCGGCAGCAAACTGCTTTCTTACTTCATCCCACTGCTGGTGCGCGCGAAGACCCGCGCTGTAGAGTTGATTGGGGACTCCCTCAATCGTCACCTCTACCTTCGTGATTTTGGGGTTATAGAATTTGTCGGTTTTTCTAGCACCGAGCGCGAACCGAGCATCCTCGAACAACATCAGTATACCTTTCATCGAGCGGGCGGGTACGTTGACATTAATATTCCACAATATGTCGCCTTTGTCTTTCGTCATCTTGCGGTGGCGAAGAACTCGATCGTAAAGTATGGCAACACGCCCGGCGTACTGGGTTCTGATCAATCGCGCGAGTTCGGGCATCGTGACCATGTCGTACTCCAGCGACACATTGTCGATCGTATACGTCGATGTTATGTCGGTGGCTATGATAACTCGGCCATAGTCGTTGAACGTTAGTTCGTATTCGAGGCGGTCAGCCAAAGCACTCTGATAGTAGGGCATGTGGCTCTCCAGCAACTCGAAGTCGAGCGGGATGTAGAAGCGGTTGCCGTAAGCGGCCGCGATCGCGTTGTCGCTCGCGACGGTATCTTCCTTGTTACTAGCCCCGATTCTAAGTTTGGTTACATTCTTATTTCGACTGGTGTCAATACCTTGATATACCGCATTTTCGCACTCTTGCGCCGTCTTCCAGAGGTCCTGATAACAATGGTAGACGTCGCTGTCATCGATCGACATCACCTCATTACCAGAAATCTTTATCATTGTCTTCTTGACGATGGCGCGACCCAGGTTCTGAACGACGGTTCGGTCCGCGTCCGTCGACGTCAGCGAAATAGTGAAAGCGAGGCGAACAGTCCCCGGCACAATGACGTCGCTAGCTCCGAGGTTGGGGAAGCGGACTAACAGCTGCTGGTTCTGGTCGATCGTCGATGGGTTGTTCGTAATAACGACACTCTGTCTCACGCCTTTCGCCCCGAGGGGCTCACGCAGTCTGCGGTAAGGATTGCGACCGTATTGACTCGAAGACATATTTTCAGTGAAACTAAATATCTCTATTAAACCCGTATGGTTTTGTCTTTAATACATAAATAATTGAAAGATGGCTGATTTTGACATGGACGCATTCGGCAGAGACGATGTCCGAAATGATGACATCGATGATGATGACATGGATGATGATAACGAAACGACCTTCATGGAGACGCCAGCCGGCGAGGAAATAGGTGGCGCTACCAGCACCACTAGTCAACGTTGGGAACTACTCGAGGGAGCTGTAAACGACTACTACAACAGATTGGCAGAAAACGGTGTGGTCCCATCTGTCGACCGCGACTACTCCAAGTTCGAATTGGATCTGCGTGGTATGTTGCGACTAAAAGCAACAAATGCCCAAATCGTCAACATGAATAACGGAAAACTCTGAACACAATTCGCTGAACACAATTGCTGGAACCCGGGGCGGTGGCGAAATCATAAAGAACGAACTAGGATTCGTAGATTGGGCGCGTGGTAAAACAATTATGCCTACCCGCGCTGTAGCGGCCCTACAGTCTACCGACGAAACTCTTTTGAAGACGGCCGCCGCGATAGAAACAGTCGAGCTCAGCGAGCTCAGCGAGCTCAGCGAGCTCCCTCGTGTAGCCACAGACGCTATTAACACGATGGAGACCACGTTCAGCGAGTTAGACAGCATGATGGATGACGCCCCGTTACTTCTTCGCGAACTCCGGGGACTCGATAAGGCTATGCAAACGATCCGGGGCGAACTGGTCCATAACATCGCCAATCTCACGGAGCTGGATAAACATATCACGCTAGAAGAAAGGAAACTGGAGGAAGCCCGTAGCGATAGAGAATCTAACGATCGAATCACCGAACGCCTGTCGTTGCGGGATGAAAGAGCAGCTCGTTTGGAGGCTGCCTCGACTAACCGTGAGGCTCTCCGCACCCAAACAAGTCGGATCCACGAAACATTCTCGAGGGTTCTGCACGAGGACACGAAACTCGGTGAGCGTCTTCGCACTCTGTTCAGAGAGCAGGGCATCACGATAGCAAGCATCCTCGCGGCTCTCGGTATGACTATATCTACTATAGTTCTAGCTTTCACTGGCGGTGCGACTGCACCCACTCCACCACCCGCGCCAGCACCAGCGCCATCCGGTGGAGCCAAGGAGTGGGTAAAAAAGCATATAAAAGCCCTCGCCAGTCTCCTCGCTAAATTAGCCGGAAATGCGGCTGCCGCGCTGCCTGGGTTGATCGGGGGTCTCGTCTTCTTCTTGCTATCTATATTATCAAAAACGGCCAGATGGCTCGCCAAAAACACTTGGGCTTTAATCGTGGCGATCGCCGGTCTCCTACTATTCTCCGCCCGAGAGTTCCTAAAACCAAAGCGCAAATAGTCCGATCACCACGAGGGCGACGACGAGCCCAAATTTTTCATCCTCGTGGGTTGTACTTCCGAAGGAACTTGCTGATGCATCATATCCTATTGCAGCTGTTGGAACAACGGTGGAACTTGCTGTGACACTAGTTCCCGCTCCTATTCCAATTCGTGAATTGGGCGAACTTGATGAGGTACTTTGTGTTTGGGTGGGTGCTTGCTGTTTTATGAAATCAATTTCATGCGCGGTGCGCTTGATGATATCCGCGTTCACGTTCCCGTTATGACCGATCTTTTTTTTTGACGGTGGCGATTACGATCTGATTATTGTAACCCTCAACCCGGTCGTCTCGTAGTATTTCTCGTCGCTATATACACAGCTATTCCAAATACATAGTCTACTTGTGTGATGTGGTCGCCGGAGTGATCGTGTCTAAAATCAGTATGCGTCCAATTCCCGGACTGGCCTCGAATGAGAACGTCCTCGAGGCCAGTGCTGCTAGGAAATGCTTTCTGGTGCCAGTCCGTGTCTTTTGGGGCCCTAAATTCGTTACAAATTCTTTCGAACGCCCTACGGTCGTATGTGTTGGAAATGGGATTCCAGCCGTCGTCCTGCGGCAGAGAGATTTTCCGTTCTTTGAGAATCCTCCTAATAGTGTAATACGCGTGAAAGTTGTAAACGGCCCTCAAGAAGGGATACTCCGCGGCCAGATGGTCCTGAGAGGAAACCCCGCATCCGGCTGTTGCGCACCATACGGCGAAGTTGAGCTGATTCTGCCAAAACTGCATCGGTGTTGCTTTCCACCCGTTCACGGCCTCCATGGTAGTAATCTTGGGCAGCCTATATTGTTCAAAGATGTCGGGAAAGTTGGTTTGAAAGCCTTTTCCACCACTAACTTGGATAGTGGGGTGCACCAGCCGGGGAGCCTTAGTGTCATATACCCCACCGACCGCGTACTTTGCATTTGAATTAAAGCTAAATGCCTTGGTATCCATTGAAAGATAATATTATGTTTGCTACTATCATTAATGTTCAAAAAGAGAGTTGTGAACTTCAGAAGTCAATCGCCAACTGCTGCGGAAAACGCCGGGTGGGCCTCAGATCAATCACCTTCACGGTTGGATGGCAGAATGTGGGAAAGAGTGAAGGGTTTTACTATGTGAAGAATGAACAACAATTCGGTGTAAAGCTGCCTCACGGACTGTGGGGAACAAGACAGCTCAAAGATTTTGTCAACTCAGAGCTTGACGGTATAATCAACCTCACAGTATCGAAGGCTACCGGGCTCGCAACAATGACCATCAGCCCTGATAATAAGGTAGTGGTCAGAGAGACATACTCCGCAAATAAAGGAGTGTTTACCCCGGGTGAGTACGTCGGTGATAACCCGGTGGACTTCGCCTTCACGAAATCTCTCAGGGTGCACCTGGATCGGGTGAACACATCGTACAACACGGTAGACGGATCCCCCAGCACATTACTGAAAACCGTGCAAGCCAGCGACTGTTTCTTTGGGGATACGGTGACCTTAGACTTCCCATGCCCCGAGATGAAAGTTTTGGAATCGGGACATATCCACGAATTTACGGTCTCTATTCTCGATGATCAAACGAGAAAGTTGAATAACTATTACCCGATTTCGGTCGTTCTCGAAATTTCCAATTAATTAAACGCATGTTCGTAATAGAATTATCAATATTATTGAAAATGAGTATATACGGACCAGGTAGTTCTTCCAATTCCAATAGGGATTGGATGACAGATTCAAAGAATTTGGAACCAGCAGAAGGGGGATTCGTCCCGACAGAGAGTGACTTTTTAACTACCGGAAGAACCAATGCCCTGATCAATAAAACTATATCGAAGGCCACAAACGGGATTCGCAGGAGTATAGCAGATGTTAGAGTAGAAGTGCTAACGGCGACTGCACAAGTTGGGAAAGTGGCCCAGGCGAAAATTGAGAGAGTCCGAACGGGTATTGAGAAAGAGCAGGCGGCTCTTACGGAGGCGTATAGGGTGTTGCGATCAGAGGACTCTCCCAACAGAGAAGCAGCACTTACTGAACTAGGTGAACAAATAACCAAATTTCGAAAAGAGGCCCGGTTGGGGATTGAGGGAGTCCGAACGGGTATTGAGAAAGCCCGAGAAGACCACCATGCGGCCCTTACGGAGGCGTATAGGGTGTTG
Organism: Conchocele bisecta; assembly: GCA_029237695.1. Taxonomy (NCBI): domain Eukaryota; kingdom Metazoa; phylum Mollusca; class Bivalvia; order Lucinida; family Thyasiridae; genus Conchocele; species Conchocele bisecta. Next base: position 919,021 of record CM055272.1, read on the forward strand.
CGCTCAGAGGACTCTCTCATCAGAGAAGCAGCACTTACTAAACTAGACGAAAAAATAACAGAATTTCAAAAAGATACCCGGTTGGGGGTTGAGGGACTCAAAGAAGACCACCAGGCGGCCCTTATGGAGGCTTATAGGGTGTTTCGCTTAGAAGACTCTCTCAACAGAGAAGCAGCACTTACTGAACTAGACGAAAAAATAACAGAATTTCGAAAGGAGGCCCGGTTGGGGGTTGAGGGGGTCCGAACGGGTATTGATAAAGTCCGAGAAGACCACAAGGTGGCCCTTGCGGAGGCTTGTGGGGTGTTGCGCTTAGAGGACTCTCTCATCAGAGAAGTGGCGGTTGCTGAACTAGACGGAAAAATAACTGAATTTCAAAAAGAGGCCCGGTTGGGTGTTGACAAAGCCCTGGAAGACCACCAGGCTACCATTACGGAAGCTTATGAGGTGTTGCGCTCAGAGGACTCTCCCATCAGAGAAGCGGCACTTACTGAACTAGACGGAAAAATAACAGAAGTTTCCGATAAACTGAAACGTGATCATAGAGCCGCGAACAAAGCGCTTGAGGAGACCACAAAAACGTGTCATAACAGTTTGGGCTGAGAAGCGGGGCCCATTGGTTGAGGGGCTCTCTGAATATTCGTTCGGTGCCAAAGCGAGTAATAAATGTGGGGGATACGCCATGACAGCTTCAGGTACACTTCTCCGAATGGCGGTCTGCTCGGTTAATGCTAGTGGTAAACCTGTGGGCGCAGTCACGATAAATCTCGTAGTAGATGGGGAAGAACGGGGGTTTGGAGACTTTGTTACGAAAATCGCTGACCCAGCGAGTTCTTCCACTATTGTCTCATTGTTAATTGAACTTAATTTGTAAGATAGTAATATATTGAAAATCATGAACGAATCACCGCTTCCAATTGTCAATACCACTCCATCAACACTGTATCCAATTGTCAATACCAATCCATCAACACTGTATCCAATTCGCGAAAGATCTTTAGATTTTAGATTGGGTAATATCGTCGTTATGCAGGATAGTTTAGTTAGCGAATGTAAAAATAGAAAAAGAATCGCTAACAAATATAAGCGCGTTGCAAATTTAGCAGAGGCATCTAGTACGGTTCTGTCAAGTTTATCTGTAATGAGTGGTGCGGGGACTGCCGTAACGCTATCTACAATTGCAACAGTTCCAATTGCTAGGGTTTTGAGTGGAATTACAGTTGTATCTGGAATACTTTGTATGTTAATTAGGGTGGCTGGTCGAAAACTCGAGAAAAAATGTAGAAAACATGATAGAATATCCGTTCTCGCTAGGTATAAGAAAAATAGCATCGACGTTATAGTGTCCAAAGCGATGGCCGATAATGAAATATCAAATAGAGTTTGAGTCCGTTGTGGAAGAAATGAGGAGATATGAAGAATTAAAAAATGATATTAGAACCAAAGCGCGCGCCACCATACCCAAGATTGAGAGTACTGATTGGGATAAATTGAGGGTAAAACTTGGAGATAAAGTCGGAGAAATGTTACTGCACCACCATCCTGGAAATTATGATATTTTAGTAAATAATTTTTAAAAAATAATTTAAAAATTTTCTTAAAATTATAAAATTAATTATATTGGTGCAGTGAACAATTTATTAATTAATTTTAGGAAAGTTATTAACAATTTAAAAAAAAGAAAAAGAAAAAAAAGTTTTAGGTCCCACCGAGACTCGAACCCGCGCCAGCAAAACCCTTCTGGGCCCATCCCACTAAGCCTTCGCTTTAAATCTCTTCTCTTCTCTTTTTGAGGCTTAGTGGGATGTGTCACGCTCACATCTCCTCCACCCCATCATTGGACCGATACCGCGGACCCCTCCTCTTCATTACCTCCATCCGCTATAATGTGTTGAGCGGCCAGAGTGAAGTACATGTGGCGAAACTTGTCTCAGCGCTGAGATATTATTGCCGGCCTCCCGACAATGAACTGTGTTTATTTCTCGTATATAAACCTAACTTTTGTTGGTGGAAATGTATGGTATAAGAGAGACAACTCTGACAAGGACGACCCGTTTTAGAAGTACACAGTTGTCTAACTTGGCTCTGTATTCTATATGTGGTCCGCACTTTTGGTCTATTCAGTTAATACACAAATTCTAGGGGGTGGGACTGTATATGGAGCGTAGGGGTGGTGTGTAGGTTGGTTTTATCATTTTAACTCTCTCTATATTTGTTTTCAAAAAATCCCAATCTCTAATATAATTCGGACTACAAGACTACTTTCTCATTCAATACCACCACCAACATTTTGTTGGTGGTGGGAGCTACAACACCTCTCAATAACAGCACAATGATTGCTGGTATCATTTTGACTCCTTCTATACTACTGAAGCCATCAAACACACAGTGGTCCCCGAAATTCACCATCGTATATATCAAAGCACATACGAGTGTACAAACAACAAGTCAACTCCACCGAGCAACATCAACAGCACATCCACACAGGAATAATGTCTGTTTCAAGAACACTGGCCAAATGTATTGTTATGTCCACAATACAAATACAGTAGTATTCGCTATACTATAGCACTGTACCACTGAATGGTCTTTCTTAGTGAACATCGGTCGAATATTTTATTTTTTGAGACAAGCGGTGTGCGATCCCAAAAGGATAGCAACATTACGAAATACATAATTTGTTAAAGCATGCTGTCGTTGTCTATTTCTTAAGTAGGGCATTTTTATAGTCCAGATGCTATGTCCGCTGGGCGTTCCGTGCTACTACCCTTCATGTATTGTGGTTTGAATTGGTACACCGAGGGTGCGGCGGGAAATACGGCATACATACATATTTATGTGGAGCTTTCAGTCAAACCGTCGTATAATTGGTCAATATGCCCTGAAATTGTATGACTATACCAATCCATGCATCTACCATCGCTAAAATAGATCCCATATCGATAAAACATATTGTCAATTACACATTTAGATGCTATCGTCATATGTCGTAACATGATAGTCTCTCCCCACACATTAACATAATGCTTCACTGACCCGGAATGTAGCAAATCCTATTTAGAATGTATGAACTACTACGCGTCTTATACAATTATACTAAATGAGCCAGTCATATTAATTTCAGAATACAAATACTATCAGAAAAATAGACTTGACAATCGATTATCATTACAACGCCCTGTTTCTATCTTAAACCGTCTGACTGAGTGTTTGTCAGATTTAGCTAGATAAATTCATTCTAATCCACCCTATAAACCATTCCGACCAAAGGATAATCATCGGAAACGAGACACAGTATGTATTTGAAGTACATGTACTGTATTTGATTGTCTGTGAAATAGCTGTTTAAATTCATTTCTAAAGACAGATCCACTGAAGCAGTAGAATATGAAGTTCAATGCATTACTTGAAAACAATATATTAAATGTCACCGAGGAAATGACTGCATCTGCTATGAAGTCCTTCGTGTTAGATAGGTCAATGAGTATCCACTTGACAATGAAATAGACACCACTGGGAATACTAGACATTAAAAAGAAGACACAGACCGCCACAAGCATCATCGTTACTGATGTGGCCCGTCTCGCCCGCAATGTGTTGACAGTAATGGTAGATTTCCTATACAACACGTGGATTATGCAGGCGTTACTCGTGATCAGACAGCCTGCTGGTATGATACAGTAAACCACCATGGCAAACCGCGGCCAAATCGTTTTCCAGAAATGTACGTAGAGAGGATTCGTTGCAACACACCTTAAGTCATACACGTGTGTAACATTTCTTTCGTGCACGAATACTGGAATTGGTTGATGCTCGAAGAAAGCAATGTGAGAATGTATACCAACTGAGAGGGCCAATATAACAAGACATACAATTAGGCTGGATTTTCTGGAACCGTGTGTTTTATGCCACCATGGGTATTTAATCACCAATGTTCGGTCAATGGATGTGGCCGCTAATAACGTAGGTGACAAGGGAAGCAATGTAAATGTTAACACTCTCAGTAAGACACATGTATCGGCTGTGAGAGTCGATCTACTCCCCACGTCCCATCTAAGGAGAGACATACGCAGCAAGAAGCCGTAAAGAACGGCCGTGTCCGCCGCAGCCAAAAACCGTAAATAGACGGATGTTGTCGTGCTACACATCCTCGGTCGGCAAAACACAGCAAACGATACACAGTTCCCCACTGTGCCGACGATGATCAAAGCAGGTGAGACGAACCGCCACATAACGTGGATAACCCAACACTGCCAATAAGTGTCCATAACCTCGTTGCAATAATCAAATACTTCATAACACATTGTCTTAAAGGCTGCTTTTATATTATAAAAAACATGTGGTTCACTAAATTCCGATATTATCACTATTGATGAAACATCAGCTTCACTTTGTATAACGAATTGCTGGTGTGTTGCAGTGACACTACCTACATGTGTCATAAATCAGGGTATATAATGTATACCACCGGTGACATTGCAATGTATAGCTATAAACTATTACAGATGTAACGAGGTAAGCAGATTTATGCTGGCAGGATCATCCAAGAGATAATTTATGTAGAACTTCTGATCTTGTTTGAAACATTAACACTACTAGGTGTACTATGCTAACATGAATCATGACCGACGCGTATGCTAGTTGCGAAATACATTACGTATTGTACATGTTCAGGTACACGCAGTTAATGACCCAATAACACGTCATTATGATGTATTTATCTAGTAGTACAATGCTCAGTCAGTAATATGTGGGTATTGCACCGCGAACTGTATGTCTTCGTGTCGTCCTTGTAGAGTCTACCCTGTCGATTGCGTCACATGCGTCACCTTGTAAAAGATGAGTTTTCTCTGAAATATAAATAATGACACTGTAAATACAAGACCAATTCAAAAGATGAATGACAATGACTAACAGGAAAATAAAAATACTTGCATGGATGTATTGCACACAAGTCATGTATAATCATATGATCAATTCACATGAAAAATAACATAAACATTCGAAAATGTTTAACAGTCGAAAATGGTTTGGTCTTATTAAACAAAGCATGTACAACAACGTTCGGTACAATCTATGCTATATATTAAACATAATGCAACCGGCACGTAGACCAGTTTAACGTTGATGGCATCACAAATTCCGCCACGGAAGCGGTGTCGCGTTCGCCGAGGCATTTGACTGTAATATGATCATGGGCATGTGCTAAAGTAAGCATCACAAAAACCGTCAGAGAAGTGCATCTTTAAACTACAAAAATGTCAAGGTTGAAGGAACTTTTTGACACGAAAAAAATAGCTAAGTGTTTCCACAACCATTACGTAAATATTGTATTAGCGAGCATACCTCACTATACCCCCAGTTACCTATGTAAACAGTGGGTATGATGAGGTACCCGCGCAATAGGTAATGCGGTCAAATAGGTCACGATGCAGTGACTATTTTCGATCAATAACTTATGTTGTAAGCGATTGTAATGTGTATTTTCAATATTTATATTATTAAAATGTATCATATCGGTACCCCTTTAAGTAATATTTGTATATTTTAAATGTATTGATGTTCTCATGGAGCGCATGAATATAAGTATTAATTAATCCAGCTTATATTGAGGCAAATCACACAGCCTTAAAACATAGTGCTGGAGTATAAACCATAGTATCGTATATTATTCATAAGTATATCACTATTAAACATTAATTACAATATGTATGCATATTATTAAAACAGTAGATGCTACCGCTGTTTCGTTATATGTGATATTTATAACAAAATATTTTTTTTTATTCGTCCGCGTACGGATTTCTGTCACACAAAGCGCCATTTTCAGTTCATATTTTGGCCTGTGCATATGAACCGGACTAAGTTTAAACAACGCTCGATTCCGTCCAATTCAAATTTATCTGCAGAATCTTCAGACTAACTACATAAGTAATGCTGCTAATTAGTGTTAACGGCTGGAACATGGTCATCACTAAAAGGAATAAACCACAGTCATATTATTGAAAAATAAGATTTACATGATACCTCATGGGGACCGCCATTAATCCAGTGTAAACAATAGACCGTGTAATCCCATTCCCTGAGTAGCCCCGGCTTAGTGAAACGGTATGATAATCATGATATTATGTTCCCAATAATAGAAACGGTTTGAATTTCTCGGTAAAAACTACGAAAGTCATAAAAAAATAACGATGTATATTTAACATTGGATAAGCGTAAACGGTATTACTCTCTCTATCATCGGATAGTCAGTTGTCGTCTATATAGCGATTTAACGTACTAATCTGGTCTTAATTTATTGTCAACTTTCAACGCCATTTACAGAATATACGGCTAACTTTGGAAATAAATAACGGAAAATTACGATGACGTCTGCTCTGAAATATCTGTCAACTTGCGGACGTAATTTAAGGAAATCGATTATATTTTAAGGCTACATCTGTGACTAATTACGAGTTTATGAATGGTCTTTGGCTACACCCGACACATTACACAGACCTAGTTGTAAATACACGTCGCTTTGTGTGGAAAAAATCGATAATGCAGTCGTGTGTGACGAGGTGTTGATCTGATGACACCACACAGCTGTAAATGTTGACTGACCCTTAGGCAATGTTTTGAAATTGACGTGTCGTTTTGATGTGTGCCGCAACACCTCACTGTCGGAGACAACATGACAATTAACGATATACTCTCGAGTATACACAGATCTATTAGACGGCTGGTTATTTAAAAGAAAAAGTAGTTCAGTACACCTTCGCCGATATTGTTTTTAGAAAATCAGTAATAATTTCCGTAAATGGTGTTGAAAAGTCGACAAAAATTATATCACCGTATTTAGTTGTGCCGATATTGTTTTAAAAAATCAGTATTTTTTTTCCGTAAATGGTGTTGAAAATTGACACAAAATATATAGCCGCATTTCTCCGATATTTGTTTAGAAAAACACCAATATTTTCATTAAATGGTGTTGACACAAAATTCACCGCTCACGCGGAATTCAAATACAATAATAAATAATAATTTAATAAATAGACGCCGAATTCTGTGTTTGCGGTCAGTGAATTCTGGTCGTGGTAGCCACATGCGCAGTTCCAACAGTGTTGTGATCAGATGGAGGACGTACAATAATTATTTCAAATTCATAAAAAAATGTTTGCTGTCCGAAAATTAATTAATTGTGACAGCCAAAAAAATAGATTTTGGGACATTAAAAAATAATATGGTATAGACAGTACCTCAAGCTTAAGAAAAAACATATTTATAGTTATTTGTATTAAAATCATAAAATTGTGAATATATTAAAATCAGAAAAATAATATACTGAGCAAAACTAGAAACGTCCCTCCATGTTTAAGGAAAGATTCATCAAAAACCAAAAGGGTTACTTTTAAAAATCAAAATGGAAAAACAAGTTCATTCATTTCTGTATCAAAGCCAATAAATTGCATTTGAATATCTTGTTAAATATTCGAGAGATAACCGGCCAAGGGCGGTAGGGTCAAAATCAAAAATCACAAAAACTCAGAAATGTGTTACTTAATGTTTAGAGATGGAATTTCAATAAGTAATGTGGCAAATTCAGTAAATCTCGATAGTACCGAGTGTGGCCATCATTTGCATGAATGCATGCAATGATCCTACGCCGCATCGACGTGACGTAACGCAATACCGGTGCGTTGGGCAAATTCCTCCATTCCCGTTGTAACGCCCGTGTAAGATCGCGAACATAGTCAATCTGATGGTTAGCTCGTGCTTTGCGGCCCAGCTCATCCCATATGTGCTCAATGGGATTGAGATCCGGGGAGACCGCGGGCCATGGCATGACGTCGACGTTGTTTTGCTGTAAGTATTGAGTGGTGACCCTGGCTACGTGAGGGCGGGCATTGTCGTGCATCAATGTCACACCAGGACCATGCTGACGGATAAATGGTAAGGCATGTGCATTTAGCACATCTGCAACATAACGTTGTGCATTGATGTTGCCCTGTACAACAACCAAATCTGTCTTCCGGTTTCCCATGATCCCACCCCAGACCATTACGCTCCCTCCCCCAAACCTGTTCTTCTCAACAATGCAACAATCGGTGAATCTTTCATTTTTACGCCTATATACCCGTAATCTTCCGTCAGCATGACTAACTGTGATTCATCGGTGAACAAAACTCGGTTCCAGTCAGCCCTTCTCCAGTTCAGATGACGTCGCGCCCATAACAGTCTGGCAGCACGGTGACGTTGGGTCATTATCTGACCAGTGTACGGGCGGCGTGCCCGGATTGGTTGGGCGTTACGACGTAACCGGTTGCGAATGGTCTGCCCTGAGACACCGTATCGCCTAGCAGTGACTGTGGCTGCCAATCGACGTTGACGTAAGTGCGTCAACGTAATGTAACGATCGGCTCTAGCCGTCGTTACACGAGGCCTACCAGGTCGCTGCCGGTCGTGAACAGCCCCAGTCTGCTGGTACCGGGCTGCAAGACGATCAATCGTCTTCCGACAGCAACCAAACCGAGGCGCGACCGCCCTGGCGGCCATCCCACCCGCAAGCATCCCAATTGCCTGATTTCGCTCGTTTTCGGAAAGCCGTGGCATATCGAAAACAGTGAAAAAGTTTTTTAATTTTCCGAATAGCCCCTATCGCATGAATGGTACGACATGAACTGAATCACCTTATCGATGACAAGTATAGCGTGCACGTGCAAAAAGTGGAAATCAACGTTCCGGTCAGTGGCCGCTATGTAAACCGTGTGTATCGGCTAAACTCTACACGATCGTATTCTGAACATCGCCACGGTTTAAAATACATGTACTTTGAACATGTGGTACATACATAGACAGAGCTACACCGGCTATAAAACAGGGACGTTTCTAGTTTTGTTGAGTATATATATGGAGAAAATAAATATATACCAAGTCGAGGTTCGAACCCACGACCTTTCGGGAATCGGTAATTAAATCATAAAAGTCGGCGACCTTAACCTCGCGACTATTGCGCCATTTATGACTTTTATACAGAAGTGCTATCAGTATTACGCAACCATTTGAACGTAATAATTATTAAATTGTTTTGCAACTCCATCTACAACGATACCGTTACAGAGATACGCTATTGAAACAACATGTATTAGTACCCATAACATATCAAAGTAATGTATCATTATATATCACAGGAGATAGATTAAAACTATATATACTAATAAACAGAACAATCCGCTTGGCTCGCATGAAAATAGTTTGCGTGATATTGATTATGTCCCTTGCCGAAAGTAGTTCACAAATTTATTAATTCCAAATAAGACGTGTTTGCGTAATGACTATTTGTGAAGGTTAAAATGGTCAAGGCCATGTTAATGGTGGCATGAGTGTATTCTAAATGCTCACATGTATCAAGTGTCTGTAATATTAATGTCATATGATGATGAAGAAATTCGTACAAACTTTTTGACGCAAAACATGGCTAAGTGTTTCCGCAAAAATGTGAGGTATAAAGGTCAAGGTCATGTTAATGGCATGAGTGTGTTCCAAATGCTTACATATATCAAGTTTCCAAATATTAAAGCAATTCGTCAATCAATATTATAGTTATACCATGACGACGAAGCTTGTACAAACTTTTTGACGCAAACAATATGGCGCTAAGTGTCTCCGCAGAAATATGAAGGTAAGAAAGGTAAAGGTCATGTTAAACGGTGGCATGAGTGTGTTCCCAATAATCATATGTATCAATTGTCCAAATATTAAAACAATCCGTCCAGTAATATTAAAGTTATACCATGATGACGAAGCTTGTGCAAATTTTTGACGCACAAAATGGCTAATTGTTTCCGCAAAATATAAAGGTAAAACACGTTATGGTTACGTTAAACATTTTGATATTTCGGACGACGCGGACGCCGCGGACGACGACGACGACGCCGCCGCCGACGACGACGGAAAAAGCGGCGACTATAGTCGCGACTTCTGCTACAGCAGGAGTGACAAAAGAATGATAGAAATCTTTATTTTATTGCTATTTTATCAGTCAACTGTTTTGATCAAGTTTCATCCTCATATGAGACCCGGGCCTTCAAATTAAACTGAACAGTCATTATATAACTGCATGTAATACGTCTATAGGCTTTATAGAGGATACACCTATTACAATGATATCCTTGCAATATTATATTTAAATGAATTTAAAATATACTATAGTTTGTTTATTATCAGGTGCAGAATCCTAACAGTTTACAACAATGTACATTGAGTAATTGTGCACAAGCTGACGCATTCACATTTCAAAAGTATTGAAGGGTGTACATTGTGTGTTAGTTTCTGTATCCATAGTAACGAAGCAAGTAGTATAGAAGGAGTCAAAATGATACCCGCAATCATTGTGCTGTTATTGAGAGGTGTTGTAGCTCCCACCACCAACAAAAAGTTGGTGGTGGTATTGAATGAGAAAGTGGTCTTGTAGTCCGAATTAGATCGGAGATTGGGATTTTTTTGAAAAATAATATAGAGGGAGTGAAAATGATACCACCAACCTACACACCACCCCTACGCTCCATACACAGTCCCACACCCCTCGAATTTGTGTATAAACTGAATAGACCAAAAGTGTGGACCACCTATAGAATACAGAGCCAAGTTAGAGAACTGTGTACTTCTAAAACGGGTCGTCCTTGTCAGAGTTGTCTCTCTTATACCATACATTTCCACCAACAAAAGTTAGGTTTATATACGAGAAATAAACACAGTTCATTGTCGGAACGCCGGCAATAATATCTCAGCGCTGAGACAAGTTTCGCCACATGTACTTCACTCTGGCCGCTCTACACATTATAGCGGATGGAGGTAATGAAGAGGAGAGGTCGGCGGTATCGGTCCAATGGTGGGGTGGAGGAGATGTGAGCGTGACACATCCCACTAAGCCTAAAAAAGGGGAGAGAAGAGATTTAGAGCGAAGGCTTAGTGGGATGGGCTCAGAAGGGTTTTGCTGGCGCGGGTTCGAGCCTCGGTGGGACCTAAAACATTTTTTTCTTTTTCTTTTTTTTAAATTAATTATATTGGTGCTGTAACATTTCCCCCGACTTTATCTCCAAGTTTTACCCTCAATTTATCCCAATCAGTACTCTCAATCTTGGGCATGGTGGCGCGCGCTTTGGTTCTAATATCATTTTTTAATTCTTCATATCTCCTCATTTCTTCCACAACGGATTCAAACTCTAAATTTGATATTTCATTATCGGCCAAAGCTTTGGACACTATAACGTCGATGCTATTTTTCTTAGACCTAGCGAGAACGGATATTCTATCATGTTTTTCTACATTTTTTCTCGAGTTTTCGACCAGCCACCCTAATTAACATACAAAGTATTCCAGATACAACTGTAATTCCACTCAAGACCCCAGCAATTGGAACTGTTACAATTGTAGATAGCGTTACGGCAGTCCCCGCACCACTCATTACAGATAAACTTGACAGAACCGTACTAGATGCCTCTGCTAAATTTGCAACGCGCTTATATTTTTTAGCGATTTTTTTTCTATTTTTACATTCGCTAACTAAACTATCCTGCATAACGACGATATTATCCAACCTAAAATCTAAACATCTTTCGCGAATTGGATACAGTGTTGATGGATTGGTATTGACAATTGGATACAGTGTTGATGGAGTGGTATTGACAATTGGAAGCGGTGATTCGTTCATGATTTTCAATATATTAGTATTTACAAATTAAGTTCAATTAACAATGAGACAATAGTGGAAGAACTCGCTGGGTCAGCGATTTTCGTAACAAAGTTAATAACACTACCTTCGGAAAGTCTAATTAGATCATCACCGGAGAACGAAACCACCGATGAAATATCTCCAGCGAGTTTAGTGACTCCAAACCCCCGTTCTTCCCCATCTACTACGAGATTTATCGTGACCGCGCCCACAGGTTTACCACTAGCATTAACCGAGCAGACCGCCATTCGGAGAAGTGTACCTGGAGCTGTCATGGCGTATCCCCCACATTTATTACTCGCTTTGGCACCGAACGAATATTCAGAGAGCCCCTCATCCAATGGGCCCCGCTTCTCAGCCCAAACTGTTATGACACGTTTTTGCGCTTTCATCGTTTTCAACAATCCGACAAGGCCCCCGATAGAGGTATGGGCCTCAGCACGAACCTTTTCAGTGGTCTCCTCAAGCGCTTTGTTTGCGGTTCTACGATCACGTTTCAGCTTATCGGAAACTTCGGTTATTTTTCCGTCTAGTTCAGTAAGTGCCGCTTCTCTGATGAGAGAGTCCTCTGAGCGCAACACCTCATAACCCTTCGTAATGGTCGCCTGGTGGTCTTCCAGGGCTTTTTCAACACCCAACCGGGCCTCTTTTTGAAATTCAGTTATTTTTCCGTCTAGTTCAGAAACCGCCACTTCTCTGATGAGAGAGTCCTCTAAGCGCAACATCTCATAAGCCTCCGTAAGGGCCACCTTGTGGTCTTCTCGGACTTTATCAATACCCGTTCGGACCCCCTCAACCCCCAACCGGGCCTCCTTTCGAAATTCTGTTATTTTTTCGTCTAGTTCACTAAGTGCTGCTTCTCTGTTGAGAGAGTCTTCTAAGCGAAGCACCCTATAAGCCTCCATAAGGGCCGCCTGGTGGTCTTCTTTGAGTCCCTCAACCCCCAACCGGGACTTTTTTTGAAATTCTGTTAATTTTTCGTCTAGTTTAGTAAGTGCTGCTTCTCTGATGAGAGAGTCCTCTGAGCGCAACACCCTATACGCCTCCGTAAGGGCCGCATGCTGGTCTTCTCGGGCTTTCTTAATACCCGTTCGGACTCCCTCAATCCCCAACCGGGCCTCTTTTCGAAATTTGGTTATTTGTTCACCTAGTTTAGTAAGTGCTGCTTCTCTGTTGGGAGAGTCCTCTGATCGCAACACACTATACGCCTCCGTAAGGGCCGCCTGCTCTTTCTCAATACCCGTTCGGACTCTCTCAATCTTCGCCTGGGCCTCTTCCACAACTTGTGCAGTCGCCGTTAGCACTTCTACTCTAACATCTGCTATACTCCTGCGAATCCCGTTTGTGGCCTTCGATATAGTTTTATTGATCAGGGCCTTGGTTCTTCCGGTGGTTAAAAATTCACTCTCTGTCGGGACGAATCCCCCTTCTGCTGGTTCCAAATTCTTTGAATCTGTCACCCAATCCCGATTGGAATTGGAAGAACTACCTGGTCCGTATATACTCATTTTCAATAATATTGATAATTCTATTACGAACATGCGTTTAATTAATTGGAAATTTCGAGAACGACCAAAATCGGGTAATAGTTATTCAACTTTCTCGCTTGATCATCGAGAATAGAGACCGTAAATTCGTGGATATGTCCCGATTCCAAAACTTTCATCTCGGGGCATGGGAAGTCTAAGGTCACCGTATCCCCAAAGAAACAGTCGCTGGCTTGCACGGTTTTCAGTAATGTGCTGGGGGATCCGTCTACCGTGTTGTACGATGTGTTCACCCGATCCAGGTGCACCCTGAGAGATTTCGTGAAGGCGAAGTCCACCGGGTTATCACCGACGTACTCACCCGGGGTAAACACTCCTTTATTTGCGGAGTATGTCTCTCTAAAACCGAGTTGAATACCCAACCCCGGGGAGACCACTACCTTATTATCAGGGCTGATGGTCATTGTTGCGAGCCCGGTAGCCTTCGATACTGTGAGGTTGATTATACTGTCAAGCTCTGAGTTGACAAAATCTTTGAGCTGTCTTGTTCCCCACAGTCCGTGAGGCAGCTTTACACCGAATTGTTGTTCATTCTTCACATAGTAAAACCCTTCACTCTTTCCCACATTCTGCCATCCAACCGTGAATGTGATTGATCTGAGGCCCACCCGGCGTTTTCCGCAGCAGTTGTCGATTGACTTCTGAAGTTCACAACTCTCTTTTTGAACATTAGTGATAGTAGCAAACATAATAATATATTTCAATGGATACCAAGGCATTTAGCTTTAATTCAAATGCAAAGTACGCGGTCGGTGGGGTATATGACACAAAGGCTCCCGAGCTGGTGTACCCCACTATCCAAGTTAGTGGTGGAAAAGGCTTTCAAACCAACTTTCCCGACATCTTTGAACAATATAGGCTGCCCAAGATTACTACCATGGAGGCCGTGAACGGGTGGAAAGCAACACCGATGCAGTTTTGGGAGAATCAGCTCAACTTCGACGTATGGTGCGCAACAGCCGGATGCTGGGTTTCCTCTCAGGACCATCTGGCCGCGGAGGATCCCTTCTTGAGGGCCGTTTACAACTTTCACGCGTATTACACTATTAGGAGGATTCTCAAAGAACAGAAAATCTCTCTGCCGCAGGACGACGGCTGGAATCCCATTTCCAACGCATACGACCGTAGGGCATTCGAAAGAATTTGTAGCGAATTTAGGGCCCCAAAAGACACGGACTGGCACCAGAAAGCATTTCCTAGCAGCACTGGCCTCGGGGACGTTCTCATTCGGGGTCATTCCGGGAATTGGAAGCAGACTGATTTTAGACACGATCACTCCGGTGACCACATCGTCAGTCGGAACGCCGGGAATTTTGACCCCGCGACGATGACCTTCGGTCCGGAAGTGTCAGGAGGTCGGCACTGCGGCGTCTCATCCTGCGAGTGGCTACCTCCGAAACGAGCTCACGTCGATTACATACAGCAGGCTGCTGAGGTCCAGGACGCGTGGGGTACATTTATGTTAGCTAAGGGTTTGGGGTTCACGCAGGCCGGAATTACTCGCCTCAACGACTCCATTCGCACGTACGTCTGGGCCATCCTCGGCCCACAGGCGCAAGCGCGCAGTTGTGTACTAGGAGCCGGGACGGCGTTTGACGCGCAAAAACAGTTCTTGGCAAATGTCGAGGACGCAATAAACAAACCGGTGGACCTCCCGGATGCGATTCAGCGGTATCAAGACGTTTTGCAGTATGCCGGCACCCCAGTAGACTATGTATTTGGAATAGGTGTGTATATGGCGCCGAGCAATATGATACTACGAGACGACCGGGTTTTGGGTTACAATAATCAGATCGTAATCGCCACCGTCAAACAAAAGATCGGCCATAACGGGAAAGTGAACGCGGATATCATCAAGCGCACCGCGCATGAAACTGATTTCATAAAACAGCAAGCACCCACCCAAACACAAATTACCTCAACAAGTTCCCCCAATTCACGAATTGGAATAGGAGCGGGAACTCGTGTCACAGCAAGTTCCACCGTTGTTCCAACGGCTGCAATAGGACTTGATGCACCAGCAAGTTCCTTTGGAACTACAACCCACGAGGAGGAGAAATTAGCGCTCGTCGTCGCCCTCGTGGCGATCGGACTATTCGCGCTTTGGTTTTAGGAACTCTCGGGCGGAGAATTGTAGGAGACCGGCGATCGCCACGATTAAGGCCCAAGTATGTTTGGCGAGCCGTCCGGCCGTTTTTGATAATATAGATAGCAAGAAGGAGACGAGACCCCCGATCAACCCAGGCAGCGCGGCAGCCGCCTTTCCGGCTAATTTAGCGAGGAGACTGGCGAGGGCTTTTAGATGCTTTTTCACCCACTCCTTGGCTCCACCGGATGGCGCGGGTGCTGGCGCGGGTGGTGTAGTGGGTGCAGTCGCACCGCCAGTGAAAGCTAGAACTATAATAGATATAGTCATACCGAGAGCCGCGAGGATGCTTGCTATCGTGATGCCCTGCTCACTGAACAGAGTGCGAAGACGCTCACCGAGTGTCGTGTCCTCGTGCAGAACCCTCGAGAATGTTTCGTGGATCCGACTTGTTTGGGTGCGGGGAGCCTCACGGTTAGCCTCCAAACGAGCTGCTCTTTCATCCCGCAACGACCGCAGGCGTTCGGTGATTCGCTCGGTAGATTCTCTATCGCCATGGGCTTCCTCCAGTTTCCTTTCTTCTAGCGTGATATGTTTATCCAGCTCCGTGAGTTTGGCGATGTTATGGACCAGTTCGCTCCGGATCGTTTGCATAGCCTTATCGAGTCCCCGGAGTTCGCGAAGAGGTAACGGGGCGTCATTCATCATGCTGTCTAACTCGCTGAACGTGGTCTCCATCGTGTTAATAACGTCGGTGGCTATTTGAGGGACCTCGCTGAGCTCTACCGTTTCTATCGCGATGGCCGTCTTCTCAATCGTTTCGTCGGTAGACTGTAGGGTCTCTACAGCACGGGCCGGCATAATTGTTTTACCACGCGCCCAATCTACGAATCCTAGTTCGTTCTTTATGATTTCGCCACCGCCCCGGGTTCCAGCAATTGTGTTAAGCGATAGGGGTTTTCCGGTATTCATGTTGACGATTTGGGCATTTGGTGCTGCTTTTAGTCGCAACCATACCACGCAGATCCAATTCGAACTTGGAGTAGTCGCGGCCGACAGATGGGACCACACCGTTTTCTGCCAAACTGTTGTAGTAGTCGTTTACAGCTCCCTCGAGTAGTTCCCGACGTTGACTAGTCGTGCTACCAGCATGGTAGCGCCATCTATTTCCTCGCCGGCTGGCGTCTCCATGAAGGTCGTTTCGATATCATCATCCATGTCATCATCATCGATGTCATCATTTCGGACATCGTCTCTGCCGAATGCGTCCATGTCAAAATCAGCCATCTTTTAATTATTTATGTATTAAAGACAAAACCATACGGGTTTAATAGAGATATTTAGTTTCACTGAAAATATGTCTTCCAGTCAATACGGTGGCAAACACAATCCATACCGCAGACTGCGTGAGCCCCTCGGGGCGAAAGGCGTGAGACAGAGTGTCGTTATTACGAACAACCCATCGACGATCGACCAGAACCAGCAGCTGTTAGTCCGCTTCCCCAACCTTGGAGCTAGCGACGTCATTGTGCCGGGGACTGTTCGCCTCGCTTTCACTATTTCGCTGACGTCGACGGACGCGGACCGAACCGTCGTTCAGAACCTGGGTCGCGCCATCGTCAAGAAGACCATGATAAAGATTTCTGGTAATGAGGTGATGTCGATCGATGACAGCGACGTCTACCATTGTTATCAGGACCTGTGGAAGATGGCGCAAGAGCGCGAAAACGCTGTCTATCAGGGTATTGACACCAGCAAAAATAAGAACGTAACCAAACTTAGAATCGGGGCTGGTAACAAGGCAGATAACAACGCGAGCGACAACTCGGTCGCGGGCGCTTACGGCAACCGCTTCTACATCCCGCTCGACTTCGAGTTGCTGGAGAGTCACATGCCCTACTATCAGAGTGCTTTGGCTGACCGCCTTGAATACGAACTAACGTTCAACGACTACGGCCGAGTTATCATAGCCACCGACATAGCATCGACGTATACGATCGACAATGTGTCGCTGGAGTACGACATGGTCAACGATGCCCGAACTCGCGCGATTGATCAGAACCCAGTACGCCGGGCGCGTTGCCATACTTTACGAGCGAGTTCTTCGCCACCGTAAGATGACGAAAGACAAAAGCGACACATTGTGGAATATTAATGTCAACGTACCCGCCCGCTCGATAAAAGGTATACTGATGCTGTTCGAGGATGCTCGGTTCCCACTCGGTGCTAAAAAAACCGACAAATTCTATAACCCCAAAATCACGAAGGTAGAGGTGACGAGCGAGGGAGTCCCCAATCAACTCTACAGCGCGGGTCTTCGCGCGCACCAGCAGTGGGATGAAGTAAGAAAGCAGTTTGCTGCCGGCTTTAAGCGCTCTCCGGAGGTTGCAGCAGTTGCCAAAGACCTGCATCTCTCGGCCGTCTCCCTCGCGGAGTTCCTGAATACCAAATACGCGTTATGGCTAGACATGCGAGCCAGCGACGATGACCAAATACACGACAGCGGACGCCAAGTTGAGAACGCTAGTGAGGGTGTGACGATCCAGATAACCAAAGAGGCGGACGGAGCCGGGCCATTGAACGTGTACTTATATATAATTACAGACGCACAACTCAACATCGAAGATGGCCGATACGTCTCAGCACTCTACTAAATCTAACGATTTATTAATTAATAATTTTGAAAAAAATAAGAAAATTAGCAATCAATACCAATTCACGATTGGAGATGCCCACTCTGCCATAATATGTGGGCAGACAGGATGTGGAAAAACGGTTTTCATCCTCGACTTGCTCGATGAGTCCTACCACGATGCCTTTCGTCACATTGTGATCCTGTGTCCTACTGTGCGGCACAAGAGACTTATCAGCGGCGCCCGTGGATATGGACCCACCCTGAGGTATACGTCATTGACCCCGGCGACAGGCTTCACGATTGGTTGCGTGGTTTATACCAAATATTCCAGGGTGAGCCCACCCTATACGTGATTGACGATTGCTCGGCCAAGGCAGCGATAACCAAAAAGAAGGACATGCTCTCCGAGCTCGCATTTTCTGGCCGCCATGCTAGACAAAGCGTATGGATCTCCACTCAAAAGTACAACGCCGTCCTCAAGGATCTGCGCGAGCAAACGAAATGGGTCGCCCTCTTTCACTGCAAGGACCGAGACTCATTCGATGACTGTCTTCGAGAGAATGACGTTATCCCAACCCGCGAGGAGCGCCTGGAGGTTCGACAGATGCTTTCCGAAACTAAGCACGCCAAGCTTTTGTTAAAGACTGATCAACCAACAGCTTACGAAGTTATCAATTAATTACTGAATATCTACTAATATTTACTAATATCTACTAATATTTACTGATATCTACTAATATATACTAATATATATTAAATATTACTGAATAATTACTGAATTATTACTGAATTACTGAAATTTTACTAAATAATCTACTAAATATTACTGAATTATTCGCAACTTCAATTCTTCCAATAGCGATTGGATTGATGCTGTTACTCATAATTAATTATTTTATTTTTATGTTTGACTTATGAGACTAGTCAGAATAGTACTAATTATTAAAAATAAAATAATGAACTGCGACGAACTTCTCGATCAGCTAATGGAAGAAACAGTCGCTCCGACTGCCGACACGACTGAAACTGTAGGAACACCTGTCAGCACGACTGCCGGCACGGCTGCCGATACGGTCCCGAAAGAAAATGAAAACGCGGCGCGACGCGAGCGGCTAGCTGCACTGGTTGCTGGAGGACAATCGGAGCATTATCTCGGTAGGCGTCTCTCAGTTTGTCAGGTGGATAAAATGTCAGATGCGGAGGTTGATAAAATGTATGCACGATACGAATCTAAATTGGGGGCAGAGATGACGAAAACTCTTGGGGCGGCGGCTATTCATTTTTACGCTACCGCTGTCAGTGCAATTCTCCCTATATCTGACATCGCGGGGTTGATTAGTGATTTAGAGACTGATCCTTTTATAGGACACACTCTTAGAACAGCCTGCTGCTCAATTTATCACACGTTTGGAATGTACTTAGCTCCGCTGACAACCGCGTTGACCACGGGTAAACACTGTCAATTTGGACATATATGCCCACGAACTATAAGCCCTAATATTAATATTATAAATGATGATGACACAAGACGCACATGCGAGAGTGACGGAACAGCCCTCAACACTGTTGAACCCGATTGCAGCACTTCCAACGGCTTTGGGGGAGCAAGCTCCACATGAACAAGCTCCACAGGAGCAAGCTCCACAGGAGCAAGCTCCGGTTGTACGACACAAAAACCCAAAAAGACAGGCAGATGGGCGGGCAGCGGCTGCCACCCGAAAAGCTAAACAAGATCAAATACTCGCCGAGCTTCGAGAGGCCAAACGGTCGTTATTTGTTCCTGCTGTTGAAACAGCAAAGCGCCCGGTGGTTCCACATCCGAAGGCAGCTGTTTCTCCCCTAACATGCTCCATTTTGGAAGAGCAATCCCCGATTGGTGTAGCTCCTACCCCCTATTACCTCAACATTGTTGAACTTGAATGGAAAATCATCCCGTGGGTTGTTGGTGGTGGTCTGGCAGTTGTGGGCACCATGTGTGTGTGGATATATATATTTCGAGACAACCCCCAACACTGTTGGAGGCGGTTCCGAAGAAAGTTACGAAACCGATTGCGCCCCATTTAAACATTAATCGCGATCCCTTTTATATGCAATAATTATAGTTATCAATAATGGCTGAAAAAGATGGTAAAATGATAGTGAAAAGCGCTTTATAACACCATGGTGATATTGGGTTTCAGTATCGGGTATGCTCGACTAGGAAAGATGGCCTTCGGATGGCCCGCTCCCAAATTGGACATGACTGTGAGAGACGTAGGGCTCATGTAGCGGTCGCAGTTTGGACCCGAGATTATCTAATTAAAGCGGGAATTCTACCCGTTAATATATGGAAATAAAATGACTAGTGCGATCGCAATGATGATAGGTGGTGCGGTGGCGAACGCATTGTCGTTCAGCGGTAGCAACTTTTTCTTCTCGAAACTGAAAAGCTCGGACGCGGATGAGGAGCGCAAGCATCACGATTTAGCTGTAGAACAACTTAATAGCGCAAAGGAAGCATGGTCCCAAAAACGAACCGCCTGTATGGACTGGATCAACGAAGATCTTCGTCGCGAGAATCACGCCGTGCAAACTTTCCGGAACGTTGACGACGCCATCCACGAGTACGCGCTGGCATATTCGCAGAAAAGTCTCGCGCCGCTGGATCCCGAGCCCCAGCTTTCAGATTTCTATGTACCATCAGATGCCCAAAAAGACCGCGAGATCGCGTTCATCGTCGTGGGAATGGTTGTGGTGGGTCTCGTCAGCTACTATATTCAATCGAGATTGAAATAAGCAATAAGCAATAATTAATTTTAAAAACATTTTTTTATAAATATATATATATAGAACGATGTTAGTTGACGAACTTTATTTTGCTATGATTGATGTAGGCTACACGGCCCTTAAACATCGTTTACCTGGTGCAAAGAGTATGATTCGTCTGGCCCGAGATTCTCTCGAGAAGTGGCGTGAGGACCAAAAAGCGGCCACCCTTTTAACAAAGAGGATGTTAGAGTTAAATTCCCCAGAATTCCCTCTCCTGTTCCAACCCAATCGCGAATGGACTTCCAACAAAGGTTTAGTATCTACGACGCAGTTACCGGACGATCTGGCGATGGCATGTTGGAGATTGTCCGATATATTAGAATACCTCGCATACGATGGACACGCGCAAACTTAATACCAAACTATCGGTTCACCTAGCGCGCAAGTTAGCGAACACATACTACAGCCCCCACGGCTACTGGAAGGGGCTCGCGGCCATCAAGAACCTCGCGGCGGCGACCAAGGTTTCCGAAAACGCAGCCAAGGAATGGCTTAAGAAGCAGGCCATCTGGCAGATCTATTTGCCCGCGCCTCACAATATTCCGCGCCCGAAATTCGACGTGCCGGTGCCGAACGAAGTCCACCAAGCGGATCTCCTATTTCTCCCTCACGATCGCGTCGGTCGCAAGACGTACAAGCACGCACTGACAATCGTTGACATAGCGAGTCGGTATAAGGGGGCTGAGCCGTTGGCCACTAAAGAGTCTAAGGAGGTGGCCGAGGCTCTTTCCAGATCCAGGTCGATCCTGGCCGCGAGTTCATGGGCGCGGTATCTCATCTATTGTCTAAACACAAAGTTTCTGTCAGACGCGGCCGCGTCAACATCCAGCGAGACCAGGGGATCGTGGAGCGCTTCAATCGAACCCCGGCTGAGAGACTGTTCGGTCACCAATACGCCAAAGAGCTTGTAGACCCTCATTCGCGATCGACCGAGTGGGTGGCCAGACTGCCCGCCGTGGTCTCCGCACTGAACGTAGAGGTGACCAGATTGATAGGTAAGAAGCCTGTAGATGCCATCAAGTTTAAAAGGGTGACGAGCAAGCCCTCTGCCATCTCGCGCGGGCGACCCGTTTGTTTAGAGGAGCAGCAATCGCCGATTGCACTTCCACCTGATGTTGACGTCAGGTACCTCTATCAACCGGGAGAGCTCGAAGGTGGTCGCCGCCCCGCGACTGATCCCGTGTGGTCTCTCAATGTATATCATCTAGATCGATCTATTACCAAACCTGATGAGCCCGTGCTCTACTATTTGGCTGATGGTCCATCTCGCGGGTTTGTTCGTGAAGAACTTCTTATGGTACCTTCTGACACCCAGCTACCCCCGGATCGTCAGAGTCTTTAGTATTCTCCCCTTTTTTAGAGTCCTTTTTTTTTCTTTCTCGATACGTACTTGTCTAGGAAGTCGTAATAGAACTCTAACATTCTCAGCTTGGCTAGTTGGTACACGGCTATCCCACAGTGAAACGGTCTCTTAACAGCACACTTAGCCTTCCTACTAGATATCTCATACGCGTCTCCGATCTCTTCCAGATCTTCGAAGAACGCTGAGCGTAGTGCTTTATCCACACATCTCTCATTTTTAGTGTACGTAGTGTTAATGTGTCTCTCTGGTGCCTCAATCATCTTACCACAACACGAATTACCAATCAACTTCATTATTTCAGCTACCGGCTTCTTCGACTCATCTACGTCTCCGGTCCTCCTAGCCGCAGTCACCTCTTCGACAAACCACACGAAGGGTTTTCCAGCTTCGTAGTCTAGGATCCTGTGGAGGCCTGTTATCACTAGCCCGTGCTCTAGATACCACTTTAACAGTGGGGCGTACAGCAGCATCTTTTTTGCCGACAGCGTGCCCACTAATTCGTTTCCGTCTCCCCGATTCCTGCCTGTGTTTTTCAGATACTGGGGCATGTGCTCCGGAACCTCCTCCTCTTCAACTACCCTGTTTAGGAACAGCGGAGACATCTCTTCAAACTTTTCTCTCAGGCTTTTTGGGACTTCTATATCCACCTCGGCGAACCCGAACCAGTAATCACTTCCCCTGTGTACCCGTTGGCAGAACTTGTCTATGATCTTTTGGTTGTGGGGTGTCTTATTGTGGTGTATAGTTTCCTTACCACACGGCATCTCTGTTTTGAGTGTCGACAGCTACAGGGCGTTAGCGTCGTACCCGAGGACTGTCTGACACGGTTTCCCTTCACCCATACTGTTTGGGCGTATCTTAGAAACGCCTACCTCGGCGTATCTGGTGAACACGATAGACGGTCCTCCGTCTAGAGCTCCCTGTAACATCTCGTACGTCTATTTCTCTGGGGCATACAGCTGGCCAGTCTTCGGTTCGGATCCAGCTTTTCCCGGGATACCAGCACTTGCCGACGCCGTTCCTCGCATCAGATATTGGATGGCTACTCCTGGCAGGGTAACGGCGTCTTTGAATATATCTACTCCTCTATGTTTGTAAAAGTCACACATCTTACCTAATGCCTCTAGAAAAGGTGATACGTCGAGATCGTTGTAGTATCTCACCCAGTCCTTAAATGTTCTCATTCCTTTCTCCTCGAAAATTCTCCTGCACTCCTCCAGCTGCTCCTCGGTTACCAGCATCTCACATCAGAGTTTGGAATACCAGTGCTCTATGTCAGGGAGCCCTTGATATTCTAGCTTGTCTACATAATCGAACCACTCATACGGGAAGAAAGACTTTTGAGATGAGCTGTCGTATGCCTTAATCCACTTATCGTAACTGACTCCCGGACCAAGATACAGGAGAACGTCCATGAATCTGAATTCCGGAGTGAATAGGAATATGGTTGTCGTTAGTCCGCTTGCCTACCATAACTTTCGTGGTCGTGTCTGCCAGCCTACCCACAAGATGTTTCTTGATGAGGTTGATGTCATACCTACTGCAGTTGAAACCCAACACTGGGACCTGATCTATCCACCTGTTTATCTCATCCATTTGGCGAGGCCTGAGGTGCTCCGTGTCCTCGAACCTGTACCGGCGACCCACTTCTTCACGAATGTCCCTACCCCTCTCCTGCAGATCTTCTATGAACTTACTTACCAGTTTTGGCAGGATCCGTGTCACAGATGTGAGATACGGTTCCTGACAGGCTGTCACCTATGCTAACGCTTACGGGCACGTGCTCTGTCTCGTACGATAGGTCTGGTGTTTGGTCGGTCCTCCTTTCCTTACTCAGATACGCTTCAAAATCGTATACTATCTGGTACGGGTACAGTGTGGTGGGACATCCTGTCTTAATCTTAGCGCCGGTTCTGTTATACTTACACTCCCACATTATCACTAGGTTAACTCATGCTTCACGGATCTCTTTATCCCGCTTGTTGCTGGTGCGAAACTCGTGCCATCTCGCCGGGTGATGTTTCTGGCAGCCGTGCCAGAAACACCCGTGATACTGGTACACCGTGTTATTTTCCTTGCAGTATCCATCTACTGGTGCTCCACAGATCCACCTTTCACCACCGTGTCCGCACTGTTCGTGGTGAATGTGAATTCCCTCCTTTTCTTCCACGGAGTACATCCAATCAAGTGCCCCTGGGCTGCCAGCACTCTTTGGGTAGAAGGCCTTCTCGAACGCGGAGCGAGGGCGCTCGATAACTTTCCCTTCGCATACGGCGTGTGTCTCGCCCTGCATGCACTTGGGTCCGTGCCGAGTAACGTTACTAGCCTTCGTGAACCTCTGTTTGCAAGTGTCGCAGGCGTACGTTTTCGACAGACCTTTTAGGTTGGTTATCAGGAACGCGTGGTTTTTGTAGATGCCTATCGTCATATGCTTCGTACCTACCTCCTCATAGTGTGCTGGTGCCTTCTTCAACCACCATATTTCACTCTCGGTTGGCTGATATACTTCTATACCCACCTTAAACTTCTCCTCAACCTTTTTCAGCTCGTCTAGCGGAATAGGCCCAGGCTCTCTCTTACCGAAATACTTAGCACTCATCTCTCTGGCTTGGGCGGTACATTTGTCTGATCGCGCCCCGCCGTGAATGACCAGGCACCTGAATAGACACAGTTCATCGTTGTATTTATCTAACGAGTACATACCTTTCTTATTCCTCAGCCAGTCTGGGAGAGGTCCACCAGCCGCGTGTTTGGAAGTCAACCCGAGATCTACTCCTCGTGTTCCCTGCACTAGTTATATATAAACCTGCTCACACCTCACGAACGTCCTTTCCGTGTTGGGCCTCTCGACTTTATCTATATCCATCCTCTTTTCTCGTTATCTTTCGCCCACTTCTCTACTTCACCTAAGGAGTCCATCCACCTACTCCCCCCAAGATTCTTATTAAATAGTATCGTCTTCGCGCGACCTCGGTGATCTTTTTCCTCAATGTGTTGTAGTTTGTAGGAGTATGAATATCTTAGGTGGAAGTTTGTTGTCAGATGAGAAGTTAATTTCTTTACTATCCTATCAGGTATTTCCTTTTCTACGTGTTTCCTAAATGAGAACGTGAACGTGCGTCTACCCTGCTCGACTTTCTCCATCTCTTCGTCTCTAACCCCTAGAATAGCCTCGCCCTCGTCGGCTATCGCGTGTAGGAGGGCGGTTTTAAGTTTACGCTTTGGTTTAACTACGGCGGGGGAAGCCGGCAGGGCGGCCGTTCTCAGTCCAATTATACTCTCTACTTGTATTCGTTTTCCTATTTGAGTGGTTAACTCCTGAGACCCCAATACGGCATTTGTGAAGGCACCTCTGGAGTATGCCCTACCTACTCGACTTGTAAACGCCTCATTCTTTGTGGCGTTTATCAGCTTATTTTACCCATGAACGCGCAGACGGTTGCTATAGACAATACCGAGAGATTTAGTCTCGGCTCTCAACGTTTCAATCTGAACCTGATTAATTGTGGTAGGCATTTTTTTATATCACTATATTTTGGTATATATACTTTGGTATGATATAACCTATGAAATGTATCTGTTCAATTGGACGTGAAAAAAAAATGTTATGTAAATTGTCACGTCCAATTGAACATAAACATATATATATATATATATAATGGAGTGTGTGACTTGTTGTAAGACTTTTGCGTGTAAAGACTATCTACGAAGGCATCTATCGAGACGTAGAAAATTTCCTTGTGCCGCCCCACAATTCCAATGCCCCAGATGCCCTTGTAAATTCGTTAGTGCCCAAACTCTTTGTAGACATAAGCAACTGCGCTGCCAGGTGTCTAAAGGTGAACGTGGTAGACTAGAGTTGGTAGAATTAGTTGCTGATCTACGGAATAAATTAGCTATATTGGAGGAGGAAAATGCGGTGTTGGAATATAAAATATCCCAATCTCCAATATAATTGGGACTACAAGACCACTTTCTCATTCAATACCACCACCAACTTTTTGTTGGTGGTGGGAGCTACAACACCTCTCAATAACAGCACAATGATTGCGGGTATCATTTTGACTCATTCTATACTACTATGCACAGGCGCAACCGAAATATTCAAAATATTTTATTCTGAAATCGTGTGGAAATATAGTATATGCCCACAAATCAGATGAACGTCTTCTGTTGCTAATGCGCAATCGTATTAACAATTTCTGATAGTTTAGATGCCACGGTGAGTGTAGTAATAAACTGAACAGAGATTTGAAAGCGGTCCCTAAATATTATTACGTGCTGTAGAAATCAGTACAGTGATCACGTTTTGCATGGATCGAGCAAATATTTAAACGCAAATATTATACTTGATGAAAACAAGAGGGCCATTGTGGCCCTATATCCCTCACCTGGATAGTATATATATGCAAGTAAAGTGAGCTATATACATTATTCCTACGAAGTTTTGTCGAAACTAGTCAGGTGATTTTTGTCCAACTGTATACGACGGCCATCCTGGATTACGTGACTATCTCCAACTTGACAATGTTTCACCGAAAGACAATAACTATGAAGTTTGACCGCTAACGGCCAAGCGGTTAGTAAGACACGGCTATTTGAAAGCTCTAATCAAAATATACCGACTTGACCTGTTGGTGGCAATCTTGGATGACGTAATCATCCGATTGCGAAAAAAGAAACGCTTCAGAGCGATCGTCTCCTCAATGTGAAATTTGATCCCCAATTGACCCGCCGGGCCCTGCCCAATTTTTTTATCCCTGGGTCAACATATTTATAAAGCTGAAAGAGCATTGACTGTCGGTCACTCCTGTCAAGTTTTGTTGAAATATGTCAGGCTGTTCGTGAACATTTTACCTTCTTTTCTACGTCGGTCATCTTGGATTAGGCTACGACCTCGAAATTTACAAATCTGATATGCCCCCGCACATAAATGATAAATGAAAAACCAAAATTGATCAAGCGGTTCACAAAGAGAAGTCGTTTGAACTCTCAAATTAAATGATGACCGTTTGACATTTCGGCGGCCATCTTGGATTACCTAATCATCCGATTTCGACAAAAAAAGATCCTGATTTATTGTCTCCTCGATACCTTCGATTTGATATATGAAATGACCATACTGCGTCAAATGTGAAATTTGATCCCTAATTGACACCCCGGGCCCCGCCCATTTTTGACCTCGGGGCCACCATTTTAACAAATCTGAAACAGCATTGCCTATCGATCATTCCTACCATTTTGGTTTATGCGACGAGACCTCCAGTTTTACAAATCTGACGTGCCACCACCCCCACCCCCCCCCCCCAACCCCACCCCACCCATTGATTATCCATGTAAAGCTTGACACATATTGGCCCAGCAGTTGGCAAGAAGACGTTTGAAATTGTGGACAGACGAACGATGGACGACGACGAAGGACGAAAAGTGGTAACAATTGCTCCCTGGGGTCAAGTGAGCTGAAAATAAGTAATAACTCATCAATGTGCCCGCCAATATGAGACTACAATGAATACAACCGGCTGTTCACCGCATAAGGCGTTTATCAAAGTCCCTTACACAACGGTTCAGACGACATTGACAGAACATTCTGATGCACCGAAAATAGAAAGCAAGCATCTGATTGGTCAATCGTAATTAGAGCCTATGAAATATGAAAAGTCACAACATATGCAATCTCCGTTTTATCAGTCTGTGTTTTACAACACGACATATTTATGTAACCCTACGCGCTTTTGCAAAAAAAATGACCAGCGGTGGAGAATCCGCATGTTTCCGAAGTCATTTTCTGTACATTTTCGGTTATCTCTTCTGCCATATTGACTTGTACAACACAGAAGAGAATCGACCAACCACTGACAAACATGACCAGAGTGGCCCTTCAACACATTCCTCAAAATATTATATGTACCCCTCCCGCCAAAAATACAGAATAATTTACTAAAATGCTCAAATTTAAACTCAATATGCTAGTACCAGCCTATAACTTTACGAATTCCAATGTGCACATAAATGACTATACATAATAAACTGTATTGCAGATGGGTAATCACCTGAATTAGGCGTAAATTCTGGAACATTCTGTAGACACTTGACGACTTGTTGACATTTCCTTTGTAAAAAGCACATGAATTCCAATGCAGAAATATTGGTATTCCTTTAAATGAATAAAAGCAATTAACTGTTGCAACTACACATAAAAAAGCAATACAATTGTTAAAATAAACCTTAGAGTTGAATACATGTATACATAAAAAGGTCCCGTTAATCTCAATTTGAAATGGGAATATTATTCGGCGGAGCTACATTTCTTCAAATTAATTTGGTCTGAAGCGGTTGTCGATGACGACAACGACCTGCTGACGTATTGAAAAATAGCACTGTTCGTGATATCCTACGACGTTGGAGAAAGCGAACGCGTCACCATAAACCGATTCGCAGACCGCTCCAAATCGAAAAACAAAGCATGGTTATCCCCTAATTTACAGATGAGTAAGCATGTTGCACGATTATTTCCCAGGTGACTGACTGATACAGAAAAAGATAATGATGAAGGTAGCTTCAGAATTGCTCAATGTCATTCACGACAACGTGACGCTCCAACGTCAGTAACGTCGCGATGTTGCGCCGACATGGATGAAATTCATCCATTTAGTTTGTTAGTGTAAGATATAGAGCATAGTAGGTTAGTGCCGTGAATGGGAAAAATATCTGGCAAGGCTTAGGAAACGGGATGGGCGAGGCTCTGCCGAGCACATCCCGTTTCCGAGCAGCGCCAGATATTTTTCCCATTCACGGCACTAACCTACTATTCTATTTATCCCGTCAACACCTACTAATGGCTTTAAAATGCTAAAAGAATAATCCCAGCCACCGCAAATATTCAAACGCAGTGATTAGGTCGTATTGACAGGATATCAAAAATGTTCCAGATGGTGTAAATATTAATTTCCACGTAACATTTGATCAACCCTCGTATATTGCTATCTTTTGGATACGTATTGTGTAAAATTGGCATTTGACGCACCGTTTGTAAATGTATGATACCATAGACGGTAGTTAAGCTGACGGTTCTATTTCTAGAATCATATTATGATATCTTACTTCAATATACGGAAAGTTCATTTAATTTGTTTTACATGCTGCAAATGTAATGACGAACAAATGATGGTCAATAATGATTACGTAATGCAAGACTTCAATACTTTGACAAATGTTTAACGTTGACGATTTGTGGGGCTTTTATCAGTTGGGAAACAAACATAATACATTATTAGCGTACCATAAACATATACGATACATATAAAAAGCATACCGTAACACAGAACACACAAGGATGCCCAATAATAAAGTTGTCTATTTAAGGAATAAAACAATAGGCATTTGCGTTTACTGGATTATGAAACACATTTGGTCTGTATAAAGTGCGTGTAGTCCAAAACACTCCTCACAAACTTTAAACATACCGAATGTTTTTCCTACCACAGTAAACGCAATTGCCCATGATTTTACTACTTATATTTTATGCCATGAATGTTGCATTTAAGCTTGAACCCCACTTTGTATAGAGGATATGGGGTTCAGTCATAGCGAATTGCCATCACCCCATGTGGTGTGTCTGGAGGATTTTCTGAGATACCAGATGTATTGATTTCAACTTCAAAGAAGTTACTGATAGCAATCTGAGGTAATTGAGGACTGGCAACTCAGCCTATTTTCTAAAAAAGAACAAGAAATCGACGAATGTAAAAATAGTTATCATACATGTATTTGTATGAAATAATAGGCAATGGCATTTATTTAAATTTTGAAATTCGTCCATAAATGAGAAAATTAAATTAATTAATTTAATTAATTTGGTTCTAGTGCATTGCATGCAATGCCATGCATATGCGTAGGAATACACATAGACTATTACACAAAGGAAATAGTCATACAAGTTTCATAAAAATGATATACTTCAATACATGGGCTCATGGATGTACGTACATTTGTATATTTAATTAATTTGTTATTCAATTGCACTCGTATGCCCAATAAGATGTTGTTCAAAGGTATAAACACATTGTGGAAGCGGAACTATTTTTCCTACGCAACAGCTGTGACAGTTAACCCTTCCACTACAGACCTGTATACCTGTTTTCACCCTTCCACTACAGACCTGTATACCTGTTTTCACCATTCCACTACAGACCTGTATACCTGTTTTCACCAACAGTGTAGATCCAGATGAGCCGGCTCGTTACTCGCATGGACTATTTTATGTTTATTTATAGATGTCCATTCATCAGTATAGGTGTGTTTTTAAAAAATCAGAAAAAAAAAAATCCGAGCAATTATCAAAATTATCACAAACAACGCAGATCCTGATGAGCCAACTCGTTACGAGCCGGCACATCTGGTTCTACTCTGTTTGTGAACACAGATATACGAGTGTAGGACATAATCCCCCCCCCCCCCCCCTGGACATAATCCCTCCTGCTTATTTTGACCAGGGAGGACAAAATCCCGCCGGACATAATCCCCCCCCGGACATAACCCCCCCTGCAGGATTTAATAAAGCACATAAGTTGTGTCTATTGTCTGTTTCACGAAACCTGCCCAAATTGTACGGCTATATAAACAATGCAAAAACAATATTTTTTTCGATAATATTAAATTAAAGCAAAATTTAAGAATGAACCTTCTTTTTATTTCGTGAAATTTGGTCAAATATTGATTTTATAACGAAAAATTGATTTCTCTATGGGAATTTAACATGGGGGGAAAAGAGGTAGAGGAGTTGTGGGAGGAGTCAAAAAACAATTTTTTTTTGGAAATTGACTCCGAAACCTGACTAGATAGCTGGGAAATAATCTAACTAAGAAAACAAAAGTTAAATTTTAAAAATCGGTCCAGTATTTCTGAAATTCTAAAAAATTTCCCCATGTTAATGAAGATGTCTATGGGGATTTAACATGGGGAAATTTTGTTTTCGCAATAAAATCAATATTTGACCAAATTTCACGAAATAAAAAGAAGGCTCATTCTTAATGTTTCCTTTAATTTAATATTATCAAAAGAAATCTTGTTTTTGAATTGTTTATATAGCCGTAAAATTTGGGCAGCTTTCGTGAAAGAGACAGTAGTTTTATGTCTTTATTAACATGCATAATAATTTGTTTACGAAACATTTACATATATGCCGATCCCCATGTTATATTCTATCAACCTAAAATCAGGCTACAAGCCTACAATACATATTACAAAGAAAGTAGTTAATGTGTTGTCTTATCTTTACTAATAGCCCATACATGTATCTGACATAAAGCACATTTATATATAAGGCATTTTATGTATACACCAGTGACAGATGAAAAACGGGTCCCACGTCCAGCTAAAATCTGATTTTGTCAGGGGGGGGGGATTATGTCCATCCTTTTAAAAAAAAAAGGGAGGATTATGTCCGGGGAGGGGGGATTATGTCGGTACACCCAAATATACAGGTCTGTAGTGTTGAGAGGGTTAAGAAATTGGACCCGATTTTTATTACATATAAACTAAACCAAGAACTGCCATCTTTGTGAAGTCTGATGTGTATGCTAGTTTTCCCATTGCCAAATGGTCAAACTATGAATCTGGCTTATCCTATAGAATCGGAATGGATAATTTGCTATATCTGACCTGACCTTACACATGTAGCTAAATGGTCTCTTGAGATGTGTAGACAAGGAAAGTAGTCCCTGAAAAGTGGTTGCTGGGTGTTGGGTAATAAATCAGTGGTCAGTGGTTTTGCTGCAGTCGTTATCTCTTAATGGTCAGTTTTATAGCCTCACACAGTAGGTGGTCACTGTGGCGAAAAGCGGTTGGATTCTATGGAATTATTTTAAATGGAGAATTCACATCATGTACACCGCATACTAAACTTAATCGTTTGAACGTGCGTGACGTCATGTTTTGACGTCATTGCCTCGCCATACGTCACAAGTCTAGCGACGTCATTAAAAGCAAAATGGCGGCGTCCACACTAGGTAGATTCGGTATTGTATCTTATTAAATCTCCAATTTATTTACGATGAGCTTAAATATTGGCTGGTTTTAGACTACACAGTTGTCATAATAAGCATTACAATCATAATAGGCATATCCATGTTGTTGGTTATGCTGTAAAAATGGACAAAATTCACCTGAACCGACAGCGATTTCGATTTTAAAATTCGACGCCTTCTTGAATTTGCTGTTGAGATTGACCAATCGAGGCCGCGAATAGGGGTCAAAGGTGAGAAAATAAAGGCAAAAACCCCCTTTATTATGCTACATTGAGCAATGTTTGCGGTATAAAACCATATACGGCGTAAAAAATATAGTAAATGCATGGTTAGTGCGGTCGAATATAAAATATATCAGGTTGAGCATCAGACAGCTTTATTGAACGTGCGTGACATCATGTTTTGACGTCATTTCCTCGCCATACGTCACAAACCTAGCGACGTCATTCAAAGCAAAATGGCGGCGTCCACGCTAGGTAGATTCGGTATTGTATCTGAATAAATCTCCGATTTTGTTTGCGATGAGCTTCAATATTGGCTGGCTTTAGACTCCACAGTTGTCATAATAAGCATTTACTACAATCATAATGGACATGTTCGCGTCGTTGGTTACGTCGCATATATACTGTAAAAAATGGACAAAATTCAGCTGAATCGACAGCAATTTAGATTTTAAAATTCTTCATCATATTGAATTTGCTGTTGAGACTGACCAATCAGAGGCCGCGATCAGGTGTCAAAGGTGAAACAAATGAAGGCCCAAAAAAAACGGCACTTCATGTATATTAGGCTACTTCAGGTATATTAGGTTACATTAGATATAAACATAATTTATTCAATTATGCTACATGGCTGTGGTATACAAGAATCTTATTGTTTACGTTGTTTTGTCGCAATTCATGGTATAGCGACGTTGCCGGTCAATAGCGTTACGTTATTGACAACGACGATGAACGTCATGTAATCTAATGACGTCAAACAAACTTTAACGAAGCAACAACGTCGCGCGACGTCACGTGGGACTAATGCAATGTACTGGAATATAAATGCAATGCGTTGAATGGGCATTTTCATTATGAATGTAAGGACAGTGTAAATATATACGTATACAGACATATCTACTTTTACAAACAGAGACATGTGGCGAAAAATATGACATCACGTGACGGTATCTGCGGCAACGACACAAGCATCTTCCACATTAATACAATTACTCTCGCTACTGATCGTACGTCAGTCTGTCTGTCTGATTGTTATTTGTTAATGGTTTTGTAATAAGAGTTGCTCAAGCCTTACTTGAGTAACGATACATCCTTCCACATTATTACAACTACCCTCATCTGTCCGTCTTTGTGTATGTTTGTCTGTTTATTTATGTTTGCAACAGTTTCTCAAATCACCTATAGGGGCCTTAAGGTCGTCGACAGACCACATATTCCATTATATTAAACATTTGCACACAGTTTGCAATATTCTGTATGTTGATTAATTATTCATCTGGTATGTATTTTTGTGATTTACAATATATTCTGGTTGTGTTTTCTTAACTTTCTCTTTCAAAATATGTTTGACTATGGGTTTGTCGCATATCTTATGACGATAGTGATATGTTCACTATACCTGGGGCAAGTTTCACTAAACTTCTTACGATAAGAAATTATCGTACGAACTTCTTAGGCGCATTTTACCGTTTCACTAACGTCAATTTCCTGCGAACTTTCTTGCGAAGTTCGTAACTTTCCTCGTAAGTCTGCGATAGGTATTGGGCTGTCGTACGAAGATTTTTTAGCGCAAGTGTCACGGCCGCCATACATGTATTTCATGAATAACATCGCCATAAAATCGTCCGTGCATATTTCGCCCTATAGGTTTCACCCTATACTTCCGTCTGTCTGTCTGTCCGTTTATTTTTGGCATTACTTAGTAATACATTACCCTCACTACTGATCGTACGTCCGTTCGTCTGTTTATTTTGTTTTTAAGTGTTGGTCTGTCCATCTGTCTGTTTTTTTGTTGTGTTTTTTTTTGGAAGTTTTTGTAAGTTTCTCAAATCACTTATAGGGGCCCTAATGCGTAGACAGACCGGATTATCTAGCGTTAGCTGCTTATCAGTTAGCCAGCAAATGCAACCCAGATATAACGTGGCTTATAGAGTAGTGACTC
Organism: Conchocele bisecta; assembly: GCA_029237695.1. Lineage (NCBI taxonomy): Eukaryota > Metazoa > Mollusca > Bivalvia > Lucinida > Thyasiridae > Conchocele > Conchocele bisecta. The sequence goes on from CM055272.1 coordinate 953,367, forward strand.
ACTATACTTGTAGCTGTTGATCAGTTAGTGCAGCAAATGCAGCCTGATATAACGTGGCTTATATAATAGTGACTCGCTATACTTGTACCTGCTGACCAGTTAGGCCAGCATATGCAGCCTTATATAACGTGGCTTATGGAGTAGTTACTCACTATAATTTTACCTTCTGATCAGTTAGCCAGCAAATGCAGCCTGATATAATGTGGTTTAAGGAGAAGTGATTCACTATAATTGTAGTGTGGTGTAGGGGTGAAATGGATGAAAACACGAATGAAATATTTTCAAAAGTAATATGTATGTAATGTGTTGTCATATCATTTTTTTGTGTTACTGTATACTATATGGTACATCGAGTTGCCATCTCTGCCATCTTTGTATGTACAGCCATCTTACAGTTTCATCACTTCGACCGTTTGACACATACAGCAAATAATATGACAGAGAAAGTATTACAATGTGGTGCAATACATTATAGACAGATATGACAACATCGTGCTATAAATATTATGCCAGAAAGCTATACAACAGCCTAAGGTCATATAAGGCCTGGCCAACTGGTTCGATCCCGTATTCAACCTGCTGCATTTCGGGGGGGGGGTCCCAAAATCAGAACGGAATATTTACATCGAAACAAATATATATTCAGCCCTGAAATTAGAACCCGATCTGGTTCCAGGTCCATACCAAACCAAAGCCACTTGGCCCCTTCCCCTAAATGTAATAGGAACTCAGACTTTGTATATAAGTGTGATGAAAACAACCAATAGGACGTTGCACAAACTTGTATTTATAGGTATGTCAAATTATTTGTGGTATGTGTAAAACGCCACAAGATGTATTGCATTTACTAAGATGGCCAATACGGCAACTCCATGACCCGCATAGTATACAGTACAAACTAAAGCAAATAAAAATCACATTTGAGATCATCAAAGACTCGAGCACTTGAAACTTTGCAGACATTGGTTACCCTGCGCTGCCTAGCGAAGGGTGAGTTCTACTCCGAGGCTGGCGACATCCACGGTGTCTCTAGGAGTTCGGTTTCTCGGTGTATTAATGATGTTGTCTCAGCCATCAATAATCGACTGTACAACATCAGTTTTCCAACCGAGGAATAAGACCTGGCCAACTGTAAAAAATGCCTTTTATTGTGTGGCCAGGATTCCGAACACCCTGGGCGCCGTGGATGGGACACTCAGTGTCAGTCCAATTCACTTTCCTGGTTTTCAACTTGCTGGACTAAGGCAGTTGATTTAACAGCTGACGTCTGGTTGTCAAAGTCGGACCGGATGTTTACATTCAAAGGGCTTGATGGATTTCCAATACTGAAGAATTCTTAAGAAGTTCGTAACTTAAGAAATTTCGTACGCACATGTTAGTGAAACGCACGTAAGACGTTCGCAAGAAATTCGTACGAAAAGTATCGTAGACGTAAGAAAGTTCGTAGCGTAAGAAGTTTAGTGAAACGGGCCCCAGGTGATTACTTTGTTATGTCTACATGAAACTGTGCATGCAACATTTTCCAAGTATGTTGGATTTAAATCGAATGATGATGTTGATTTGTTAAAATTGTTTGACGTCATTATTCTCCACAATGTTGTCAATGACGGTACGCAATTGGCCAGCAACGTGTTTGTTCCAAGAATTGCGGCAAAATGACGTAACAGAAGATAATTATTTATGTCAACGTAATATGAGACACGCCATGAGAGTTTGTACCTTCGGAGGTCTGCGAAAATTCGTGAAATACGTTATAACATTTACAATATGTTCAGTAAATGAATAGGTTACTGCCCACTCAGTAGGCATAAAATGTTCTATATAGGAATGAAATAAGTTTATAATTGTGTCACTATTCCACCAGTTCTAAAAATTGCGAGTGCTATATATACAGATATAATCATTTAGTAATATTTATTGTACTGATAATGAACTCGCGGTGGTATCAGGCTATTTTCATATGCAAATGAGACATGATATTTTTTTTAATTATGTATACTAATTAAATGCGTCACCGGAAAACAATAACATTTTCGACAGATTATAAATTATTATTTTTGCACATCCACCCCTCCACCTCCTTTTTCTCCATGTTAAATTCCCATAGACATATCAATTGTTCGTAATAAAATCAATATTTGACCTATTTTCACGAAATAAAAAGAAGGCTCATTCTTAAATTTTGATAAAATTTAATATTATCAAAAACAATACTGTTTTTGCATTGTTTATATGGCCGTAACATTTGGGCAGGTTTCGTGAAACAGACAGTAGTTACATTTTAAAGATAGTATGCCCATATAGTGGGTGAGCCAGACCCATGAAAACAGGGTTATCATTACCACTTGAGCGGGTGGCGGGCAAATTTCCACTATATTTTATTGAAAGATATGTATCTCTATTATTTCCGCATGATAGCAGTCTGCAAGTCTTCGTTTAAAGATTATATGCCCCTAACAGCAACATTTTCTGCTAAAAATGTGCAGGTTTGAGAACATTCAAGTAACAACTATGCAAACTCGCTTTCACACATCGAAAAATCACTGAAAACATGACAGCCTGTAAATATAATTGCATGCAATCAAAATGAACGATTTACATACAAAATGGCCACCATAATCCAAGATGGCGGCTAAAACCCACGTACATTCCCCGCCACACTAAATATGTATGTACTACATGAAATATTGGCAAAATACAAGTCCGTTTATGGTTGAACTATGTTCTAAGAGTAATATATAAGATGGTAACATGTTTATAAGTACGTCGCAATTGGGAATGTATGCAAATAAATCCAAAATGGTCGCCAAATATCATAGTTGCCCATCCTGACCATTTCAGTGAATTTTAAAAATCCTCCAGCATCAAAGCAAATTTGCAAAGCAATTTGTGGAACGTCGGAACGTGCAGTTTCGTTAACAACTGTCACCAAAATCTAAGAATGCCGCCAAAAGTATAATTAGTTGGCCCAGCAAGCCAACCCATCGCTATCACAATCAAACTATAGCTACGTTGCCATACATTGTAGTGTATATAAACTTCATCACCTTGTTCCATTATCTGGACGGGCAGTAACGCATATTGTGATAGCCTGCATTCCATATATAAATCCACGATGGCTGCCAAATATCAACAATTCTACACTTTAATCCATGCTTGTCCTAAGAAATTATATTTCAAGTAATTAACGGCAATCACAAATTGATGAACCAGGCAAAATAAATTAGTTTCACAGCGTTATCAAAACCAGCTTTCATTTGAATATTTAATGATGATACTTATATAAAATGAAGATGGCTGCCACATTAGTATTCCACCATGTATCGGTGTCTGAAATCAATTGTGTGTTATTGAGTGGAAGAAAAAAATATCTGAATGTTGGTGTGTCAAAGCCAAACACGTGTGTGTAATTGACGCGCCACGCGCTGGTCAATTAATCACTGTGTATTATGCTTCAATTTTGAATTAAGAATTTCCGAAACCTTTATATGTACATTCTTACTGTTTAATATTGTTCTTAGTGAAGTTAGTATGCATGTGTGTTTGATGAATCTACCATGCTATTCATATGTATCATCTGTTTGCATCCAAATGTATCATTTATTATTGTAATTTCAAGGACATGGTGTACACGTCATATTGCTGTGCTAGTAGTTTAATGAATATCGGCCATGCTACTACTGGTTTCAGAACGACATATACGTTTAATGATCAACATACTCCTCGCTGCAATGTCTATATTTGTTCCTGTGGATTATATAAAATGTAAATAGAACTCACGACTCACAACGAAATAAGCACATACTATTTATTCACTTGGATATTATGTTAACACTATAAGTGAGTGTTTGTTTATTATTATAGTATCAACCGTATCGAACGTGTCAGCCAGTTGTGACTTTGAACATAATAATTTCACAAATTCATATATGTTTATAGATACCACTAATATGTAAACCAGGGCATGGGAAAACGATAATGTGACATAAACATACCATTTCACGTTTCATTATTCCATAAAAAACATAAATTATGTTACCAATGGTATATTACTTTCAAGCACATGTATATGCCACACTTCAGATTGTTTATAGAAAACTTTAGGTATATGACAAATACGTCAATAAAACGTTGGCATTATTAACGAATTATCTTAAAGGCCATGAGAAATCGAACGTCGTGTAAGTTTGCATGTCCTACGTTTTCTTATCTGGTACATTTATTATTCCAAATCGAACAAATCTCGCGATTCTGAACACGTATATTGTCAAAAACCACAGTATTTGATCTTTTTACGTGGCTGCCATAAGCCTACGTGTGTGTCGGCTACGATGGCTTCATGCCAAATAAGCTTATCGCGAGTTTACTCCATGGCATAGCATTTAACACGCCAATGTTGGAAATGTCATGGCCTCGTCCATTTATTCAAATCAGTCCATCTTATATTCTGTCAGACAATAGCGTTTACGTGCTCACCGAGCATACATACTTATACACATCAAAAACATCCTGAAATCTAGTATGTAACACATACAAGATGCATACATTTCAAACATAACGGTATCTCTTTCATAACATACGACAATATGTTATGCGACAATGTTCCGGTCTATTAGTTACGGGTAGCTACACAAACTTTACACCAGCCACACAAATGAAACAGTGCAACTGGCAAGCGTTGCAAAAATTGTCTAGTGGCATGCCGCACATCACTTAGTTAACCAGATTAGCATTACAATATGAACTTTCCAATGTAGCGTGGATGATAATATTTGTCATTTTGTGCCACCGGTAGAAATTGTCGTAAACTATATGTCTTGCAGTGACTAACTTTAAGTTAGTACAATGCATTATCCTTTAGCATGGAGTGGTCTGTTGAAATAACTCCAGGACATGTTGTAAAATTGGATATTAAATGTTTCAATATCAGTTGAATATAGTATGAAGGAAATATGATTGAAAACAACACTGTGTAGCTGGTGGCACAAAATGACAAATAGTATCATCCACGCATACATCAAACGTCCAAATATTGAAGTAATCCACCAAGTAACGTTAAAGTTATACCATGATAAAGAAGCTTGTAAAAACATGTTGACGCAAAAAAGTGATTCCGCAAAAATGTGAAGGTAAAAAAGGTCAAAGTCATGTTAATGGCGGCATGAGTGTGTTCCCAATATTTACATGTATCAAGTGTACAACTATTGAAGCAATCCGTCCAATAATATTAAAATTATACCATGATGTCCACAGGTGTTATGTAATAGCATATTAAAGTATCAAGGGATATATAAGTTATTCACAGAATTGAGAAACTCCGGCGAACTTATTAATGTGGGAAAAAGTTCACAGTTGTGAAGGTAAAAAAGTCAAGGTAATATTAAGGGCAGCATGGATGTGTGGCATTTGATCACAAGGATTTTGCGTTGAAATATTGAAGTAATATTTCAAGGAATATGGAAGTTATGACAGAATTGAGATATTCCGGCGAACTTTTTAATGTAGGAAAAAGTTCGCAGTTGCGAAAGTCAAAATGTGAATGTCATATTAATAAGGGCATAATGGATGTGTTGCATTTTTCCACAAGTATACTGTGTCGAAATATTTAAGTAATCCTTCAAGGGATATAGAAGTTATGACTACATTTAGACGCTCTGGCTAACGTCTTAATCTGCCGACCGGACGGACGGACATACAGTTCAAACAATATATGCATCCGGCTCTACCGAGACCGGGGGATAAAACTATGGAAAATAAAGTCACAATAGCCGTAAAACTGAAATGCCATTAATAACACTTTTTGGCAAATGGGGTGATACACAACTGAAATCGACATATGACGCCACGGAGTATCAGGAGTTGACGGAGGAAAACGGAAACCCGGACAGGGGCAAATGTTGTAGATGTGCGGAAAGCCGTCACAATAAGTCATGCCACTCACCGTAGATACCACAGTGGATACCCATTTGAAAATTATATTTAGCCAAGCAGTCAGCTAACTTCGTTAAAGGATGATGATCCATTTTATATCGCATCACGTACAACACCAGTGTCGAATGCCTCTGAATAGTGGTTATTAAGAGATCCAATGTGGGTCAGAACAAAATTGCATCCAATGCTAAAAACAATGGCTGTACAGAGGGGGGGGGGTAGATAAAAACAAACTAATTACAAAACTTTATGCCAGAAAGCATCGTGCAGAAACTTTGCGATTCTGGCGTAGCACCAACAGACATCATGCAGGTATCTCACAAGAACATTCAGTATATACTGACATACAGTGTGATGTCTCAGAACAGACAGAAATAATGTTCAAATGTGTTATAATCAACCAAACATTATCCAGGCAGTGCAGCAGTCCCGTCTCAGAGCATGCCCATGGAAATCAAGAAAGTAAATACGATTCTTAATTTTCCTGCTGTTGAAGTTTATGCCAGGCCAGAATCCCAAAATAACTGCCCCTCGAAATCTGCGACAAACATCGCCGGCGACAAACATCGCCATGTTGTTTGTTTGTTTGTTTACTGGTGCTTAACATCATATCAACAGCTAAGGTCATTTAAGGGTTCGATCCTGCTACATTGGAGGGGGGAATCCCAAAATCAGAACGGAATATTTACATCGAAAAAGATATATTCAGCCCTGAATTAGAACAACCTGACCTGGAGCCAGGTCCATACCACACCACAGTCACTTCGCCCCTTCCCCTAAACGTAATTGGATTACGAATAATCTTAATACTCACATATGAGTATATGGGTATAACAAGAGTCAGCTGTCGCATACAAAATACTAAAGACGTACGTGAGGTCCAAACCAGGCTTCCGGTCTGGAGTCAGGTAAGGATGAACCCCGATCGTTAAATTACCCATCGCATTCTCTCATCTGCCACCCACCAAACATGACCATGACCAGTAGAAACACATGTAAATATTATATACCCCATTGCAGAGTGTCACACTTCAACCGCTGCCCACATCCAGTAATACCTATGAGCAACATGTCCAGTCATTGAACATCAACAACTTGCATGTGTACAAATAGTAACTGTACATGCTGTTCATTGTAAAATATCAGTAGCCGCTCAGACAGCTCATGAACAAACGTGTTTACACAGTTGTGTAATTATTAAATATATAGAGAATATTCATATTTTTGCAACGAATATGACATATATGTTCATCGAGTGGTGTGTCACACCACGAGATGAACATATGTCATATTCGTTACAAAAATATGAATATTCTATTTATTATATACGCTCCAAGGAAATTAGCAGTTTTTCAGACTGTATACGGTAATGAATGTGTATTTGCAGCCGTGTATTTGTGTATTTGTGTGTGCGTAGATACAATAAAAGTTGTGATGCGGTTGTCATACTAGTTGCGTCTTCAATTTTCCGGGTGCTGCTGGCGTCCTTCTTTTTGCATTTCAAAGCTGTTAGTAGGTGTAACTGTTGACGAGATAAATACAGTGGAACCCCTCTAAACCGGCCAGTCAGGAAAACATGGATGTTTAACTTAAATGTGTTTCGCTGTTATGTATATATGCTTATAATGACTGTTCATGATTGCAAAACACTATAATGTGCCATGAAGTGCTAATATGTCAGAATTATAGCGAAAACATCTGCAAACCGGATACCCTGGAGACGTCCCAGAGTGTCCGGTTTAGAGAGATTCTACTATAGAATGGTAGATTAGTGACGTGAGTGGGAAAAAATCTGGCACGGCACGAAAACGGGATGGGCTCGGCAGAGCCTCGCCCATCCCGTAGCATAAGCCTTGCCAGATATTTTTCTTATTCACAGCACTAACCTACTATTATATATGTCAAAGACAGGCACTTGGCTACCAAGTGCTAGCGGGCAGAGCCTCGCCCATCCCGTTTCCTAAGCCTTGTCAGATATTGTTTCCCATTCACGGCACTAACCTACTATTCTCTATATTACCAACTGTTTTTGTCACATTTCATCCATATCTGAGAAACAGGGCCTTTAAGAAATACCATTTGGAGCATTCCTCTTTGTAAACATATTAATGAACCAAAATATGCATAGATACAAAAAATCAGAATGAATTGCTTAAAAACAAACATTGTGAAATAACGACCAATGCTTCTATATACTTGCCTGTAAACGCCAATCACGCCTCGCTTTATATGGTGTAAACGGGCGTGGATCCAGTGTTGACAGCTGTCGGCACCTGTAAACGTCTTCCTGCTTATACGTAACGTAGACTTGTCGGTTGTTCACCATAACCAGAATTCTGTAAAGCAAATGTTGACCGACCGCTCTAGCCAACAATCAGCGCCACACTGTCGTGCGTGTGATCGATTGTACAAGAAGCACACATATACGGTGTTCAGTTTATGCCATCGTAATATCGCTATCAGGTCGATATTACGATAACACGGATACCACGATATTATGATACTACGATGACGATAGTGCGATGCTACGATGACGGTAGTACGATATCAATCAGCATACTAAAAAAATGTGTATGTACTAAATATAGATTGAGTATTGGTGCTTAACGGCCTATCATCAGCAAGGTTATTTAAGGCCGGGGACAACGGGTTGGAATATCCCGCATTCAACCTGTCCATAATGAGGGAATTTCACAAAATCAGAGATCAATATTTACAGAAACTATATATTCATATTCGGGTACATGTAAATGGCCCATATTTTCTGTTTCCTTGCTCGGATCTGCTTCATATGTCACGCACGCATTGCTCCAATGGCCCTTTATCGCACTGCAACAAATCCACGCCCGTGTCGCCCCCACTAATCCCAGGGTTAAGGTCACATACTTTTTGCGTCACAAAACCTTAACGCTCGGATCTGCTTCATATTTCACGCACATTGCTCCAATGGTCTTCTACCGCCCTGCGACAAATACACGTCCATGCTGTCCCCGCTGAGCATAGGATCAAGGTCACATATTGGCGATCCCGAAACCGTAACGCTCGGGTAAATGGCCTTGCTCGGATGTGCTCTAATGGACCACCCTGTGACAAATCCACATATGTGCCGCCCCCGCTGAGCCCAGAATAAATGGACTATATTTTCCCAAGGTCAATGCGCACTTCATTGTCTTCTGACAACTCTTGTTTATATTGGTGAGACTGTAATTTATGTAATAATCCTATTGCCGTTCAACAAGCTATTATTGTAACTTTCACAATCTTATAGTGTTTGGCTTCTTAGTGTTCAGATATACAAAACAATATTGCAAAGTTGTCTAAAGAGTCAACACCAGGGGCGCGTCATTGTCTTCTGACAACTCTTGTTATTCGTTCAGATAGTTGATGGTGGTAGAAGAGCTAGAGTACAGGCACTGGTACGTAGCATTGGTACTGCAAGAAAGAACAAACAGAAGTCAATGATGACATTTGACATGCCACACAAGGTAAATTGATGTAAATATGCTCATCAGTTGAAAGTGTTAAGTAGGATGTCAACTAAAATCTTCATTTTCCTCACTATCAATACTGTTATTCTTTTCCGATCCTTGTTGATCATTGAGTACCACTGTCATTCCGAGAGCTGTTCATAGTTTCACGTTCAGTGTCTATGTGTCCCATGTACGTTGAGTAGCACTGAAGCCGGTGCTAGGTGGCATTGGTGTCATTGACCGTGCCAGTTTTGGTATATTCTGTGACACAGATGAAGGAATAGAATCAAACCCTATTCCTGACGTATTTGTCTGGTAGTAAATTGTGTTCATCAATTGACTTTTTCTGTTCATTTAAGCTGGTGGTCTGAAGAACACCCATGCTAAATCAACTAGTGGATCTTCTGGATGGCTAGTTGTCCTTCCGCTCATACATTTTTAGTGCGCCTTTCGAATGAAGGGGTGCTTATGGCATACCCCCGGCGTCGTAGGCGTCAGTCCATCTTCAAAGATTCAAAGCCTTAACCCTTAATACGTACGCTGAATTAAATTTTGCAGTCTGCTATTATCAATAATTCTTAACAAAAACATATTTTGGCAGAACATGATAATCGTCTCCATTGGAGAGGATTCTCATGTGCTGCCAAAAGATGTTTTTAGTAATAAATAGGATGAAAAATACAAATGAAGCAGACAGCAATTTCCGTTTCCCGCTCTGTAAGGGTTAACACTTGTGTAAATGATCCATATTTTCTGTTTCCTTGATCGGATCGGCTTCATATTTCACACACACATTGCTCCAAAGGTTCTCTACCGCTCTGTGGCAAATCCACGTCTGTGCCGCCCCCGCTGAGTCTAGGGTCAAGGTCACATACATCACGGTCCCAAAACTTTTACATTCTGGGTAAATGGACGAGATATTTTCCCAAGACGTAACACCTAAGACGTAAGACGTAATACCTAAGACGAAGACGTAAGACACAAGACGTAAGACACAAGACATAAGACACAAGACGTAAGACATGAGACGCAAGACCTAAGACAGACATGAGACGTAGACATAATATATTATAAGATGTCACTCCTTAAGTTTATCTTTGCAGAAATCCCCGGTGAAAAAATTACAGATCTTCATCCACAATTGATGAAATGACGCACACCAACCGTAGCTCCAGTGTACTGTGCTTTATGTTTCGCCACCTGAGTATGTGGAACAGTTTTTTTATTTTTTTTTATTTCACATATTAATGTGTCGGCTCAAAAAGCTTCTGTTGAACCTCATATGATAAAAAATAGTTACATCTATGAAAATGATAATGTATAAATGTAGCTTCAATGTTTATATGTAATGTATATATATGTTTCTCTTGTGTTATTCAAACACGCTGGTGAAAAACATACACAAAAGACTATTAATTCATGTTCCAGTTATGAAGTTATAAAGTACACGTAGACATTTCGATAACAAGCCCTATGTCCACCATCCGGACCGAATAACCAGACGGTTCAAACGAGTGGAACCAGTTAACTTGCAAATAGCATTTGATCTACATACATGTATTACCATAGCCTACGTTTTCAGCTTTAATGGCTCATTTATTTGGGCACTTGCTGTAGTAATTATCGTGCCAAATGCATGTAATTATAATGATTTCAGTTTAGTATGAATAATCACTTTGTTTTAAATTTCATCTAATTAGGTATAGACACAATGATGGTGGGATTATGTCATCAGCTTATTGACGTATGCAGAGTTCTCCCCCAGGGCGGTGGGTAGTTGGTCGGGAGTATGTGACGGGTAATTCAACGATCGGTGTTCATCCTTACCGGAATACCGACTTACATGGTTTGGCCCTCCTTTACCTTTTGCTTTCCGATACTTGAGAGCTAAATCCTGTTATGCCCCATCAAGAAAGGAATACGATTTGAGCTAGTCTTATTACTTTTGGGGTTGGAGATAAGTGACTGGTGGTGCATGGACCTGGCACCAGGTCAGGATATTCTAATTTCAGGGCTGAATATATAGTTTCTGTAAATATTGATCTCTGATTTTGGGAATTTCCCTCGTTATGGACAGGTTGAATGCGGGATATTCCAACCCGTTGGCCCGGCCTTAAATAACCTTAGCGTTTGATAGGCTGTTAAGCACCAATAATCAATCTATAATTAGTACATACAAATTTATTTAGTATGCTGATGGCCTAATCTAAAAAATTGTTTTGTGCAAATTGCCGACTGACCAACAGATAGGCTAAAACAATCATAGTAATAAAACAACATATACTCAATGTTTGCATTTTTTTCACAATACATGTATACTGTTTGTGACAATGGTACTGATCTTCCAACATGTGTGGTGGTTGGTTGGTTGGTTGGGTGGTTGGGAGCATGCGACGGGTAATTTAACGATCGGGATTCATCCTTTTCAGAATGCTGACCTGCATGGTTTGGCCCTCATTTACATGTTTGGCCTTTGAACTTGAAAGCCATATCCTGCCCCATTAAAAGTTATAATGTTATGGCTAATTTGGGACAGGAGCTAAGTGACTCTGGTGTGGCAGGAACCTGGCACCAGGTCTGGATATTGTAATTTCTGCTCTGAGTATATATATTTCTCTTGATATAAAAATTCAATTGCGATCATGTTGGTAGTTGGTTGGGAGCATGCGACGGGTAATTCAACGATAGGGGTTCATCCATACCGGTGGGTGGTTGGTCGGGAGTATGTGACGGGTAATTCAACGATAGGGGTTCATCCTTACCGGTGGGTGGTTGGTCGGGAGTATGTGACGGGTAATTCAACGATAGGGGTTCATCCTTACCGGTGGGTGGTTGGTCGGGAGTACGATCGGGTTTCATCCTTACCGGAATGCCGACCTACATGGTTTGGCCGCCATATACATTTCGGCCTTCTGAGAGCTTAATCCTGTTATGCCCCATTAAAATTTATAAGATTAGAGCTAATCAAATTACTTTTGGGACAGAGCTAAGTGACTCTGGTGTGACATGGACATGGCACCGGGTCAGTATATTCTAATTTCAGGACTGAATATATATTTTCTGTAAAATTGAGTTCTGATTTTGGAATTTCTCTCATTATGGACAGGTTGAATACGAATAAGTCCAACCCGTTGACCCTGGCGGTTGATAGGCCGGTAAACACCAATAATCAATCAATCAATCCTAACTTATAATAGCACATCCGTACATTTTGGTGGGGGGGGGTATTCTTTAAGCCCTCGCATCCTGACATAGTTTATTATTTATTTAAAGATTTTGTTAGTTATTCAAATGTGTGTAACTTTTTTTACGAACATATGTTACGCCCTTAATAAATCGTAACTGAAATACTTTGTTTGTTTTTCCTTACAGTTTTTGTCCTGCCTGCTTTAAGCAGCAGTGAGACATACAGGGTGTTTCAGAATATCTGTGACCATTGGAATTAGCTATAACTAGAGACTGAATAGGGATATTTAAACATGTACTATATAATTTTAAAATTCATTTAAGTTTTGGTCCATCAGAACAACACTGGACGTAGTTGAGATCAGGAATAGTTGAGATCAGGAATAGTTGAGATCAGGAATAGTTGAGATCAGGAGTAGTTGAGATCAGGAGTAGTTGAGATCAGGAGTAGTTGAGATCAGGAGTAGTTGAGATCAGGAGTAGTTGAGATCAGGAGTAGTTGAGATCAGGAGTAGTTGATCAGGAGTAGTTGAGATCAGGAGTAGTTGAGATCAGGAGTAGTTGAGACTAATGACATTACCATTGTATAGGATGCACTCTAAATGACTTTCTTTTTGTGGGATCATGACGTCAGTCCTCTCTCAAAAAGTTTATGATCACCGCAGTGCACGTTTCCAACGAAATATTCCTCATTTCTCGTCTTATTGCAGATTTGAGTTCTTCTGTAGAGGTAGGCGCAGGACTGTAGACTCTGTCTTTCAGACATCACCACAACAAAAAATCCAATGGTCACATATATTCTGAAACATCCTGTATGTATAGCTTTTCTGTCATTGTCATCGTGGTCGTCGTCAACATTTCACGTTGTTGTGATTTTCTCTGTTTCTGGAAAACTAAGTCCTAGCACCTCCAAACATGGAACACATTATGACTGTGTGGTACCCATTTCAGGAAAGAGGAACCTCATGTGACCTTCACCTTGTGTTCTAGGTCAAGTTACTTTCATTTGTATTTTTCACATACCTTCCATCCTTACCGGAATGCCGACTTACATGGTTTGGCCCTCCTGTACATTTTGGCTTTCGATACTTGAGAGCTAAATCCTGTTATGCCCCATTGAATGAGTAATAAGATTAGAGCTAGTCCTATTACTTTTGGGGTTGGAGCAAAGTGACTGGTGTGGCATGAACCTGACACCAGGTCAGGATATTATTATTTCGGGGCTGAATATATATTTTCTGTAAATATTGAGCTCTGATCTTGAGAATTTCTAGCGCCGAGATAAGGCGTCGGCCTTATCTGCTTCCGTGTCCCGCACGCGAGCTAACTAGTCGCAGTTTATCTTAACCCTATCCCGCGCGACGAGAATTGACGGCTCGATAAAGCTAGCATTGTATCCCGCACGACGAGTTATGTCGTCGTTTGCTATTGGTGGTTGTCAATAGATATTTAGAGATCGACGTAAAGTCAGCCAATCAGATTTCTTGTTATATATGACAAAGAAAGAATGATTTCCACATGGCGAAAATTTTAATCTGTTTACAACGCAGGAAAGCATCGAAATTTACAATTGAAATAGCGAATAATTGTGCTCAAACAGGCTGATCCCAACTGGCGGCCCGTGGTTGAAGAGATGATAGCCTGGCTCGGATCCGGGTGTTTATGCGCATTTTGCAGGTGAGTTGATGTTATTATTTACATCACATGTGATTGAACTCCCCACCCACATACCAACAGGGCTACTAAAGTAAGTCGAAAAGTTCCAGTCAATACTCTTTGTAAAGGTCATATTTGTTACTGTAGGTTCAAGTGGGTGGGGTAATATTCTATGTTACCTGTGCACATACCCCCATTAGATAAATCCATGATCTTATCTGGACTAATAGACAGTATTTTTGGATAAATTAGCTTTTTTCACAGAAAGTATCAAGAAGCTTTTTTTGATGACGATACAAATTGACGGACAGAACGAGAAAATGTTTATTCGTTATAAAATTTAATTGCAGCAGAGGTAGAGCGAGGTCGTCTCTGACCCTGTTCTGAATGTGCGATTGCACATGCTGGTCTGGATCTACACTGGTCGCAACAAATAAATCTATTTCTCCAGTTACAGCCACATATCACATTATAGGACAGATATAATTCATTCTTCCCTTGCATTTCAGCTCGACAAACGACAAATTACGGGTCGATTGATGCCCTCTTCGGAAAATTGAACACCAGAAGTCCGAGAGTCATGAAAACAGACCGTTTTGACAAGATATCCCGATACCTCCACACTAGTGATCGCACGAAAACATCTACACGAAAAACACAGCCAGAGGTCAGCCTGATTTCCGAAAGAGCCGAGAAGAAAGGCCGTTGCCGACAATGAAAAAGACGAGACGTGAGGTTGTTAACACCTGCCAACAGTGCAATATACACTTGTGCATCGTGGTATCCTGATATGTTGAAACGTTAACTACACAATCTACGTACACCTGTATTTATATAAAGTGTAAATAAAATTGTGCATCATCATGATGCAAATTGTGTGTCAATGTGAAATTTCATTTGTGTGAAAAATGTGAAATTATTTTTTGTGAAAAATGTGAAATTCCTTTCTGTGAAAAGAAAGATTTACATTTTGGATTATATTGCGATTCAACGCTGTCTCAAGACTCACTGTGACATTTGGGACCTGTAAGTTACGTAAGTTATTACCTCACATGCATGAGCACGAAGTTATGGCATGTACACCGGAGAAAAGTATTTTATAGATTCTCATTCCCACCCTCCCCTAAAATAAACTGCCAAATTACTTTTGGTTACAAGTATATCTTTTCCAAAAATCCAGGCATTAGTCTATTTGTACAGTAATTTGGAATAATGTTTAAATTAAAGTTTCACACCCACCACAAAAGAATGGATGAGAATCTACCAATTTATTGTTTTCTGAAGTATTGTACATAATATAGAAATTAATAAGAAACCAAATATAACACAAAACAATTCACAACATCGATAATGTGAAACTAACTCAGCTATGATCTGATAAAACCGGGCTTTTTACATTTGTAACCAGTGAATAACCATACAGGCCAGCGCATCCACAACGTCTAGTCAGTATCTACATTGTTCGCATTTCGGTCAGTCACCATAAATGCGCAGGTTGATCAGGATATACAATGGGCATGAATGAAATAAGCCATGTTTTGTCAATAGTGATTTGAACACATGCTTGTACATTCAATAAACTAGATAAATACAGATTGTTTAATAGATTATGTCTGTTTTATTATGTCCTGCATAATGAAATAAGGGAAGTTCATAATAAAAATTACATCATTACGTAGATAAATTTCGGATGAATATACATATGAATTTTCAGATGTATTGGATAATATATAAACTGTTTTTAGTCAGTTAATGTAAGACACCACTATATATTCCCAAGGAGTCAGGGGATGGCTTATCAGTTATTTTTAGGGGTGAACTGGTAATTGGTAGCCAGGGTTGAATGAGTTAAATGACCTTAGCTGTTGATAGGCCGTTAAACACCAATAATCAATCAATCCAACCCGTTGGCCTGGCCTTAAATGACCTTAGCTGTCGATAGGCCGTTAAACAACACCAATCAATCACATACCCTTAATGTTCATTTTAGCTCACCTGAGCCGAATGCTATTGTTACCGCTTTTCGACCGTCCGTCGTCGTCGTCCGTCCACACTTTTTCAACATCTTCCGTACCGCTTGACTGATGTGGGCCAAACTTCATGAAATGGTCTATGCGTTGCTCCTTTTCAAATTTGTTAAAATGGAAGTTGTCGCTAATCCATGATGGCCGCCGTTGAAAAGTAGGTCAACTTCTTTAAAACATATATCACGAACTGGCAGGCCGATTTCGACGAAACTTGGTATGAATGATCGATAGTTAACGGTATTATGCATTTTCAGTAGTGAAAAGACTCATATGCGCACCTGTCATGTGATCTCCATGTATTACTCCGCGAGATTTTTACGCTACTAAATCATTCTGGAAACGGGTTCAATAAATAAAAAGTTAATTTGAACACAAAGTATTTATTCTGGTGCTTTTACTGACGTATATATTTACTGAATAGTTGTTATATCCTTCTCAAAAGAGAACTGCTTTTTGTCATAGGACCTATACAATGTGCGATTCGGCACGATTATAAATAGGCGGTGAAACGAAACTGGGTCGAGGTTAGATCAGCTGCAATAGCTCAGTGGTGGAGCATCTGACTAGCATCTGACTAGGGACAGAAAGGTCGCGAGTTAGAATCCCAACACTGGCCGATTCGGCGTGTCCTTAGCAAGACACCTTCGTGATAGCCTAGTCCTATCGGATGGGGACTTAAATAGCCGGTCCCGACATGCAAGTCCCTAGAGCCAGTGCCGTCGTTAAATTAAAGCAATTACAAACTGGGTCGAATACATGCTGTAAACAATGTAAAAGTCAGCTCACAGTAGGTAATAAATAGAAAATTCAGATTTTTGCAACGAATACGACATATATGTTTATCTGGTGGTGCCAAATGTCCATATTTCACTTGTGCCTTCGTCACTCGTGAAATATGAACATTTTGACCCACTCGATGAAAATATGTCATATTCGTTGCAAAAATCTGAATATCATCTATATATGGAAGTGTTGACCAGAATTAAAACATATATACTCAGCAAAAAAAGAAACGTCCCTCTTTTAAAGTTCATGTAACTTAACCCATGTATGTATAATATGTGCAATGTGCATATATCTGATACACAGGGAACGGTGGGCATACGATCATGCACAGTTTATTCCATGTTTGCGGTGTAAACGTTACTTGGCAACCAGGATGCTAATTTACACATTTAGCTCGTGCGAGCTATACACATGGAAACTAAATTTCTTCAGCTCACGTTAAGCCATTCATGTGATATCGGACTATTGAAAACTTGAATAAAGTTTTAATTTTTCACCAAATCCATGGCGTGACGAACAGAAGACGAGAACCTTACATCACATTAACTTACGTCAACGTCGATTGTCATGAACTCTGATGGCGTATAGATAGCCGATGTATTAACTTCTGAGACGCTATGCCTAGAAAATTATTGAACGGCGCAAATAAAGCACCCAATAATTTACCCAATTTACCAAGCGTTACCCGCTTTTGTGGTCCTTCTCGACGTCATTTCAAGTAGAGGAACCAATTAGTCATCGTTTTAAGTGGCCGATCGTAAAGTGAGAATGAATCGCCAAGAATTCCCACATCCATAATATTCGCTGATAGAGGAATTTGTCTAACGCCACACGTCTACGTTACGTTACGTCATTTATTCATGAATTTCAGTATAGATGCACAGAAATTGAGGTCACGCAAGACGAATAATGTAAAACGGTATTTGCAAACGATTATGTGTCATTTTAAATCATTATTACAAGCATGTCAATACGTTCAGGATTTTTCATTTTGACCCCTATCAACGTCGCCGACGTATTGCTCCGAAACCGTCCAGGCTAGCAACACCTAATTAACTGGTATCGATCCATTATTGAATGAGCTTCATTTTTATATCGGATGTATTACTGTAACTCTTTTGGGCATCTGGCAATCTTCACTTAAACAGGGAGGGACGTTTCTTCTTTTGCTCAGTATATATTTGACGATTCTGTCTGCGTATGTTTATTTTATATATACACGGCGAATTTGGGATCATGAACATTCTTTTGCCTCTGAGTGTACAATCGTTTAGCGATGGACATAAACAGGGAGTTGAAGGAGGGCAAGAGTTGAATTTTCGGTTCCTTTGTCGTAACGAAGGATTATATGGACAATTCCAAGTGCTTTCAATGTTTCCATGTAATACATAGCAATTACAGCTGGGTTGTTGTTACTCTGTGAAACATCTTACCAAATTATTCTCCTGCTGTAACCATCTATAGCAGCGTGAATACAAAATCCATACGGTTTAAGTTTATCATATCCATCAACGTGCCACACATAATTTGGACCATTTACTCGATATTTTCAGGCGATGCATTTTTCGCAAGCTAATACCTTCGGGGTCAATAAGTCTCATGAGGGTCAGAACTTTATCCCTCGGTACTCGCAACCTGTGGTCATTTACCAACCGTCTTCACATCGAACGGTAACCAATAAACTGGCCACTGATTTCAATTTCTTTCGATATGTAATCCACAACAATGTCATCAGGTGTATACGCTGTCAGTCGTCTTAAGTTGTTTTTTCTTAGGACTCTTTTCAGCTGGCGCAGCAATAACCTAATGCCATTAACCACAAACAACAGTAGAATTATTTCCGGGTAGGTAAATCCACAATAAAAATATTGTGCTATAATCTGTAGTTAACATTGTTTATCAAAAAAAAATTCCTTTCCTGCAAACCGTAGTATTAGTATACTCTTAGACAACTTTGCAATATTGTGTTGTATATCTGAACACTAAGAAGCCAAATACTATAAGATTGTAAAAGTTACAATAATAGCTTGTTGAACGGCAATAGGATTATTACATAAATTACAGTCTCACCAACGAAGCGCGCATTGACCTTGGGAAAATATAGTCCATGTATCCTGGGCTCAGCGGGGGCAGCACATATGTGGATTTGTCACAGGGTGGTAGTGGACCATTATAGCAATGCGTCTGTGAAATGTGAAGCACATCCGAGCAAGGAAACAAAAAATGTAGGCCATTTACCCGAGCGTTACGGTTTCGGGACCGCCAAGTATGTGACCTTGATCCTATGCTCAGCGGGGACAGCATGGACGTGTATTTGTCACAAGGCGGTATAAGACCATTGGAGCAATGTGCGTGAAATATGAAGCAGATCCGAGCAGGGAAACAGAAAATATGGGCCATTTACCCGAGCGTTAAGGTTTGTGACGCAAAAAATATGTGACCTTAACCCTGGCATTAGCGGGGGTGGCATGGGCGTGGATTTGTCGCAGGGCGGTAAAGGGCCATTGGAGCAATGACATATGAAGCAGATCCGAGCAAGGAAACAGAACATATGGGCCATTTACATTTACCCGAGCGTTAAGGTTTTGCATGTTTGAAGACGGACGGACGGACGGTGGCGGTGAGTCATGGATTCGTTACAGCATGATAGAGTGTCATCAAATGAATGCATAATATGAAATATCAAGGTGTTCCCTGTCAGGAAAAAGAAGTTATAAGAAATTTACCCCAACGTTAAGTTTATGAACGCATTAAGTTTTCGACATTGACCCTGGGGTAAGGGGTGGGCGGTGGGTCAAGGATTTGCTACAGCATGATTGAGGATCATCTGCGGAATGCATGTATGAAATATCAAGGTGTTCCATGCAAAGAAACAGAAGTTATAATACATTTACCCCAACGTTAAGTTTGTGGACGCCGACAACGCCGATGCCGACGATGACGACGCCGACGACGACGCCGGGGGTATGCCGTAAGCTCTCTCTGCACTTCGTGCAGGCGAGCTAAAAACTACATAACAAGAGGTAGACTTGTCATGTCTATTAATCGCTGTAGTGGATGTCATAGTCCTATGTCTAAACAAGAGGCACATCGTTAACACTACGCTAATCCTCTCGCTGTGCCTTGTGTGCAGGAAGCCTGGTACATATGAGTCACTCTGCCATGTTCAGTTAAATACACTGTTGCCAAGACTTATTGAAATCCATCATGCTAAACGTAAAGTGTTACGGACGGACGCGCGGACAGATGCACGGACATCGACTAACGCTATATATCCCATTTTCGCTAGGGGATAAGAACGATACACGTTGTCGTTGATCAGCAACACACACAGTTGTTGCTGTGCTCGTTTCATTATGGACCTATCAATGTCCGAAAGGGGGTTCATCGTTTTTGGGTTTGCATCGGCGGGGAACATGAACGAATATACCCATACTAATGATTAAACAGTTTATTTACCTCACTTAAGTATACTTACAAGTACTTGCTATTGCAATCGTCGCCTGTACTGTCAGCTACTGGAACGTGTGTATCGTCCACCATCAGATTTCCCGCTTCGTTATAACCTTACACCTTACACATAATACCTAAGACCTAACACATATTACGTAAGACATAAGACGTAATACGTGAGAGGTAATACATAAGTACTAAGACAAAATGGCACTAATAGGCTTCTGTAGGTAAGTATGCATGTCGTGTAAGCACATGGGATATGTCAAACAACTGTGTAAATATAAATAGTTTACCATGGCGAGATATTGTGTTCACACATTCGTTTTTCAATAATTTCAACATATGCGTTAGATATATTGTTACGTTTATTTTATAGGACTTAATTAATATATCATTTACAAAATGTGTTCAATGCTTTCTCGAAATTAGTTTTATTTATTATTTTCATCCCATTTATTTCCAGACTTCTGTGTGTGTATGAACTTGTATATCATCAGATTTAAAGTTGCATGTGATCGCATTTTGTTCATCTGAGTATAATAAACAGAAGTCTAAGATTTCAAATGAACATAAATGTGAACATATTAAATAGTCAACAACAGATGCAACCATCGAGAAATGACAATGTAAAAAGGATAACAATATAATTCGCCACGTGTCGATGTTTATTTCGTTAGTATTCAGATTATCATGATAACAATTATATGTATCTGTAGTTGACTATTTAATATTTAATCGACAGCCAGGCCACGTATTTCGGTTGACTAACGTTAGTCAGCCGAATTACGAGGAATGGCTTCCTCGTGAAACATAATCAATATCCAACAAATGCTGACGAGTATTCACCATAACACACATGACCCACGCACAGTCAGTCTACTGGCACTTTGAGAGAATACAGTTTAATCAATATTACACATATGTACAGCATACTATAACCATATGAAAAAAATATACAAACAAATGCATTAAACATGTTTGTGCGTATGTAAATCATAGTGGCTCGCTTATTCTTTGCATACAATATTTTCATATTAAATACATGTATATGGAAATCAAATAGTATGGCACAATTTGTAACTGTATACAAATGCATATATCACGACATGTATCACATCGGGAAAACAGAAAAATAACGAGTAAATATTATTTATATATGTATAATTTAATAACCCCCTTGGGGCATCACTGATTTAAACGATATTGTTGATTAAGAACAAACTATTACGCAAACATCGAAGTTGAATTCAATATTTGATAGTTCGATATTTTCTGTGAATTAACCAAGAGACCGCTCTTAACTTTTTTGTCGTCTGCTGTTTATTTTCTATTTTTATCATCAAAAACATCAAAAAGCATTGACAGCACTTTAGGATACTTTACAACATGCTTTTACAGCACTTCAGAATCATTTCCAATGGAAATGATTCTGAAGTGCTGTCAAATCATGTTTTTATTGAGAAATAAGGCAAGATATAAAAGCAACAGCAGACGATAATTGTTGTGAGTAACGGTTTAAGGGTTAAGTCGAAATTTGACGAAATGTTTAGATCAAATCACATTTGATCTGAAGAGTTCGTCAACTTCTGTAAATATCAAGATGTGCGATATCATCAAACATATTTACAAAATTAGGTCCAAAATCACATGGCACGTATCATATGAGACATGCCATAGGAAGACACCCAGCTACAGGTGTGACTAATGTATTGAACCTATCATCGACATCACATGAACATGTAAGCAGTAAGATTCGCATAATTCGTAGTTATTTCGTTATTGACTTCGCTTTCGTCTATATACAGGTGTATCAGTAGCCTATTTCACCAACATGGCAAAGTATACTTATCTAGCAAAGTATACTTTGAGGGAGAAATTTTCAATTTTAGGGTAAGTTTATTAATTTTTATTATACTGAATTTATTACATTATCACAGCCATTTTGGCTGTGATAATGTAATAAATTCAGTATAATAGTTCTGCATACTTTGAATCATCAAATGTATGCAGTTGTTGGTTCTATATGCAATAATGCATTTTGGAAAAAATAAATGATTACTCCCTCAAAGTATACTTTGCTAGATACGTATACTTTGCAATTTTGATGAAATCTGCTACTGGTCCAGAGACTTTGGACAGTATGGCTGTGAGTTATTAACGTTATTCAACATGTGCATGGGAAAACATAAATTAAATAGTTACTGTATGTCTGCGTTGGCTTCGAAACGATGTTGTATCAAGAGAGGATATCGTTGAAAACTCATTAACAGCAAGTGTTAGTCAGATATATAAAAGTATGCAAATGAATACCTAAATATAGATGTACAGATGTTTTATTACATAAATGGGCTTTCACAGTTTAATAACACAGTGTAATAAAAATCATAATACGCTAGTGTAATAAATATGCAAATGAGCCCGCTACAGAAACAATGTTAGGCAATCAATACAGCTTCAAATTATGACCATATGCTTATGCAATAAATATAATATAACATGTGTGTTGCTTTGATGAGATTTATTAAACTAGTTGACTGATTTCATAAGAAACTCGGCATAGCCGAGTTTCTTATAAAATCAGTAAACGAATTTAATAAATATCATATTACATTATCACGTAAGATCCTCTATATATGTTTTATTCCACATCACTGAGTTTAGGATTGCAATCATCAAAAACATTATAAATACATGTACTTGCATTATTTTCCTACAGTGGAACCTCACTAAACCGGACATCATTTGCACTCATGTGTGGGTAATTTTGATGAGCTTCACAGTTATTTATCGTCGATCGCACTGCCTGATCGCAAAGCACTAATGCATCCATTGGCGTGGTAATATGCATGATTTACAGTGAAACATCGCTATACCGGACCTCCCAGTGTGTCCGGTTTAGAGAGGTTGTACTGTAATAACTAATTGAAATTTAACTCAGAGATAATAGAAATAAAATAAAATTTGTAAAAAAAATATTTTTTGTAAAATAAGCCAACAAAAATATCAGGAGTATTAAAATAAAAACAAAACATTGACGCCATCAGTAGTCACAATATGTATAAGCAAAACAATTCACTAAAGAATTATAAATTATTAATACCCCAATTCATATGCCTTACTTGTTAGGTAATACACACTGGCTATACGTACAATTGTTAATGAATTGTATTTATACTATAATCAAATTCACTTCTTAAAAAGCAATATAACTAATGGCGACGAATTTCAGTTTATAATAGACTGCCCAGTTTACAGTTGTATATTCGCGCCTGCGCCGTATTGAAGTAGAGACTGCACACTGCAACGTTGTTGTCAAATGACGTTTCTGGAACATTCATATCAGGATTGAGCTCAACCTGAAAGATAACAAGTAAATTAGGTTCTTACAGTGCAATAACACAGTTTATTATATACTTACTTTCGTTTCCCATTGAAATACAATGGAACACAAGACGTCAATAGTGTTCCATATTGACGTCTCGTGTGTTCATATTGGTCAATGCCGGAACTACGTTTAAAATCGCAAAATAGTTCCTTTTAAATCACCACTAATTTATTTATATTTTGTATATTCTTTGAGACGCATATAAATTGCGAGTGTTGTACGTATATAATAAAAAGGTGATTTGATATGTATGTGGATATTGATATGTATGTGGATATAATGCCAATCGTTCCGCAGCGCAACGATAATGCGCTCCTAAAGTCGCGCAATATCGCACGCTGCGGAACGATTGGCATATATCCACATACCACATGCGGCCCGATGCTGGAAACGCCAATATTTTCGATATTCGTGTTTCTGGTATCGGGTGTCATGGGATGGATTTGACGTCGTACGGGACTGGACTGTGCGTCGGTTCAATGTTTTGTTTTTATTTTAATACTCCTGATATTTTTGTTGGCTTATTTTACAAAAATGATTTTTTTTACAAATTTGATTTTATTTCTATTATCTCTGAGTTAAATTTCAATTAGTTATTACAGTACAACCTCTCTAAACCGGATACACTGGGAGGTCCGGTATAGCGATGTTTCACTGTAAATCAGGCATATTACCACGCCAATGGATGCATTAGTGCTTTGCGATCAGGCAGTGCGATCGGCGATAAATAACTGTGAAGCTCATCAAAATTACCCACACATGAGTGCAAATGATGTCCGGTTTAGTGAGGTTCCACTGTAGGAAAATAATGCAAGTACATGTATTTATAATGTTTTTGATGATTGCAATCCTAAACTCAGTGATGTGGAATAAAACATTTATAGAGGATCTTACGTGATAATGTAATATGATATTTATTAAACTCGTTTACTGATTTCATAAGAAACTCGGCTCATTTTCAAGCTATCTCGCCAGGTTTCGGAGTAAATTTCCAAAATGTTTCGTTTTTTTATCCTTCAGGTTTAAAAAAACGAAAAGTTTTGGAAATTGACTCCCCTTTTCCATTTTTTTGGGCAATAAAATAAAACATGTTTTTGGGGGAGGGTGACTCTTTTGTCTAGTTGACGAACTTTCATGGCAAATGCAGAATTGCTCTGAACATTTGGTCAACTGACGCCATTTACGGAAAACACCGTAAATATATTTCATGAAACATCGCACATCTTCTTAAGTACAACATCACCTAGCTTGCTCATTTTAGCTATCCAAGTAGTTAGTTACCTTTAGCGTATACATTCCTGGCTTAACGTCCGTCACATCTATCCACTGACAGTCTATATCAGCCAAATAGCTGTCGCGACATCCCACAGATATACCTACAAATATGAGTGCATGTAGTTAACATAATATATACACAATGTACAAGGTGCATGATCACGTGGTTATACCAACAACAACAGTGTTTGAAAATGTTGAAATCTTGCCCACTCAAAAGTAAGTATTATTTGATATTTTCCTTAATGTGTAACGGATTTTCTTGAAATATGGCGCAGCAAACGCGTCTTCGTGAGCTGCATTTGGTCGTCCAGTGAGTTCGGTACAGACCACCAAATGCAGCTTAACAAGACGCGTTTGGTGTGCCATATGTCATAAAAATCCGTTACGTAATAAGGACAATATAAAATAATACGTACTTTGAATCCGATTGATTCTGGAAGTTCCAGTACTGGTTGTTGTTGTTAGTACCACGTGATCATACACCTTGATGCACATACTTTCTTTTCACATTGAAGCCCAATGCAACGCAAGCAGAAAGTTCATATTGGCCAGTGCCAGAACTACGTTTCACCTTGTAAATATTTTCTTATAAAACCTCAGTAATTCGTTTATTTTATATATATGTTGTATATGTTTGAGGCTCATTTCAATTGTGAGTCATGTACATACATAATACAAAGGTTGAATAAAAATGTATGTGGGTATTTTTCATTCGTTCCTCCGCGCAACGACATTGTACTCCTAAAGTCCCGCAATATCGCACGCTACGGAACTCGTGCATAATAAGTGTAATACGAATGTAAATACATATATAGTATATACTCTGTAGTGTAGAAATACCTTCACACACACATGTATGGAACGCCAAATCTACATTAAGTCAAATCGTTAATGCTAGCTCTAATTAGTTAATGTTAACTCTAAAATAGTTAATGCTAGAGCTAGCAATACTTATTTTATTTCAGTTTATGTAGATTTGGCTTTCGACGAACGCCAAACCTACATAAACTCAACTAATTAAAGGTACATGCCCACTCAGTAGGCATAAAATGTTCTTTATATCAGAGACATTTTCTGGCAAAATAAACATTCATTCACCGTTAACCCACGTATTGATTGGCACTATTATACATTTTATATCAGACGTAACTTTCTACACTGATATCAGGGGCGATAACCGTGTTTCCTTAAAATGTTAACGGACATTACTATTTATACTCTGTATTTATTTTTTGATGTGCAATTATCATACTTTATAATCTGTCGAAAATATTATTTGTTCAGGTGATGCATTTAATTAGTATAAATAATTAAAAAATACCATGCATCATTTGCATATGAAAATAGCCTGATACCAACGCGCGTCACTGTCAGTAAAATAAATATTACTAAATGATTATATCTGTATAGCGGGCACTCGTAATCTTTAGAACTGGTGGAATAGTAACACAATTATACACTTATTTAATTTCTATAAAGACCATTGTGTGCCTACTGATTGGGCATGTACCTTTAATGCTAGCTGTAAATAATTAGACCCAGCATTAACTATTTAGATCTAGCTCCAAATCATTTGAAAAGCACTCTAAATCATTTGGAGCTAGCTCTAAATATTTAATGCTAGCTCTAAATCATTTATAGCTAACATTTATTTAATTGTTTGAGTTTATGTAGATTTGGCGTTCCATGCACACAGGAAATGCATATTTGAGGATCTTACATGAGTGACTATTTAATATGATATATATAGAGAATAGTAGGTTAGTGCCGTGAATGGGAAAAATATCTGGCAAGGCTTAGGAAACGGGATGGGCGAGGCTCTACCGAGCACATCCCGTTTCCGTGCCGCGCCAGATAATTTTCCCATTCACGGCACTAACCTATTATTCTATTTATCCCGTCAACACATACAAATGGCTTTTAAATGCAAAGAAATAACCCCAGCAACCGCACATATTCATACGCAGGGATTATGTCGTATTGACAGGATATCAAAAATGTTTCACGGCACCGTGTTTCACTGCACATATCACTGTTTTGACGGGATAAATTAAATTAAATTACTGATCAGTACAGCTTCCATGTATAGTACTGTACTGATGCAATACAAATATAAAATACCATTTATGTTGATTTAAAATTATATTTATTAAACTCGTTGACTGATTTCATAAGAAACGAGGTATAGCCGGTCCTTATGAAATCAATAAACGAGTTTAATAAACAAAATATTAAGTCATCACTCGTGTAAGATCCTCTATTTAAAACTAACATATTCCACAGACTAGTAAATACGTAACGCATTAATATATATATATGTTTTCATTTATTTCAGATTGAATACATCTATACGTCAACATACATGTGCAGAAATTGTGAATAAGAATAAGAAAACAAGATCAATATGGGGCTTATGTGAATTCTTCTCCTTACATGTAAGTAAGACATGAGTAAATAGTCATGTGGCAGGACTACATATGGTGTATACATAGGAAAGTTTGCTTAATTATTGAATCAGCAAAAAATATATTTATTTACACATTGTTTTAAAGGCACTCTTTTTATTAAATTTTCGACCACATGTGGTTGAAAATTTAATAAAAATAGTGACTTTAAAACAATGTGTATTAAATGTGCTTCCCTTCGGAGGTTATTGGACATTGCTAAAGTTAGTTAGTTATATGTCTCACCGCGTATATAAAACACTACTATTATAACATTATATTAAAAATATATGTTGCACAATCTACGCAGAATTATGAGAGACAACATATATATAAATAGAAAACAACATTGTAGTTCAATACAGTATACATTTGTAAAGCAACTGAGTAAACCAATACCGCATATAATTAATTAAATAGGAAACTGGAGCCCGTTTCATTATACATGTAGTTCGTACGTCAGTAATGTTCGTACCAAGGTTGCTATTAGTTTACGTCTTACATTACTGTGGCTAAATAATGATATCATTTACCAGCTACATGCAGGAGGTCCTTACACGTGACTGTGCCTGGAGACACGGGACTCGTGGGATCTGTGATCAGTGTAGTTCCTGATCAAATAGCACACTCATGTAGCCTAATAACGATATATACTGCCCGTTATTATAAACATGACGGGTGTTTTATTGACGGCATGACGAGCAGTGCAGATCCTGATCAGACTGTGCGGATGCACAGGCTGATCTGGATCTACACGGGTCACGAATTAATTCGATTTTTAGTTTTGCGCTCCTTATTAGTACGAAGTTTAGTGAAACTGTCCCAATACTATCTACAGTAGGTGGACAGGAGAACTTTCCCGAAAGTTAAAATCCCATAGACTTACATATATTTCCATCTTTACTCTCAAATATGTACATACCCAACCAATTTTAATGAAATATATAGTGTTTGATAGAAAATAGATTTATACATAATATGAACGTTTGGGTTACTGATTATCACAAGCTGTTCGATAGATACATGTTTTTTAAATATGGTGTAATTATTTGACGTCACTTTTCGAGCGACGTCACCATTGACGTCAATCGGAACAGCATTTCCAAAAATGTATCATATGTTTAATTGCATGCATCTTGTGAACTACATTCAATATTGAATACACAGATGAATACAAGTCTGCGCAAATATATTGACTCCTGAATGCATTTTAGTTAATTAAAATATGTACAGTTTATTTGTTTGTTGGGGTTTAACAGAAAATGTCATTTAAGGCCGGGTCAATGGGATTTAGTACTATCTGATGTCAGGTCATCGCCACACCAGAATCACTTGGCCCCATCCCAAAAGTAGTAGAATCAGTACTAATCTTACTACTTTTATAATGAGCAATAACCCAATTCAACTTCCAGGTAACAAAATAGCCAAAGATAAAAGCATAACTGAGGGCCAAACCAGGTAAACCATGATTCCTATACGGAGGAACCCCCACCAGTATATTTGAAGTAACATGTTAACAAGCATAGTTACGAATACATGTAAGTCTATAGGATTTCAATGGGTGGGAAATTACTTCTGTCCAACACCTGTACATGTACCTTGCTGGCCCCAGTGCTGGCAGTTGAACTTGGGCCTAACCCCCCTGTCGCACTGTGAATCCTCGAGGCAGAAACTCGCCTTCAACCCCTCGGCCACCTTGTTACCGTGCTTGTCGATGATGTCGTAGTGAGAGAACGACTCCATGCTGTGGTAGTGCCTGAAATTTACAAAGATCTACAGTCGAACCTCCCCGAACGGCCACATCTTTACAACAATACCCCCTCTATAACAGCCGCTATGTTATATCCCAAATGGATATTCCTCTGTGTCTAACCATTAGACTGCTGAACACGAACATTGTCGTCTTTTTTTTGCCTTCTTTCCCAATAAAAATATGTTTTGACAGCATTTTATAATCATTTCCATTGGAAATGGAAATGATTCTAAAATGTTGCCAAAGCATGTTTTTGATGAGAATTATCGAGAAAAAAATAAACAGCGGACGCCAAAATTGAATTCAGCATTAACATCCCTACAACAGCCACCTCTCTACAACAGCCAGTTTTGCATCTTCCCATGGGTGGCTGTTGAAGAGAGGTTTCACTGTATAATACTCGCCGAACACGACTACCGGACAATATGTGCATTGCAAATGTGCAGGCTCGTCGATGTGCCGGAAAATAATGCCACGGCGGACTTTGACGGCCACTAACAAAACCAAAAAGCCAGAATAGTGCCACGGATTGAGAGAAAGTCTCTATGCAATGGTAGTGCCTAGAAATTACAAGAGGACTATGATACTCGCCAAACACGACTACAGTATAATGTATGCATTACAAATATTCAGATCCCTAGTGGTGTCTACAATGCCACGGAGGACAAATAAAAAGTAGGTCAAAAGCATTATAAATATGCATGCCCGTAGTGGTGTCTACAATGCCACGGCGGACAAATAAAAAGTAGGCCAAATGCATTATACATATGCAGGCCCGTAGCGGTGTCTACAATGCCACGGCGGACTTTTAACAGTAAGTACCAAATAACAAGAGGGCCGTGATGGCCCTAATTCGCTCACCTGACTCCATGAACACCAAAGGAGAATGTGACATTGAGTTCACATGTGTTTAAAAATAATTGTGCTATTTTTAGATGGCGGTCATCTTGGATTAAGCGATGACTCTCATTTTACCAAATCTGAAAATGCTTCACCCAACGATCTTAACTTACTATGAAGTTTTGCCAGCATCGGCCATGTGGTTCCTGAGAAAAATACGTTCAAAATCTCGAATAAATGGACCTTTTGGCGGCCATCATGGATGAAATAATCATCCGATTCCGACAAATATAGCACCAGAGAAATCGCCTCATCGATACTTTCGATTTGATATATCGATGGTCTAGTAACATAATGTCGTAAG
Source organism: Conchocele bisecta (assembly GCA_029237695.1). Taxonomy (NCBI): domain Eukaryota; kingdom Metazoa; phylum Mollusca; class Bivalvia; order Lucinida; family Thyasiridae; genus Conchocele; species Conchocele bisecta. The sequence goes on from CM055272.1 coordinate 983,943, forward strand.
TGCTATGCTTTAGAATAGCAGTTACGACCTTATGTTTCTAGACCATCGATATGACATGAGCATATTCGGTCAAAAATAAAATTTGACCCCAATTTGACCCCACGGGCCAAGCCCATTTTTGACACCGGGGTCACCATTTTCACAACTTTGAAAGAGCATTGTACATCGATCATTTCTACCAAGTTTCGTCGAAATCCGGCCAGCGGTTCATGAGAAGAAGATTTGTTAAGAATTGATGCTATTTTTAGACGGCGGCCCTCTTGGATTAGCGATGACCTCCATTTTAACAAATCTGAAAAGGCTTCACCCATGGAACATAACTTTTAAGCTTCATGTGAAGAAGAATTTTGAAATCTCTAATAAAAGAACGACCTTTTGACCTTTCGGCGGCTATCTTGGATGACATAACCATCCGATTTCGACAAAAAAAATTGCACCAGAGTGATCGCCTCGTTGATACCTTCAATTTGATATATGACATGACCATATTCGGTCATAAATAGAATTTGACCCCAATTTGACCCCAAGGACCACGCCCATTTTTGACCCTGGGGTTACCATTTTAACAAATAATTTGAAAGAGCATTGTACATCGATCATTTCTACCAAGTTTTGTCGAAATCCGGTTGGCGGTTCTTGAGAAGACGATTTTTGAAGAATTTGTGCTACTTTTAAACGGCAGCCATCTTGGATTATGTAATGACGTCATTTTAACAATTTTGTAATCCCCCTACCTTAGGACCATGACCATGAAGTTTGGTGACAATAGGCCCAATGGTTACCGAGGAGAAGACGTTTGAAAATGTTCACGAACGACGGACGACGACGGACGACGGACGACGGACGGACACATTGCGGTAACCATAGCTCACATGAGTTTCGCTCAGATGAGCTAAAATAAAAGGCCAAAATAATGTCACGGAGTGAGAGAAAGCCTCCATACTGTGGTAGAAATATAATATACAATACAATACAAATCTCTTTATACACTGAGACCATACAAGATGGCATCATAAGGTACACATGCATATGAGACACTCCATGCGATTAGTACCTTTGGATATCAGCGTAATTTCATGAAATACGTTTACAAAATTTACAATATTTTCCGTAAATGGTATCAAAAGTTGACAAACATTTCAGAGTACATGCTGAATTATATTCCGCATCTACTCTGAAAGTTTTGTCAACTTTTGACTTTATTTATGAAAAACATGGTAAATTTTGTAAACGTATTTAATGAAAGTACGCAGATGTCCGAAAATAGCGTGGCGTGTTTCAATTATGTAGTAGTACACGAGGCAAGGAACAGTGTGTGGCTTGAATTTACATTTAAGATAGAATATATATATTACATGACATGGCTAATGGCAGCCCCGGACATTGTGTCCATTGGGCAAGCCGCTGTGCCCAGCCTCGGAGGCCAGACACCCAACGTCATGTGATCCATGGATTGATATGGATTGATATGAATTGATATGCATTTGCTAGCTGCACGTTTTCCGCTTTATAGGCAACAGGTTGCACTATATCGCTACACCACGCTACACGGTAAAATTGTGCGTAATAGCAATTTTACACTTCACGCACTAAAATATAGAAAAATCCTACAGGGCGTTCACGTTCATACTTCGCTATATTGTTATTGAGAGACTATACTATATTATGACACAAACATATTAGCATAAACTTACCTGATAAAGTGTGTATTAGCAAAATTATTAGGTCACTCTCCACGAAGTAGAAAGTATACGAAGAACGCACATTTAAAAGACGACTCCGTCATAATTATTATGTAATGCAGTGTAATGAAATGTAATTAGAGTTATGTACTCAGCACTATGCATTTGCATGTTCTGTAGCCGATTTCATCAAAATTGCAAACTATACTTTTCTAGAAAAGTATACGTTGATGGAGAAATCATTTATTTTTCCTGAAATGAATTATTTCATATAGAACTAACGACTATATATATTTGATGATTAAAAATATACAGAATTATTATACTGAATTTATTACATTATCACAGTCAAAATGGCTGTAATAATGTAATAAATTTAGTATAATAAAAATTAATAAATTTATCATAAAATTGAAAATGTCTCCCTCAAAGTATACTTTGCTAGAAAAGTATACTTTGCAATGTTGGTGAAATAGGCTACTGCTTTAGCTCGTTTCCCAACATATAAATATACCATCGTTACTTACTGGTGACAGGCGTGCCACTCCCATTGAGACCTGTCTATATGGGGTCGGAAGTCTGCGTTTCCTATGTTACGGGCGACGGTGGAAAATCTCAGGAGCCGACGCGTTGCCTGCGTCCACACTGCAATCAAACAAGCGTAGTTGTCCTAAAGGGGCACATCAGGATTCGTTTTTGAAAAAAAATACAGTGGAACCTCTCTAAACCGGACACCCTGTGAGATCCCCAGTGTGTCCGGTTTAGGGAGGTTCCACATTAATTCAGATACACGAGACCTACAAGAAATGCGCAATCATGAACAAGCATTATGAGTGCACTGTCACTGAATGGCATGGTGTCGTTGACTGAATATTGAAACGTGACCGCTCTAATTAGGCTGATCAGCGATTTCATTAGACTAAGTGTCAACTGAAGGTGTGACACAGGGGGCATTAGACTAAGTGTCAACTGAAGGTGTGACACAGGGGGCATTATACTAAGTGTCAACTGAAGGTGTGACACAGGGGGCATTAGACTAAGTGTCAACTGAAGGTGTGACACAGGGGGCATTAGTCTTAGCGCTATGATTAACATTACCAACAATAGCATTAGCTATATTGATGTTCAACTCGTGTTCACCGACGTTTACCCATTGAAATCGAAGTAGATCGTATGAATATTTATTTTTAAAACAATCTGAGTGTTTAATTTATGTTTCCATAAATGTATATTGTGTTACCTCTCATTTGAACCGTCTTGTCGAGACGGTTCAAATTAGTGGTAACAACGTACAGTTGCGAACAGGAATTAATAGAAAAAAACTGTCCAAATGATCATACTAATGCAAATATATCCGGCATATAATGGTTTAAGGGCATATGGGATTGCAAATCACCATATGATTCAAATTTACATGGTCAGGTGTCGTGAAACAGACAGTAAATCATGTGATGATCAGGGGGCGTTTCACTAAACTTCGTAAGACTAAAATGTTCGTAAGAGCAAATTTAGGATCGTCCGGAAATTTCAATCAATGGATTTACATTTATTGAGCATAGGCTGCATATGCAGCCTATGCTCAATGAGTGTAAATCCAATAATTGTTTACAAGAAAGCATTGTTAATGTGACATTTACAGACTATCATAATGTTGCACTTACGAACACTTTAGTCGTACGAAGTTTAGTGAAACGCCCCCCAGGGGTCCCACGAATCCTTAAGTTGGATACTCACTTCTAGTTCCATATATCTCGGTGGCTGACGACGACAGACACCCCTCCTCGTACGAGCACTGGAGGTAGTACAGGTACTGATCGTGCAGGAAGGCGCTCTCCTGTAGAACCTTGATGTCCGGCGTCAGATCTGGTAACCCTGGTAATGAAATAGAGAATACCGGGATATCTTAGTTACAGAAAAATAAAGTTTGTTTATTATAGTGTCACCACCTATTGAAAGGGGCCAGTCATATTTGCCATATTATGAGTCACTCGATCGAACAATCAGTACTTCCAAATCCCTATCATTTATGTCAGGCACCGGCAGGAAGGCAATTGGTACCTTATATTTAACTAGCTGGCGGCTAACCAACCGGCCACATCAGTCCGAGCGAGGCTCGAACCTTCGACCTCCCAGTTGCAAGGCGCAACTGGTTACATGTAGCCAGTTGGTCAGCTTATATGTAACCCTTTCACCCCTAAGTAACTGAAACGAATTTTGATATGCTAATTTTCAGACCTATCCAATAGTCACAAAATGATTTTCAGATTAGTCCATTTATGAAAACGGGGTGTTTTTGTTCTACAAAATATGAAAATTTCGTGCAAAAAGTGCAGATCCTGATGAGACGGCTCGTTTACGAGCCGGCTCGTCTGGATCTGCACTGTCTGCATAAACCGCTATAGCGGGCTTTCGGGTTCAAAGGGTTAAGGGTGTGAATTTTCTGTACAAACAAACACCCATACCCGGACATACATGTAGTAGTATACTTATTTGGGAATTGAAAAACATCATCCTTAATATTACATGCTACCCAGTAATTTACCGTGATTCTGGTAGGATTTATTTCCTCCTAGACGTTCGCTAGACGTAAATCACTTCACGTCATTTCCGGCGAAGAAACAATTCTTACACCAACGTGAAAATTTCAATTTCGATAACGTTATAATCTGGCCTAAGAGCAAGTTTCACATTGTTCGATGTAATATACAATTTATTCCACTACCATTTTGAAATACTGGATTTATTTACCTTGATATCTGTAAATCTGACAAAGAAACTCGTTTCTTTATCGAATTTCCAGACGTATCGGGAAATAAATCTGGTATTTCAAAATGGTAGTTGAATAAACCATATTTAATCATCCAGGACCCGGTTGCTCAAAACCTCTGTTAGCTTAACAGACTGTTAAATCCTTAGCAATGTAGACTTACTTGTGTCACAGATGACGCCAGCCACCGACTTGGCCTTAGAGCAGACTTCGTGGCCCGGGGTCCGTTCGGTCCGCTCCATAACGCAGTCTTCCAATCTGTCCTCTCGTCCAGTACACGTGACCGTAGCCAACTTCTTGTCCATATCACTACCGCCATAGTAGTCAGTCTGAAATTATTATTATTATTACTTATTAGCATTTTTTATTATTTATTATTATTATTATTATTACAATGAATCATACCATGGTGTCCGGTTTAGAGATGTTCCGCTGTAAATCAGGCATATAACCATTCTGGGACATACTTTTGCAATCATGAACATGCAATATTATCTGAGATGTGTTACGCAGAAACCTCTCAAAATGAAAGAGCATTGTACATCGATCATAACAGGTACGACCTTATGTTACTAGACCATCGATATGTTACCTCGGTGTCCGGTTTACAGAGGTTCCATTGTATTTATTATTATTATTATTATTATTATTATTATTATTATTATTATTATTGGTATGTATTCGCAATCTGCTCCACACTTATGGACTTCGTTAAATCCGAGTATCAGGAATAGTAAAACACTCAATAAATTCAAAATGTTAACTAAACATTCAATAATTATACAATCCAATGCAAATCGATCGTAGTTTACATATACCCCTCATAGTTAATGTTAGTTTCGTAGTTATTATTTACGTCATATTCTAGTATTTTATTATTATTATTAGTATTATTATTTAGCGTTGCGCCGAGAGCGTGTCTGTGTGACCTTCTTCCAATGATAATGAATATATATAATATGTAACGGGCAGTGACTGTTATTATCCTGGGTGAAATACTCTTTTCAATTATCTCCCTTACCTTCTTTTAATATTGTCCTTTAATCCTGTTCACTCATTGTTATATCGAAATTGAAGGGCACAGTTTTGCCTCCCGTGCATGATGTACGAACGGGTCAAAACTAAAATTACAGGTGCACCTATAAATGTACAGGTCCGCCTGTAAAATATACAGCGCTCCAGATAAGGAATTAGTAATTGAGTATTTTCAATCCATGATTTCTTAAGCAATTGGGTATTTCAAAATTTTAATTGGGTAAAATAAAATCACACTACTGTTTACACATCAACAGACAGCAATTATTGAATGGTTTGCTTCAAAATGAAAACATGTCTTGGAATTTCATTATAAAATGTGTTTTCATGGAAAATAAGAAAAATATGCCATATTTGTGGTCTTTTTATTGTTTTCTGCAGCATGATAAATATCCACATAAATGTCCATTGCTTTTTGATACTCGCTACTTCGGATTTCAATTTTGTTTTTCGGCAATTTGAATTTGGTATTTGCGCAAATACGTATCTGGAGCTTTGGATTAAGCCAAACAACATAAGAATCTTCCTCGACCATCGTTTCATCGACTACCCTCGACTATTTTCTCGACTATCGTACATAGGTACATGCCCACTCAGTATGCACAAAATGTTCTTCATATCAGAGACATCATCTGAGACATTGTCTGGCAAAATAAACATCTATTCACCATTACCCCACGTATTGATTGGCAGTATTATACATTTTATATCAGACGTACATTTCCACACTGAAACCGTGTTTCCTTAACATGTTAACAGACATTACTATTTTTTTATCTGTATTTATTTTTTGATGTGCAAGAATCATACTTTATAATCTGTCGAAAATATTATGTTTTCAGGTGACGCATTTAATTAGTATAAATAGTATAAATATATCATGACTCATTTGCATATGAAAAGTAGCCTGATACCACCGCGAGTCACTGTCAGTAAAATAAATATTACTAAATGATTATATATGTATAGCGGGCATTTGTAATTTAGAACTGGTGGAATAGTGACACAAGTATACACTTATTTAATTCCTATAAACAGCATTCTGTGCCTACTGAGTGGGCGTGTACCTTTAATTTCACACTTCATCGGCGTATGTTTATTTAACTGTTTATTTATTAGGCTAAACGCATGTATAACAAGATAATTGGTTTGCTTGATTTGATTTGATATACATACTGGATTAGCATTCACTAAATGCAATTTAGTCGAAGCTGACCTCGTTATCGTGAATAATCGGAACACACATCAATTGTATATGTGGCTGTGACTGGAGAAAGAGTGCGACCCGTGTAGATCCATATCAGCCTGTGCATTCGCACAGTTTGATCATCAGTATCTACACTGTTCTCCAGTAACAGCCACATATGACCTACGTACAGTCTGAGCAATCCGGGCGTAGCCGACCCCCAGGTGGCGACACGTGACAATGGCGGCTCGGAGGTCCCACTTGTCGGCACAGATGACGCCCCACTCCGACTCACCCGCCAGCCTCACTTCCAATCGACCTTCCATGTAGGCCGACACGTTTCGCCCGCCCACCAGGCGGAATTCTGTATTCTGGAAAACATGAGGGAGATATATATATATATACTCTTTATTTCCTCTGATTAAGAGATTACATGGTGAATAACAAATACATACATACATGACATACACATACATTACAAATAACATACATACAAGACATGCATGCAAACATACAAGACATACATACATACAAGACATGCATGCAAACATACAAGACATACATACATACTAGACATGGAATAGTGACTTTGCTATACAAACATTGCCTGTGCTATACACACGATTCTATCGTACAAATGAAAACTTGTCATTTTACTTGTCGAGAAAACCGGTTATTATCATATGAATGTAGCTTCATACTAGGATGTACATGTGCGCAGTCTGGACGGGGTCAGCACTGCGCACAACTCAGGTTCGATTAATGGTTATATAAAATAAACGGACAAGCATGACTTAGAAGAAGGCCCAAGACATGTGCGACCAGCGTAGGCCCATGTCAGCCTGCGCATTAGTACACGGTTCACTGTTTGATCACGGAGATCATAATGCTTTTACAGTGTATAAATTCTTTTCATGTACTAATGCCATTTGATTACAAGGAGATAATCAATCTGTAGTTTAATCGTACCATTTCTACGATCGATACTTAACGGTGGGAATTGTTGTACAACATTCAAATTATTGCGTGAGAAAACTACACGTCTCGTTGTAGTTTCATGTAGCGAAATCGAAAGGATGAAAACTACAAGTTGACGTTAGTTGGTGCAAATACTGGCCTTTTGGCATAATTCACCTAATAAATATCAATATTGGGACATGTATTAATGTTTATGTCGATAAATTTCAAAACACATCTCGTTGTAGTTCTCGCGAAAACGAAAGGTTGAGAATTACAAGTTGACGTTAGTGGGTGTCAATGCTGGCATTTGGCATAATACACCTTATGACTATCATTGATTGGAAATGTAATAATTATTATGTCGATAAATGCATAACGCATCTCGTTGTAGTTCTCATAAAGCAAACTCGAAAGGTTGAGAACTGCAAGTTGACGTTAATGGGTGCAAATTCTGCCATGTTGGCATACACTTACTGAATATCAGTGGTTATAAACGTTACTAAATTGCTTGTCCATAAAGCATTTACTTACTCACTAGATGACTGCGTATGCTGATCAGGCGCCTCGCTAAATAAATGCGCGTAATATTGTTTGTATCATGACTCTCAATAAATACTAGTATATAATAAACACGTGTTAATAAAGCTAGTGCAATATTGCGGATACATGTTAAGCATGTATAGGATCAGTTTGGATATCGTTATAGATTGTTCCGCTATACAGAATGTTCGAAGTCAAGTATTTTATTATGTATAGCAAACACAATTCAATTTATTCACTGTTTACATGTTTATATGCCATTGTTATTATTACCAATTATGTTCTGCCATGTAGTTGCAACATATGAAATTGCGATTCGAAGAAAGTGTTTATGGGATCGTATGTCAGGCAGGCATCGAAGCTGTTTTCCGATTAAGTTTTGAAGCTTCGTTTCACACGGTCCGTCAATGACTTCTAACAGTAAATCTCTGCCGAATTTTTCTTCGATTGTTTGATATAGTATACGTCTTGTTTGTTCTGTTTTGCTACATTCAACTAGGGTATGAGCCACAATATCTGTGAAGAAGCAGCCACACGCATGACAAAGTAGAGGTGTTTTTTCTCGATTTGCTGATTTATTTTCTATCCATAACTGACTCGCTATACGAGCGTGTGGTACGCTGTCGGTTTGTTGGGCACATTCCCAGAGTATTGCCCTTTCGATATTTGTATGTAGGAGACGAAACCGCTCAAAGCAATTATCAGCTTGTAATCTATGATTCCAATGGACGGTTTCTGTTATATGTATACAACTTTTACATTGTGATTTCCACCTATTTTTGTCTGGGAATATACCGGTTTGTATGTAGTTAATCAATACGCTTATTTGGTCATATTTATCCAAAACGCGAACGATTTCTGGAATGAATCCTTTTTGATTCTTTTCATGCCTGCAAGTGTATAAGGATAATCGGATGTTAAAAACTGTTTTTGCTAGAACATGACATGGCATGTTACATAATCCGCCCAGGAATGAAAGTTTTTTCATGTCAATCTGGGCGGCTACGGATTTCCAGCCAAGCATGCTTATACATATATCTGTTCTCGTTCTTATAGGAAAACCCTGAGCTTTTTTAGCTGCCATTCTCTGGAAGCGTTCCAGCTTATTAATATATTGTCCCTTTAAACCGGACCACAATTCAGCACCAAATAATAAGCGCGGCATACATATTTTGGACAGGAGATCAGCTGCGTTAATCGGATTTATCTTATTATGGTTTATGTTTAACGACAGCAATGAGTATAATGATGATGTTGCTTTTTTGCAGGCATAATCAACTTTATCAGTGTCTGTCATTTTATTGTTTAAAAATATACCGACATGTCTGATATTATCCACTTGAGATATTGGTTCGGACCCCATCGTTAATTGTAACTCATTTTGATGTCTGCTTGTTTTACCAAACGCTATAACGAAGCTTTTAGAAGCATTCATAACATAACGGTACATACATGTGTAACGGTATACTATGTCAAGCATGCGTTGCAAGTTTAGAGGACTGGTGGCTGCGAGAGTTATATCATCTGCAAGAGTTACGTTTCCGGTAGAAGTGTTAAGTATTGAGGTACCGAGCATACTACGTTGGAGTATGCATAGCAATTCGTCAAGGAACAGGTTATAAATCCAAGTAGAGATTATTCCTCCTTGACGGATTCCTTGCAATACAGGAAATGTTTTAGACGGAATACCATTCGCCAGGACACAGCTGGACATCTCGCTATGTGCTTCTGTTAATATGGACAGCATTTTCCCTTTAACTCCCAGGGTTTGTAATTTGTAAAATACACCCTGTAGCCAAACGGTGTCAAAAGCTTGTTTTGTATCAAGTGTAGCAACGTATACTTTACTACCTAATTCTATGTTATGATGTATAGTTTCTTGCAAAATAAATGATGCAGTAATAGCCCCGGTAAACTTTTGATATGCATTTTGTTGAGTGTTTGGAAAATCTATGTTATTATCTGTCACCCATTTAGTTAGAATAGAGTGGAGTACTTTTTCGAACAATTTGTATATGACAGGAAGTAGTGTTATAGGTCTATAATTTCTTGGGTCGGTTCTAGGTTTCCCATTGTCTTTGTATATTGGTATTATCATTCCCTGTTTACACTTGATTGGAATTTTTCCATTCTGAATTATTAAGTTGAACAACTTGGCGAGCGCACCACTCAACGGTGTGTCCCCGTATTTAATATGCTCATTGTATATTTGATCATACGATGCGGCCTTTCTGTTTTTTAAAGATCGAATGTGTGGTTCGAGTGAATCAGTGGTGATGTTAGGTTCAATGTTCGGTATGTTTGTATACTGTTTGATTGAGCAGTTTAGTTTCTCGAGCTCACGTTCAATAAATAATTTATAATCATTACCGAAGTGTTCTTCGTTTAGAGGCATATATAGTTTGCTATAATATCGAGAAAATTCTTCTGATATTTCCACTGGATTCCGAACTGTGCTTGTATCAGTGTTTAGCTGACTGCATGTCTGTATACGTTTGCCCTTTTTACTATTGACTAAGGACCAAAAAAGTCTGTTATCGCATTCGGCGGACTCATTTAATTGCATTATAAATTTCTGTTCTACTTCTTCTATAGCTCGTTTTTGTGTGTTGACAAAATTGCGTTTCGATATTTTGTAATTTGTGTATGAGATGTGTTCATGACCTCTAGGTCTACCCTCTGAAATCCATATTATGCGTGCTAGTCGCTGTGCATCATGCGACGATTTTACACTTTTAGACCAGTATGGTTTTGCGTTACGATTATATTTACTCACAGGTAACGCAGTACTTGAGGCAATTAGAATTGATTTAATAATAGTGTCGTGAGCATATTAATATCGTCAATATGCAAGTTTCCAAACATGGTCGTTAGAGACTCTTGGTACGCTTCGACATGCGAGTCAGTTACTTTATTCCATGCCAAGTGTGTCGCTGGCTTCTTCACATGCATGTGTTTTATTGGGATATTTAAAGTAACACATATAGGTAGATGATCAGATACATAATATATGTCATCATCAATAATCTCTATTTGTGTCGCCAAACATGATTCATGTTTATACATAAGTATATGGTCCAACATTTTCTCCATAGTGATAAAGGTAAACGATGGGCCTATACAATGCTCTGAGCAACCTAACGAAATCAATTCGTTTTGCAATATAAAATTGGTTATAGCTCTATCTCTAAATGTGTGCGATCTAGTGCTTTTGGGAGGTATTATTTCACCATTCATATCTCCCATAAATATTATTGTTCCGTGCTCGGAATATGAGTCACATATAGCTTGTAAGTTAATCATGTAATCTGTATATTTATCATTTGAATAATTTGCAGATGGCATATAAACACTGAATGCGAATATTTTGCTGGTATCGGAACCTGTAAGTTCTATTCCTACAATTCGGTCATTTGCTAGTTCGTCCATTTTCCTTACAGAGAATTCTAGTGTGGCCTTATACAAGATAGATACACCACCCTTACCGCATGACACATTGCTGTACATATCATAGCTGTTATCACATACAGTTATATCTTTGTAATCAGTGGTAATAGATTGAATGAATAGTTTTGAGTGTTCAAACAGTTTGTGTTCGGTGATGAAGGCAAAATCAATATGTTTGTCAACTAGGAGTTTTCCGAGACTGGCTGCGGATGACATGACACCTCTAACGTTCCATGTTGCTAAATGTAATTGTCTGTTTTGTGATACTAATATGTTTGTATTGTTGTACTCCATGCTAGTCTATATTTGTTATATTATCATATCCACCATTGTGGTATCGTGAGTCAGTGTAGTCCGTATAATAGTCACCATTATGGTGCTGCGAATCTGTATAGTTGTAGTTCTGGTCGTATCCGTTAGCGTAGTTAGCGTCCGTTTTGTACTCGTAATGTTCTCCATAATTGTAACTGTCTCTGTTATCTTGTCTGTATGTGTCCCATTTGTTGCGTGATAGCCATTGGCGGCATCTGGTGAACCGTGGCCAGAAGTCGTGCTCTTCTACTTGCTTGCCTTGATAGGTGGGTATCGTTATTTTGGCTGCCAAATCGCCGTTTCTACTCTTGAATACTGATGTTGATATTGGCGTAACTTTCCGTTCCTCGAGATATTCTTCAAGGCCTTGTTGGTTTGAATCTATGTCTATTCCACCGATATAATATGTCCTCACTCGTCCGCGATATTTCCCTTTAAATAAACTTGTCTCAGTTTGGCTTGGTAGGCTAGGTTTCACGTGTTTCTGGTTTGGACCCACCATTGTTGGTTTGTCTCCTTGAGTATTTCCGTTAATTTCTTTGTTTTTGTGTGGCGTGTCTATCGTGTGGTTTGTATTGCCAGGTTCTACTGGCTGCGGGGCACTTTGATATTCTGCTGGGTCTATCATCTGCCAGCCTGGTGGTATATCAACTTTATTTTTTTCTGACGAGATGTTTTCTTCGTTCTGTTTTCCTGTGTTATTAGTATTGTTCAATTGTTTTTGATTTGTTCTGTTAAAATGTGTGCTGTTCGTAGCACGTTGGGCAGGCATACGTACAGTGTCAGCATATGTTGGCGTATATGTCGTTTGCGTTTGGTCGTCATTCGTCGTCGCGACGCCATATGTATTGTTCGTATTACATTCTTCTATTCGTATCGGTTCTGGAGTCACGTTTTGTTGTTGTGTATTTGTTGCGATCACTGGGCTAGCATGTTGGACTGACGTTCCTGTCGCATTATGGCCATAGTGTGTGTTCTGGTATTGTGTGGTGTTTTGTTCTGTGTCCGGTGATGTGTTCTTCCTCAATAGGCCATCTAACAAATTAATAGCACTTTCTGTTTTTGCAAGATATGTTTTTAAATCGTTTCTATTTTGTTGTGCCGTATATTCCATTCTATACTCAAATGACGTCAATATTTCATCTACCGCCTCTTTTAGGCATTTCATGTCACTTTTCAATTCCTGTTTGTCTGATTCTAGGTGCGCTATTTGTAATTTCAGATGGTTTATTATTTCATTGTCTTGTTTTCTTGCTTTTAGTAGCTCCGAATATTTATTTCCCAGTTCGATAACGTTTGCAAGGACTTGACTCATTTGGATTGTTATTTCCTTTGATTTGTGGATTTCTGGGATTGGTGCATTATCACAATGCAGGCCAATGCATAACACTTCAACAATATGCTGTGCTAGGCCGTTCGACTAACCGAACATGAACATGTATGAACACACACACGCACGCTGATACAATACTTCAACAAGCGGAAGCAAACGATAATTCCGGGTTTAAAGAACCTCATCTACCCGCTTCTATTTACCAATCGTCAGACTCCCAGAGAGATAGTAGGAAACTATACTCTGACGCAATATCACTCAACTGAAGAAACGAATCGTGCTAAATTAATGACAAATGGTGGTAAAACTTTTACCAATGAAAAATGTAATAACAGAGCTCCAGTTAAGGTGCGTAATTGGACCAAATTGTTCGGGCACTTTTATTATTTCTTCGCGAAAAATGGCAAGTTGGGATTGCTTTTGAATCGTCTCATCGAGACGATTCTAAAGCACTCCCAACTTACCAATTTTGGCGAAGAAATAACGAAAGTCTCCCCAAAGTTGATCAAATTACGCACATTAACTGGAGCTCTGAATACTCGGGTGGATTTGTGTTTTTCTTCAAATAGAAAATTCGTATAAGCGTGGATTTGTGTTCTTCGAAAAACAGAAAAAAGTACTGATAGTACTTGTGGATTTGTGGTCGTCGTAAACAGAAATATTGCGCCAATGGCTTATACTTGTCGATTTGTGTTCTTCGTGAAACAAAACAGTAGTATACTCATGGATGTTGCGTCATCGTCTTTGACCAGGGGACCGTTTCACTAAACTTCTTACGACTAAAATGTTCGTAAGTGCAACATTATGATGTCACATTAACAACGTTTTCTTGTAAACAATTATTGCATATGCAGCCTATGCTCAATAAATGTAAATCCATCAATTGAAATTTCCAGACGATAATAAATTTGCACTTACGAACATTTTAGTCGTACGAAGTTTAGTGAAACGGCCCCCTGAGCATGCGTTTCGTTCAGCCTATGCAAATGCAGCCTATATTCCATAAATGTAAATCCATCAATTGAAATTTCCAGACGATCCTAAATTTGCACGTACGAACATTTTAGTCGTACTAAGTTTGGTGAAACGGGCCCCTGATGGCTACAAACAACACAGCCTACTTACTGGTGCGCCTGTGGGGTACGCCGCGGGCTTCGACTCGGGTTCATCAGCATGCACGTCCTCGGTGTAATCGATGGGGGCGCCACCGTGTGGTTGGTCCCCTTGTAGACCCTGCTTCTTCTCGTGGTGGTGCAGGCGGGTACGTTGTCTACAAGCACCGTATAGTGAATACACGTATACTGAACTTATTGCATTTTGACCAGTGATTTAATGATGTATATTATGCGATACATAGTGTTGCCTTGTATAGTATGTGTTTCTTCTCGTGATGCTGAAGATCGGTACGCTGTATGTAGATGCAGAATAGTGGACAAGCAATAAGTAAGTAAGTAAGTAATTTGTATATTATAGTGACATGTGTAAACGTACAAGAATAAATATATGTTGATAATCATACTAATTACACCCGGCCCATTGGACCTTTCTAATGCACTCTATAAATATCACGCAATCTGATTGGCTAAAGGCTACACATTACAGGTATATTATTGTTGATGAACGGTCGCAAAGTATTTACAATATATACCCTGGGGCACTTTACCCACGCGCGATGAATATATTCCTACGCCAAATTTGTTTACTTTGGAGACGCGAATATGTCATCTGATTTTCGGAAATTTTAACGTTAACTCACAAGTAAGACTGGAAATGGAAGAAATGACGGACGAAGATGACGAGTTTCTGACTACGGCATTATTAGAAATCGAAAAGGAGCCGCTGGCGCGTCGCCATTAAACAGATTTTCCGACCTATCATTTTCTGATATACGCCGCAAATCTCAAAATTACAATACAGTTAACCCTATAATATGTCACCTTGTTGCAACATAAATGTTTCACTTGATTAAAATAATGTCTGGGGTTTGCAGATCATGAGTTTCTGGTTGGATGCATTTGCCGGACAATGACCGGACCAACGCTCAGCCCCCGACCCACCGTCACAACAGCTTACGGAACATTTTACTCATCAATACTGACAGCATTGATGTCTTAATGCGACTGTATTCTGAACAAATGCGTGAGCAGGTGGATTTCCAGCAAATACATGCGACCGAATTATATAAGTTGGCTTGTCGATGACCAGTGTAGTTTTTAATCGATATGCATTTTTCACAAGTTAGTTCACGGTTTACATTATGAAATGCATAATTTACATTATTATAATCACTGATCAAAATGCACAAAGTAACTTACGTAAGACACATAATGTAATATTTCACTTACTGGTGTAAATAACCACAATGAAAAATACGTGTACCTACGTTTGCTTTTAAAATCATACACATTCGCTTCCTGATTAAAAATTAATGTTAGCCGCCATCTTTGAAAATATCATTCATTGAGAATGCGGAAGTGAACGTGTTTGATTTTAAAAAGCGATTTAATGTTAGTGAGACGCGTTTTTAGTGCAGTTTACACTCAAAATCTTTTAGATTTATGTTAATGAATTAGCAACTGTAAAATCTATGCCGAAAACCCAAGCAGCGGTTTCGACACGCTGTAATGCGTTGTATAGGCGAGTTCCAGATGTTTACATCGCGTGGAATTTTGTTTCAATGGTGGCGAATGGGAGTCTTGTACCTTTCTAAGTACTATTATATTTACACCCGGGCACATTTGAATTGTTTTGTACATTGTTTAGAAAGGTGTTTTATGTACATGTATATACAAATAATAATTGACCATCCAAGACACGCTAGAATCACCTGTGATTTCCACTAGCGAAGTACATGTATGTCTTAAAAAATCACCTAAAACCACATACATGTATCGTCGTATACTATAGGCATGCAACGTTTTTGAATTGCTATTATGATTACCTTCGACTAGTTGGGTGACGTTGAACTTGGTTGTTTGAACCAGAACCAATAACGGTTTGTGGCGCCATCTGATCAATGTTGTTGGGTATCTGATTATTGCTCACTCCTTCATGGCCGCTATTTCCGGTATTTGCGTCATTTCCGGTGATGACGTTATATGCAGAGTTGATGTTGTTGTCCATCACCGGAGGCGGCCGAGGTGTCGTGGTGGTAGTTGTTGTTGTTGTTGTTGGTGGTGTTGTTGTCTTACGTCGCTGCATTTCAAAGTATCTGAAATAAACCAATGCCGTGATAATAATAATAAATAAATAAAATATATAACATGTTTTGAAACAAAGACAATATGAACACGGCTGCACTTTGTATGTACGAATGCAGGTCATTTTACTAAAACATACTATACTTATGTTTACTGTCTGTTTACTGTCTGTTTCACGAAACTCTTCACGGAGTTAAAATTTCTGGGAAATTTCATGAACTAAAAAGAAGGCTCTTTGTTAAATTTTGCTTTAATTTAATATTATCACAACAAATATTGTTTTTGAATTGTTTACATAGCCGTACAATTTAGGCAGCTTTCGTGAAACAGACAGTAGTGAAAGTGTATTGTCACTTACCGTGGATCCGGCCGTGACGTAATAGACGTGCCGTCCCGGAAATACATGTAGTAGCGCCACATTTCTGAGTTATATATCCATTGGTCATACGCCTGTGGTGGGGTCGTCGTTGTTCGTGATTGAACAGGCGTTGTTGTCGTTGACGTCCGTGTTGAACGCCGTGTTCTTTTGCTTGTTGTTTTACGTTTAGGTATAGTTGTTGGTTTTTTTGTTGTCGTAGATTTCGTCGTTATTTTCTCGGTTGTTGTTGTTGTTGTTGGTTTTGGAGTGACACTGGTTGATGTTGTTGGTTTTTGAGTGGTGGTGGTGGTAGTGGTGGTTGTTGGTTTATCCGTAGTGGTTGTGGTAGGCTTGGGCGTAGTGGTAGTTGTTGTGGTGGTCGGTGCCGCCGTTGTTGTTTTTGTGGATTTCGGTGTCGTAGTAGTAGTAGTAGTCGTGGGGGTAGTAGTAGTCGTCGTCCGTTTCCGCGTGGGCCTCGGTGTAGTTGTGGTGGTCGTAGATCGGGGTTTGTCGTTGCACACGACGCCGGCCGACGACCAGTAGCTACGGCACCGACGGAGGGAAGTCCCCCACCCCCGGGAATAACACATCGTTATGTGGCGCTCGTTCCCGCGGCAGTGCAGCCCGGATAACCATACCCGCCCTGGAATAAAAAAACAAACGTTATTGAATATACATTGGAAATGGAGGCTCTTACATGAATATAGAGTTTATTCAACTACCATTTTGAAATACTGGATATATTCCTCGAGCATCTGGAAATCCGATAAAGCAACGAGCGCGGAGCACAAGTTTCTTTGTCGGATTTACAGATGTCAAGGGAAATAAGTCCGGTATTTCAAATTGGTAGTGCATAATATTATCTTCGAAACATGTGATATTATAAGGTTTGATCATGTCCAGCCGTGTGCAAACGTTTGCTGTGGCCCGAGGGAACTGTTTGAACCCCACAAGGCCGCAGGCCGCGGGTTCAAACAGTTCCCGAGGGCCACAGCAAACGTTTGCACACGGCTGGACATGATCAAACGTTATTGTTACATTTCCAACAAAAAACTGATGTAATTTGAGCATTATATTCAATATTTTCAGTACTTTTATAAATCGTCCCATTCACGTAGATAATTTTCGGTATGCATATTCCGGGGCCGCGTCATGAACGTCATGAAGTATTGACGTCATGAAGGCACTTCGGCGTAGTGACGTCATGAAGGCACTTGGTCTACGCGCGGCCCCGGAATGAGCATTGCCTAAAGCCATGTGCAAACAGCACGCGCTATTTGTTTGCACATATGTGCAAACAACGGAAACCATGTAACAATTGCTCTTAGACCAGCTTATAACGTTGTCAAAATTGACCTTAGCGTATGAACTGTTTCTTCGCCGGAAATGACATCAAAACGTGACGTCAATTACGTTTCGCGAACGTCTAGGAGGAAATAAATACCCCCCCCCCCCCCCACCCCCCCCCCCCAGAATCACGTTAAAGGTACATGCCCACTAAGTAGGCACAAAACGTTCTGTATATCAGGGACATCATCTGAGACATTTCCTTGCAAAACAAACATCATTCACCATTACCCCACGTATTGATTGGCATTACTATACAGTTTATATCACACGTATATGTCCACACTGATATCAGGGGCGATAATCGTGTTTGTTGATGTGCAATGATTATACTTTATAATCTGTCGAAAGTACTATTTATTTAATTAGTATAAATAATTAAAAAATATCATGCCTGATTTGCATATGAAAATAGCCTGATACCACCGCGCGTCACTATCAGTAAAATAAATAGTACTAAGTGATTATATCTGTATAGCGGGCACTCGAAATTTTTAGAACTGGTGGAATAGTGACACAATTATACAATGTACACTTATTGAATTACTATAAAGAACATTTTGTGCCTACTGAGTGGGCATGTACATTTAAATCACTGGGTAGCATGTACTTATAAACATGCTATTTCACTAAATAACAAGACCTAAATTGTTCCTATAATCGAAGAACATTGTTCTCAATTACTGGGTTGGTATCACTGTTAACCCACTGAATACTAAGGATATGTTATTTGTTCTTGATAGCATTCTGATTATTTTGTTTATTTCTTTATAAAAGTATATGTTGTTACCACTCATTTGAACCGTCTCGTCGAGACGGTTCAAATGAGTGGTGACAACGTACACTTTCGAGAAGATCTGCACTGTTTTTAGTATTTTCAAGGTTGTTCGTAGAACCGTCTGAAAATTCACACCAGGCGTCCGCCCCATATAGCGCAATCGTTATGTAAGCAATTTGTTCCATCCATGTTGACGGAATTCTTCAAATTGAATAGTTGTGTATGTGACGTATGCACAATGTTTCCATTCATTATTTTACGACAAACGCAAAATGGAAGTAAAGTTTGCCGTGAGTCTTCAATTTAGATTTGTTGCGTTTTAACGGTAGGGCAATTTGCTGTAAGCGATTTATACTTTATTCTGTTCCATTAAAATAGTGTAAAACATTCAATACGACTTTAAGCGGCATGTTATTATATTTCTGTGTCAAATATGTGCCCGTCTCTGGTATAACCTCCCTTATCGCATCGCCGTTTTTCGCTGATATCGACTTCGAGAAAATGCAATATTTTTGGTAAATGACATCGAAAGTTGACAAGAATTTAATTTCGCATGGGCTCTGAATTTTATGTCAACTTGCTACCTCGTGTAAGGAAACTAGGACTGCTTTTCGAAATCAATATCGGCGAAATACGGCGATTCGACAAGGGAGGTAATTCCGAAGTCGGGGTAAATTGTTATCTCCGCTTTTGTTATACAAGTGGGTGCGGACAGGATGATTTGTTTCTTTAGTATTAAAATCCCATAAACTGAACACTTTCTTTTGAATTATCAGTGTGCGCATATTCGCCAAATTGAGCGTGGTAAATTTGACTATGAAGATCACAGTGAACCGAAAGGTTTAACTACTGCACCATCTGCCCTTACAATCCTGGTATTCAATCACCCGACCGCGCCTATGCGCCCCAATCCCGCCCCTCGCCCCCATCCTGCCCCCCCCCCCCCCATTCCCGTCCCCATCGCCCACATCCCGCCCCTCGCCCCCGATCCTGCCCTCATCCCACCCCTCGTCCCAAGCCCGCCCCCATCCCCGCCCCTCACCCCCATCTGCCAGTGAACTATACAACATTCTTTAAGCAAAATGTATTGAAACTCAACACGCTAAAACACATATTTCGACTGCATTGCAACTAATAGTAAATTTGTAAAATAAAACGGGCCGACGGCCATTGGCTTAACAAATGTACTGGGCTCATATGCCCGGGTATGGAAGGTTCTTTGAGCCAATTTCCACCCTTAAATATAAGTTAACTAACTAGACGATGTCTCAAGTATTCACTATGTGTTTTTTCGCTTTATGCACAACAAATAGCATATATCAATCAATCACAACATTTCATTTGATCACATTCCAAAAGGTTTACGTAATATTCGTGATTAACCCGCAGGAGACATGGATTTTTTTTCTTTTTAATTCGTTCCCACGAAATAACAATTCGTTCCCTTAATTTAACAACTCGTTCCCTCAAATTAACAATTCGTTCCCACGATATAACAATTTATTTTGTCCTTATTATGTAATGATTTTGATGAAATATGGCGCATCAAACGCGTCTTGTTAAGCTGCATTTGGTGGTCTCGGTACTTTGGCCCAAACTTATGTCGTTTTTGCGAAGAATCGATTTCCGTGTCTACCGATAGATTCTTCGCAAAAACGACATAAGTTTGTGCCGAACTATCGGGACCACCAAATGCAGCTCATGAAGACGCGTTTGCTGCGCCATATTTCATCAAAATCCGTTGCCTATATATTAAGGAAAATATCAAATAATACATGTACTTATTTTGGAGTGGGCGCGCTTTCAACACTTTCAGCCATTGTTGCTGTTGTTGTAACCACGTGTTCATGCAGCTTGATGTCTGAGACGCAGTGCATTTTAACTCGCAGATGTGCGCAGAATGTGATGAAACAGATGTGGCTGTGACTTAAGAAATCGGGCTTATGGGTTTGGTGACCAGTGTAGATCCAGATGCGACTGTGCATACTGGGCTGTTCGCCATTCAGTGGGTGTGTCGCTTCATATTTGTGACTGTGACTGGAGAAATGTGGTTTATGGGATTTGCGACCAGTGTAGATCCAGATCAGACTGTGCATCCGCACAGTCTGATCAGGGTCTGCACTGTTCGCCATTCCATCAATGAAGCACATGCCAAGCTTCTAACAAACAATTTAGATCATTACCAGGCTACAGGAGTGTGCTATTTGATGATGATCTAGACTGGTCACAAATCCCAGGGATTCCACTGGCGATCGCCACTTTCGCAATTTACGATAAAAATAAACAATTGGCGATAAAAAATTACAAATTTCAAAAACAAAAAGGAATCCCTGAAATCCCATAACCCCCATTGCTTTAATCACAGCCACATATATTAATTTAATTGTAGATGTGTATCGTATTTCGGAACTTATTGTACGTATGACTCTCCTGAATAAAATAGTGTTTGTAAGCCTCATTGCTGCTGAATTATAAACGCTACTTATTTAATTAATTTGTACGGAGCCCCGCAGGGGACGTAGAATTCGTTCCCACCAAATAACAATTTGTTCCCTCAATTTAACAATTCTTTCCCACGAATTAACAATTCGTTCCCACGATATAACAATTCGTTCCCGTGGGAACGAATTGTTAAATTGGGGGAACGAATTGTTATATCGTGGGAATGAATTGTTAATTCGTGGGAAAGAATTGCTAAATTGAGGGAAGGAATTGTTAATTTGAGGCAACGAATTGTCATTTCGTGGGAAAGAATTGTTAATTCGTGGTAAAGAATTACTAAATTGAGGGAACGAATTGTTAATTTGAGGTAACCGAATTGTCATTTCGTGGGAACGAATTGTTAATTCGAGGGAACGAATTGTTATATCGTGGGAACGAATTGTTAATTACAGGGAACAAATTGTTAAATTGAGGGAACGTATTGTTATTTCGTGGGAACGAATTAATAAAAATAGATCCATGAACCCGGTGCGGCTCCGTAAATTTGACCATCCCAGTTACGTTATATGTGCTATATTAGCTGACGGTGTTGAAGTTGAAGTTTTATCTATTAATCAAATTAAATGACTAAAATAGTTGAAACTCTTAATTTGTAATATCACAATGGACAAAGTAACATTGCCACATAAGTATTCTCTGGCCCATGTTTGGCAGCTAATATTGACAAGTTTCCAGGTTATAATGACGAAATAAATAATACTAATATAAATTCTAAAGTCACCCAGCAATTGACTAGCTTGCATTGTAAGTATAATGCAGTTTTAAATGCAGTTAAATTCGTCGGAAGTACTCAAACTGTCTGATTTCACTAATGGCTATTCATATAAATACCCACCGTGTTAGATAAGTCATATCGGAGTGGATCACATTGTATTCCTAATACGTTTATCTGTTTGTACGCTATTGAAGAAATTGTCGTTGATTGTCAAGCATAAATTATGCATATTGTGCATGCAACGATTTGGTAACTGTAGTCACTGCATATGACACTTGATATGATAGATATATTGACTCACCGCGACAAAAAAGGATTCCGTTATTCACCAATGTAGCTCTTTTAGCCTATTTCACCAACATTTCAAAGTATACTTTTCTAGCAAAGTATACTTTGAGGGAAAAAATTTCAATTTTAGGATAAATTTATTAATTTTTATTATACTGAATTTATTACATTATCACAGCCATTTTGGCTGTGATAATGTAATACATTCAGTATAATAATTCTGCATACATTTAATCATCAAATACATGCATTTCATGAAAAATAAATGATTACTCACTCAAAGTATACTTTGCTAGAAAAGTATACTTTGCAATGTTCAAGTTGGTGAAATTTGCTACAGAACAGCTTCAGTTTATGACGCTGTGCTTGGAACAGTTCGCACTCTCAGGTGCCATGAGACAGATCTTGACATTTCGTTGTGATAAAACTGTTTTACAAACACATTAATTAGCGAACAGGTGTCGCCCCTGATCAGACTCCGCGGTGAGCAGTCCGATCAGGGGCGACACTGGTCTTAACCTCAATAAGCCATATTTTGTCGCGACCGGTTAAAGAATAAGCTATAAATTAAACACTGTCTGGTTTACGGTGCAAAACGATAATGTGTTGACAAATGTGGTCGAATTGTTTTTTCCCAATAATCTTTGAGGGAACCTTGTCAATCATCAAATCGTCTTTGAGGACGACAGTTAATTCGACACTCGTTTACAATTATGCATATTGTTGGTATTAATTGTGTCATATTCAGTGTAGTTGTGTAGTTGGCGTCACCCTTTCTACCATAAGTAACTCAAACTCAAATAATTAATGCTAGCTCTAAATAATTACAGCTAGCTCTAAATAATTAGAGCTAGCTCTAAATAATTAGAGCTAGCTCTAAATAATTAGAGCTAGCATTAAATATTAGAGCTACATCCAAATACTTTAGAGAGCTCTTCAAATGATTTGGAGCTATCTGTAATATTTAATGCTAGCTCTAATTATTTAGAGATCGCATTAATTACATGAGTTTATAACGCCAAATCTACATAAATTCAAATAATCATTGCTCCAAATAATTTAAAGAGCTCTTCAAATGATTTGAAGCTAGCTCTAACCAGTTAATGGTAGCTCTAATTATTTATAGCTAGCATTAATTATGCGAGTTTATGCATATTTGACTTTCCATAGATATATAGTACGCATGTCACGTATTTAACATATAATTCACGCAACTGATGTCCAAAAATGTATTTCTCGGGTTCTTTTCATTAATCTTCGTACGGCAAGAATGTTCATAAGCAGAAATATTTTTTTTTATAATATAAGATGTTCGCAGTTGTAGAATCAGTCAACCACGTCAATGAGAGAAGCAAATGCTTAAACATCATTGTATGAATGTTTTTGTTATCGTGCATGTATGAAGCTTAGTGAAACGCGCCGCATATCCGAACAAAAATTGATACACACAAAAACATATCCAGATTATTGTTTACCAGGCAATTGTTTGGGAACAGTGATATCATTATGTGTTCCTGTTGAGAACGTGAGTTCATGCGTGCAACAATAAAACATAAATTACTCATTCGGCTTCCCATCGTACGTGACTGCAGTTCACGTTCCGCGTGATTAGGTGCGTTTCACGTCGCTAATTGATTCATCATTATTACCGTGTTGTTGTACTGCTGATCATGGGGTCGCTTTGTTCTCATCACATCGTCGTAAATAGGCGTATCAAATGGCAGATTGGATGGTCTACAGCCGTATCGTATTTATCTGTGAAACCCATACGAAGCAATAATTCACAGCTAGTTAGCATGCCCCCGTAGCAATAGTCAAATTACTTCACGTGTTGCACTCTCACATCTATCACTGCATAGTTCACGGTCATATTACGTATTAACCCTTATACCGCTATCTTAATGTGTTTTCGTCTACTGTTTATTTTCTATTTTATCATCAAAACATGCTTTGACAGCACTTTATAATAATTTACAACACGCTTTGACAGCACTTTAGAATCATTTCCATTGGAAGTGATTCTGAAGTGCTGTCAAACCATGTTTTTATTGAGAAATAAGGCAAGATATAAAAGCAACAGCTATGTAAGGGTTATGTAACATACAGCGGAACTCTCTAAACCTGATACCAAGAAAACACATGTGATCTAATTGGTGATGAGTATTTTGGTCATTTATCTCAGGTGATGATTTCTGTTCGTAGCACACACCTATGAAATTACAATTTTCGAAAAAGAAAAAAAAATTATTTTGATTTATTTTCGAAAATGTGGTTACAACAACAACAACAATTACTGAAATTTCCCGAAGCGCCTACGATTCAAAGTATGTATTCTGTTATATTGTCCTTATTATGTAACGGATCTTAATGAAATATGGCGCATCATACGCGTTTTGTTAAGCTGTATTTGGTGGTCTGTGTACTTTGGCCCAAACGGCTGTCGTTTTTGCGAAGAATCGATTTCTGTGTTTACTGTCAATACTGGCACGGAACTCGATTAATGTGCCAGAGTCCCGAGACCACAAAATGCATGTCATGAAGACGCGTTTGCTGCGCCATATTTCATCAAAATCAGTTGCATATTAAGGAAACTATCAAATAATATTTACTTTTGAGTGGGCGCGCTTTCAACACTTTCAGACATTGTTGTTGTAACTACGTGATCATGATCCTTGTCCGTCCGTCCGTCCGTCCGTGCCTGCTTACCTACCTGCCTGCATGCCTGCCTGCAGCTAGATGAATTTAATTTGCGTTGACGTGTTTTATTTAGATTTGCGTCAAAGTGTTTGTACATCCACAAGGTGCATGATCACGTGGTTACAACAACAACAATGTCGCCCCCTCCAAAGTAAGTATTATTTGATATTATCCTTAATATGCAACGGATTTTAATGAAATATGGCGCAGCAAATGCGTCTTTATGAGCTGCAGACTTATGTCGTTTTTGCGAAGAATCGATTTCCGTGTCGGAGACACGGAAATCGATTCTTCGCAACAACGACAGAAGTTTGTGAGAAAATAAGACGCGTTTGATGCGCCATATTTCATAAAAATCCGTTATGTAATAAGGACACTTTAAAAGAATACGTTCTTTGAATCGGTGCCTGTTGTTG
The DNA here is from genome assembly GCA_029237695.1 of Conchocele bisecta. NCBI lineage: Eukaryota > Metazoa > Mollusca > Bivalvia > Lucinida > Thyasiridae > Conchocele > Conchocele bisecta. Next base: position 1,009,506 of record CM055272.1, read on the forward strand.
TTGTTAGTACCACGTGATCATACACATTCATCCATCAGTGTTACTAAGACCTTGCTTTCTGTGTACATAGTTCCAAACTGCAGCAAACTTAACTGATGCCAGTTTAAAAACAAGACAAATTCAACCGATCCATGGTGATCATCGAACATAACTAACATACGGTTGTTTAAAACAGGTTCACTTGTTGGGTCACGCGATGTGGCAATGGTGTCAGTCAACCTGGCACAGACACCTCCTAGCACCGGTTTAAGTGAGACTCAGTAAAACAACTACATGTTTGACACATATCAGAGGACACTGACAATATAGACTTAACTATGAACACACACCATTACCTCTACTGACAGTGCCTGTGTATGATCTGTGTAATCGACTACTAGTAGGTATTACCTACAAAGGACTAATTAAAGGTGTCTCAACTATAATCTGTCGTAGAATAGTGGGATTTTAGAAATTACCCAAGTCCCCACGAATGTGATTGACAAGGTTAACTGAATGTAACTGGCGAAACAACAGTATGCTACTAACGCATTTATGAGTTACAGATGGCATATGTTCCCGTGACTTGAGAAAATGGGGCTTATTGTATGTGTGACCAGTGTAGCTCCTGATGAAATAGCACACTCATGTAGCCTGATAACGATCTACATGGACTTGTAGAGACATGACGGATGGTTCGTTGATGGAATGGTGAACAGTGTATATCCTGATCAGACTGTGCGGATGTCTGATCTGGATCTACACTGCTCGCTTAACACATAAGTCCCATTTCTCCAGTGACATCCACACATCTGGAAGGAAATTTAATAATTATGTCTGTACTGGAGGAATTTGGGAAAACAATTAATTGTTCAACGAAGTAGCCCAGACCATTCGATACTCGCTGTAATAACACAGAGTTTGTGCTTTCTGGTAGTTATCAGATCTTTCAACGGTTGTGCGCCATTCCAGTTAAATGTTTTTTATTTTATTGTGTTATTTAACTTATATTTAAGGGTCAGACTTGGCTCGAAGACCTTCTAAACCCGAGCATTTGAACCACAAAAAAATGGTCAGGCCAATGCCCGTTGGCCTGTTTGTTTCCGAATTTACTAATATTTGGGATACAGTCGAAATGTGTGCACTAAATGAAGGAGGCGGTGAGATGGTTAATTTAACCTAGCTAGGTCATTCTTCTATCGCACTATGCCGTTAAGTCAGACCGTTAAAAGGACTAAGTGTAAATGGAAATGCTTTGATTTAACAACGGCACTGGCTCGATGACCTTGCATGTCGGGACCGACTATTTAAGTCCCCCATCCGATAGGACTAGGCTAGCACGAAGTTGTCTTGCCCAAGGACACGCCGAATCGACCATTCGCAGCGGTAGAGGGATAGAACCCGGGGTCTCCCAATCCGCAGTCCGAAGCTCTATCTACTGAGCTAATCCGGCCACCATGAGGACTAAGTGTGAGTGCATGTGATATATGAGGATATGGTTTAGAGGGTAGGTCAGGTCAACCAGGGAATGATATATTATATGTGAACTGGAGATTCATATATTTCAAAGGATATCGGCATTCTGAGGTGTGAAATTGTCCCCTTAGGGAACCTTAGGCACACCATTGACGAAGATCTGTGTCTGTACCGTGTGTGATCTTTGAGCTGTTATGTTGACGTTCACGGTAGAGCCCATTGTGTCGCTGAAATACGCGCTGCCACCAATTATGAGGCAATCGCATACGTATAATGAACAAGGTGCAAGATCACGTGGTTACAACAACAACAACGTCGCCCACTCCAAAGTAAGTATTATTTGATATTTTCCTTAATATGCTACGGATTTTGATGAAATATGGCGCAGCAAACGCGTCTTCGTGAGCTGCATTTGGTGGTCCAGGGAGTTTGGCACAGACTTATGTCGTCTTTTCGAAGAATCGATTTCCGTGTCGGTAGACACGGAAATCCATTCTTCGCAAAAACGACAAAAGTCTGGGCGGTAATACAGAGACATATGGTTCTCTTTCCTTTGCCTCTCATGACAGAGCTTAACAATACGCGTTTGAATACGTACTTTGAATCAGATGGATTCTGGAAATTTCAGTACTTGTTGTTGTTGTTAGTACCACGTGATACCTTGATGAAGCTATCCAGATAACCATTTATTGAGCGCCAAATACATGCGTTCTAGGTTCTATTACGTCCAATACCTGTGAGCCTCCCTATGCCTCAGTTCATCCTGTCTGATGCATGTGCGCCTGTGCTATCTTTAGAACACCGTGATAAAGAACATTATATGGAACTACCTCTCTTGTCGTATCGCCGTATTTCGCCGATACCAATTTCTAAAATCAGTCATATTTCCCGTAAGTGACGGCGAAAAGTGACAAATAATTCAGAGCTAATGCGGAATACAATTCCGCATGAGCTCTGAAGTTTTTGTCAACTTTCGACTTCATTTAACGAAGGTATTCCATGTTTTAGAAAAAAAACTGCCATGCGGTAACAGAGGTACTGTTAGAGCCTGGCTCTCAATCTAGTTCCACTACATAAGCCAAATTGTTAGGTAACTGTGATTGGCAGGTCTCTTGATAACATTTAAATTGTGTCAATTTGTACTTGCAACAATGAAGCGATGAATAACAGCATTCATATCTAGATTTGGTTTGGCAGATGTACAGTTAAGTTACTTTCATTGCTCACAGCCGAATTATCATACCAAAGAATGGATCAGATTATTTGATTAAGATATGGTTTGTGCTGCGTCGTTGCCTTTTGAAATATCCGTGCATGACGTGCAACAACGTCTCGAGCTAAATTTGTAAAGAGGAAATTGTTTTACGGTATACAGTGCCAATTTGAATTAATCGACATGACCTTTCACTCTATGCCCGAATAATGTTTTGTTTCCTGTATATCTAATCTTACAATGAGCTTCAAGCGTGTCCGGTTTACAACATCACGGCGGGGAATCACGTGGTCTATTGTTTTGGTTGTGCGTAATGGTGGCGCCCATGAGTTGCGAGTTGATATTTTTCATCAATACGACTGGGTATTTTTTACCATTTAATGATTACCATCTTCCAGCCGTTAACACTACTATATGAGTCCGACAATACCAATGTTAGTACAGCGGAACCTCTCTAAACCGGACACCAATAGAACTAAAAGATCTTAAATTTTGGAATGTTTCTCTTTCCTTTGCCTCTCATGACAAACTGTGTTCATGATTGCAATACACACAGGCATGCTCGTATACCAGAATTGCAGTGGAACTTCTCTAAACCGGACACCCTGGGGACCTCCCACACTGTACTGGGGACCTCCCACACTGTACTGGGGACCTCCCACACTGTACTGGGGACCTCCCACACTGTACTGGGGACCTCCCAGGGAGTCCGGTTTAGAGAGTTTCCACTACAGTATTACATAGAATACGCCAAGGGCACCTGTTAGCTAGGCCGCTTCGGCTTCAATTTCCCGATTACCCGGATATAGAAGGTATGTAAGGTTATTTAAGCCAATCCCCCCTCAAATATAAAGTTTAAACTTTATTTATTTTACAACGATTATAAACAAGCGCGGGAGCACTTATACAAATGCTTTCGTTGGCACAGATGAAGGCGTAAGGCGGTCATTAAAAATCCTCAAATATAAGATAAATGAAATACCATTTCCCTAAATATCGCCTCATCAACTACTGAAAGAATTTGATGCGATAAAACACTGAATGATACCATGTGAAATGTGTAAAAACTGCTGATGACGCTGTCATAATATATTTATCAGATTATTCGAGAACATTTATATACGTAGTTTCATCAACATTTATCATAAAATGATAAATACGTATTTGATTAAATATTTAGGAAAATGTAGGCAGAATCTGTACTGTATTTAGCAGATGCACGTGACGGACATTGCTAACGGTGAGCATCATGATATGCATCAGTGAAGAACGATATATAATTTGTCGAAACTGGCGAAAAGATTCCTGAAATGCAGCTGCAGAAAATTCGGAGATTTATTTTCGAAAGCAATATTGTTGAAATACGGGCGAGAGGGGGTAATATCTAAAGACCGGCCCAATGTATTGTTGTATCAAACGGTCTTATACGGATATTAGCGGCAGTATCATTTAGTAAAATGAATGAAATTGCACGGAATAGTCCACGGGTAGAAGACAATATATCTGACAGAGATCGAAGACATCAGGTAAAATTAGTCAGATATTGTAGGTGAATAAATTGATTATCGAATTACCGTAGTCTTCGCGTAGTCTGATTTAATGAATCAATGGCTACACTGTAAATTTGATGGCGACGACGTCATATATACCGATGCAGATGAGTATGTTTCTAATGTCACAGTCAAATACAATATAACAGGTGCAGTCAGGTGCTCTCTGTATATCACCCGTGTGAACGGTACTGCTAAAAGTAGTGTGCATAATACCCACAGACCTACTGATATTCGGTGCAATGGTTTGAAATCTGTCTGTCAAATATTTATGTCGTGCCACACGGAGAGAGGTTACAAGGTTTCATGATCATAGTGTCCTTTTTCCTTGCTGTTTTTTGTCTTTTATTTCATTCATAAATGGTACACCGCAAATAAACGCTTCCCCCATATCGATGTCTTATCCATAGTCTTCCCAGTATCCCGCAAGACTTTCGCGATGACTGATAATGTTGCTGTATATTCGAGTTACTCCACGTATTGGTTACACCGTTAACATTTGAACTGGTTTCAGATAATAATCACTGTATACGCTGATCAAACATGTACTGGTTCTGCGATAGTTTGCAAACACAATTAAGTCTGTTTGGTAAGAACATTTTTACATGAATATGACTAGAGAAAATAAACTGATAGGATTGGCGATCAGTGTAGATTCAGATCCGACTGCGCATCACAATTCAGCCAGTGCAGCGTCCTGTATTCGTCTATATTATTCTTGCAAAATGTATTGAACCTCATTACGCTAGAGTTATTCGTTAACAGTTTGTGAACAAGACTCTCAAGGAACACCATAAGCACATTTTCTCCAATCACAGTCACAACTGCCTTGTATTCGCCCCTTGTGTCTTGTCATTGTCTATTTGGAAATGAATACCGTCAGGATTCACCCGCCAACTCTACACCTGCAATACCCACAGACACACGGGTCGACTTTCTGAACCGAATATCAATAAACTTCAAGACGACTCGGGACAAATACTGCAAATTCTCTCTTGGAATAAAGATACCAATTCTATTTCAGACATACTCATTATTTGTTAAAGCCTTGGGGGCCTTTATAAAAATGTGTATGTAGCATATATTAAGTGGACAAGAATAATAAAGACTTGGATCAATAGACATGTATACATGTAGTTCCGTGATCACACTTACATCGCATATACTGGTTGTTCACTTCAATCTATATGCACAGTAGTGACTGCAATCCATTCCTCGTATTGTCTTTGACAGGGCGTTTATGGGACAAAGATTGGGAAGTATGATTTACTGTATCAGATCATAGAGTTGTCTAAGTATGCACGTACGGCGATTAACAATTACTTACTAATGTCGTATAAAATGACTCCCTGCAAACATACTGACCTTCTATCGACGATAGCTATTAATTGTGGTATTGAGTTTTCTTTCTTCTTTTGTATTTGGAGTATTCATATTAAATACTTGTAGCACCCATCTTTTATAAAAGCTGCCTTTGAACGGTTGATATGAGCGACGCGCTGGGAAATATCATCACGACGTTTGAAACCAACATAGTACCAGGACTATTGTCTGTTCCACATTTTGCTGCCGAAGAACATTTGGCCATTAAACACATTAAATCTAACAATATTTAAAATTAAGTACTTTTTCATCAATAACAAAAAAGTCACCCTCCCCCAAAAAAATCATTTGAATATTGATTTTATTGCGAAAAAAAGATTTTCCAATGGGAATTTAACATGGGGAGTCAATTTCCCAAACTTTTCGGGTTTTTTAACGAAACATTTTGGAAATTGACTCCGAAACCTGGAGAGATAGCTTGAAAATGATGTAGCTAAGAAAGCAAAAGTTACATTTTGAAAATCGGTCCACAAATAAAAAAATATTTAAAAAAAATCTATTTTTAGCCCCAAGTTAAATTCCCATTGGAAAAGCTTTTTTTCGCAATAAAATCATTATTTGATTTTTTTGGGGGATGGTGGCTTTTTTTATTGATAAAAACGTACTTACTTTTAAATATTTTTTAGATTTAATGTGTTTAATAGCCAAAAGTTCGTCGTGGAACAGACTCATCTATTTAGAGCATGCACAGTTCGTTAGTCAGCCGCTGAAGCATCACCCATTCATTACGTGATATAATTAGTACAGTAGTACTATGGGAAGTGTAAAACAAAATCCTAATTTCTTTATTTTTCTCGAAAGTATATGTTGTTACCTCCCATTTGAACTGCCTCGACGAGGCAGTTCAAATGGGTGGTAACAACATATGTGTTACGGAGAAATAAACAAAATAATCCGATTGTTTCAAACAAACATAGTATGACTTAAGACTCCAATGGTGCTATGTTATCAAGGAATATGAAACTGCAAACGCACCGACTTATATATGAGAACCTAATATATCTCAGAAATAATTAAGGCCCTCTTTATTCTGATTCTCTATCACAATTTTGAACTCTACTTGAAGACTTGTGAATTTGAATAATCATTTATCGCGTCACCCTGAAGGATACTTAATTCTACAAACAACTTGACATTGAGCACAGACTCGTGAGTTTCTATCATCAAACGTTTGATCGTGAACTTAAGTATCTGTCTGATCGCTATAATTTTGACAAAACTATCGAGTGTCGATAAACCCAGGACAAAATTGATATCATCAAATCATGAAATATCGTTATGTAACAGGCGGGGACATTGTTTTGTTATGTTTTCTTACCCATGTCATGTTGTATAAGGTATGTACCCAGTTATGAGCAAAGAATTGTACCATTACGTTAACACATTGGTGTCAATGCCAAGTTCACCACATGTGTGTTTCAATGTATCAACAGTCGCTACCAATTGAAGCACAATAAAACTCCGGCTAACAAAACGTATGCCGTGTGTACGCTATATATTTTGAAGGAAAATACAATATGTGAATTCAAATATATTTTAAAAACAAAAAGAACATCGCCCAATAATCCTACGTGAAATTTCCAATTAAACTGGGAGTCTTTATGACGTATTTTCGTCAAGTGATTATTATTTTGCGATCAACAGAATAGACACTATTGTACCAAACAATATGAACTGCCATTTTATGCAATGCATTGTAAATACATAAATCATAATAGGCTCGAGTAATCAAGACATAACTGTCATCGCCACAGAAATCGCACAAGGTATTCAGTACAGCTGCACTATATTTGTTGATTGGATATGGTATTTATTGAACTCGTTTGATTTCATAAGCACATCGGCATAGCTATGAAATCAAGTAAGATCCTCTAATATTATGTTTTGCGAGTTTGTGTTGTGTATCCATACGATTGTTATACAATGGAACAAGATGGTCAGGTTTATGAATGTTTCACTGTAAATCCGCAAATGAGCACTCCAGACACGAGTGTGTGTGCGAACATAAGCACACATTATCGTCATAAAAAATGCTATTGAAGCTTATCACAATTCAGCACACATATTATGTGTGTCCGGATTTGAGAGGTGATATATATTATTATATTCGACCGCGATTTGTGGCTGCATCCACTTGTCTGCACTATTGGCGGGGATTTGTTTCTTAAGCACTGCGGTCTGCTTCCGTTGTCTTGGTGTATTGCCTATACTTTACTGGGGACCATATACGCACATTGCTCGTCACAGAATGCAGAGTTTGATATTGTTAATACCTCTACGGCTACCAGTATTGGTTGTTGGTGTTTGTATTACATTTATTGTGAGTGTTAAGCTCTCTGTTTTACCTAATTGTATGGCTGACTGTGCAACTGAAGTTGATAAACTTCTCTAAAGGAGTACATATTTAAAATAAATAATTATCATCAACGACAATCACATTTAATATGTGAATAACCGATATTTACAGAAAGCATACACTGTCCGGCGGTTTTATGAAATGTGTAAAACGTTTTTCAACTTGATAAAACATTTCCTTTGACAATTCAAATTGAAAACTACTTCCAATCCATAAATGGAACAGTCGTCTGTGGGAGTCACGACCTTGTTAACATATATTGTCATTTTGACATCGGCTGTAGCGATCTGAATGACACTTGACATACCTGTATTCAATTTGAAATGAACACATTTCCGCCCAGTTACTACCTTAACCTATATTGTACTTTAGAAATGCTTTCATTCACAAGGAAAACGTTATAAACGTGGAACTGGAAACCTTGACCAGTTGAAACCTGACCACTGACACTCCAAGTACGTATCTGTGTACTCATAACACCCGTCTACGAGAAACCATTCATGATTATAAGTTTCTGTGCAACCATCGGCTATGTACATTTTGTAGTTATGATAGAAAAATGAGGCTTCTGGAACATGTGACTAATCTAGCTCCTGACTTGCTAGCAAATGTACACAGCCTGGTTAACCCTTCGAATGCGGGAAACGGAAATAGCCGTGATGTTATTTTATTGGTGTGCCTTCTTTCTCAATAAAAAACATGGTTTGACAGCACTTTAGAATGGAAATGATTTGGATAAAATAAAATGTAAAAAAGACAGCAGGCAACAAAATTTAACTCATCGATCATGTTTAGGTCGTGCGAATGGGCAGGCACATCCGAGTCTACATCGGTCGCGAAGATCATAAATAACATTTCCCCAGTCAGAGTTATATAAAGCGATAAAGTCGTTAAATTAGAAACTGCGTCCAGTTGAAACTTGACCACTGACCTATTATCCCGCACCGCATAATAATTCCAGCACAAAAACATTTACACAATTCCCTAACATTTGATTGGCCCGTAGCAAGTCTCTGTCCAAAATTTATATCCCAGTAAACTCCCACGCCGAACTACTTTCCGTAACCGTCAGGCGCAGTTAAAATAATTCTTAAGAAAACGGAAAATAAACACATTTTCATGATGAATTTATTTCAAATGCTTGAAATATAAGGAATGAATGGCCTTTTTGTGGAATTTATCGGGGATATAAACTTGGAAAAGTCGCGGGAATACTGGACGAGGCCTTCCGGCCTTCGTCCAGTATTCCCGCGACTTTTCCAAGTTTATACCCCGATAAATTCCACAAAAAGGCCATTCATTCCTATAGTGGAACTCGTACATTCATGAGAAAAACAACGTAGTATCATACTTACGCATGTAAGACTTATATAAAATGATCACCTAGAATTAATTGAATTAATGCTCAACACACTCTGGTGTTTCTACGTCAATTTTCATTTCATTGTGTGAGTATCTGAAACATTTTTAGACAATCTCGCATATGAAATATAACCTATTAATATTATCTGGCGCAATGGCCTCAGACACAGTGTTTGTTATCTTTAGATGAATTAATACAATCCGCATTCAGCCTAATTTATCAATAGGTGCTAGATAGAGACAAACCATGTTTATAGCAAGATGTGCGATATCTCATGACAATTACTTACACAATTTGCTTATTCTTATTCCGAAATTGGCGTCGAAAGTTGCCAAAATGTTCAAAGCGAACGCGGAATATAATTAATAGCATTCCACATTTGCTATGATGATTTCGGCAACTTCTGACTGCATTTACAGACAGAACAGAAACACACAGTTTCTGCAAACATTTTTCATGAAAAATCGCATATCTTCGATACAAAATCGCATGATTTGTCTCAACAGGCGTTAACGATTACAACTTATGGTCATACGCCGGGTCACGATATCTGTCCATCAGTAATTCAATGACTCTTAAAAAATGGCATTTGGACATGTTGTATTATAATTGTGTTCATTAGGCCACTAATGTTAGTATTTCTTTCCGCTTGACTTACATGACCACATTCAGCAGATAACTCCAAAACTGTCAATCTCCATTGATCTGGTAGTATCATTTTCACAACACGTTCATGTATTTCTATAACACTAAGTCAAACGAAATCTGCCTTTAGACGTCTATCCGCCGATACGATTGATATGTGTGGCTGTGACTGAAGAAATGGGGCTTATGGGGTTTTGCTACCAGTGTAGATCAAGATCAGCCTGTGCATCCGCACAGTCTGATCAGGATCTGCACTGTTCGCCATTCCATTAAAGTATCACCGGGCATGCTGCTTAGCAACACTATAGTTTTCAGGTTACATGATTGGGTTATTTGATCTCGATCTACACTGGTTACAAATCCAATAAGTCCCATTCTCCAGTCACAGCCATATTTTACCTTATTATCCGAAATCTCGAAACAGTGAATAAATTCAGAAATTTGGTATGCACCGTTCATTTAGAAAAATAATAGATAAGGAGGCGTGTACGTCATCTGTCCAGCTTATGTACTTGGGCTGGGATTTATCATGTAACCTGCCCTGCATTGACCGAATACGTACTGACTGATAACATAGTGTTGTATCAGGCATTGCACTTATATAAACATCCGGGTTACAACGAAGTGAAAACTGACGTTCCATTGGTCGGATGACGTCACGTGACGTTATCGAATGACGTCAGTGTAATGACGCAACGTAAACAAGTCCGCGTTCTGTCCATATAATACGACGTCATCTTATGTCATTTTCGAGCACAAAACGTTACCTGATAAATAGAATACCAGGCTAGTGTATTTTGATATCAAGTTTATCAGGCTCGGCTCGGAAACGGTAGGAATTCCTCGGCAAGCCTCGGAATTCCTATGCGTTTCCTAGCCTTGCCTGATAAACTTGATATCAAAAGACACTAGCCTGGTATTCTCTATATCACAACTATGCGGAAAAGACAGTTGACGATTGAGATAAATTTAAACCAGTAACTGAAAAGCGGCATAACCTTCAAAGAATCAACACATGCATATCACAATGTGTCCTTGTAAGACTAAATAAAATTGGTAAAATGTGCATTATTACAGTTCACCAATGGCTGAATACGTGATAACCATTGATTTGTACAGATACATATATGTGAATGAATCTGTATTATTAAAAGAAATAAACCGCATTCCATGGAATACATGTAATGGCTTAACGTGAGACACGTCTGCAGAAGTCTTTTATTCTTAAGGTAGAACAGAACAGTGCAGCTGTGTCAGGGAGTTACATGTTCATGTTATATGTATATGACTTATGTACAACAGGGGGTTACATGTTATATGTATATGACTTATGTACAACAGGGAGTTACATGTTCATGTTATATGTATACGACTTATGTACAACAGGGAGTTACATGTTCATGTTATATGTATATGACTTATGTACAACAGGGGGTTACATGTTATATGTATATGACTTATGTACAACAGGGAGTTACATGTTCTGTTATGTATATGACTTATGTACAACAGGGAGTTACATGTTCATGTTATAGTATAGACTTATGTCAACAGGGGGTTACATGTTCATGTTATATGTATATGACTTATGTACAACAGGGAGTTACATGTTCATGTTATATGTATATGACTTATGTACAACAGGGGGTTACATGTTCATGTTATATGTATATGACTTATGTACAACAGGGAGTTACATGTTCATGTTATATGTATATGACTTATGTACAACAGGGAGTTACATGTTATATGTATATGCCTTATGTACACAGGAGTTCATGTTATATATATGACTTAGTACACGGGAGTTACATGTTCATGTTATTATGTATATGACTTATGTACAACAGGGAGTGACATGTTATATATATGCCTTATGTACACAGGGAGTTACATGTTATATGTATATGACTTATGTACAACAGGGAGTTACATGTTATATGTATATGACTTATGTACAACAGGGGGTTACATGTTCATGTTATATGTATATGACTTATGTACAACAGGGGGTTACATGTTATATGTATATGCCTTATGTACAACAACAGGGAGTTACATGTTCATGTTATATGTATATGCCTTATGTACAACAGGGAGTTACATGTTATATGTATATGACTTATGTACAACAGGAGTTACATGTTCATGTTATATGTATATGACTTATGAACAACAGGGTTTCATGTTCATGTTATATGTATATGACTTATGTACAACAGAGTTACATGTTCATGTTATATGTATATGACTTATGTACAACAGTTTACATGTTCATGTATGTATATGACTTAGTACAACAGGGAGTTACATGTTATGTTATATGTATATGACTTATGTACAACAGGGGTTACAGTTCATGTTATATGTATATGACTTGTACAACAGGGAGTTACATGTTCATGTTATGTATATTATAGACTTATGTACAAAAGGGAGTTACATGTTATATGTATAGGACTTATGTTCAACAGGGGGTTATGTTTCATGTTATATGTATAGGACTTATGACAACCCGGGAGTTACATGTTTATATGTATATGACTTATGTACAACAGGGGTTACAAGTTCTTGTTAATATGTATATGACTTATTGTACAACAGGGAGTTACTGTTATATGTATATGACTTAGTACAACAGTTACATGTTCAATGTTATATGTATATTGACTTAGGTAACAAAAGGGGGTTACATGTTCATGTTATATGTATTGACTTATGTACAACAGGGAGTTACATGTTCATGTTATATGTATATGACTTATGTACACAGGGGGGTTACTGTTTTTGTATTATGTTATATGGACTTATGTACAACAGGGGGTTACTGTTCATGGTTATATGTATATGGACTTTGTACAACAGGGGGTTAACAGTTTATTTATGGGGTTTATATGCTTATGTACCAAACAACAGGAGTTACATGTTCTGTTATATGTATATGCCTTATGTACAACAGGGAGTTACATGTTCATGTATGTATATGCCCCTTATGTTACACAGGGTTACATGTTAATTATGTTATTATGACTTATGTTAACAGTTACTGTTCATGTTATATGTATGGATTATGTACAACAAGGGAAGAGTTAACATGTTATATTTATATGACTTATGTTTAAACAGGGGTACAAGTTCATGTTATATGTATCTGACTTTTTTACAACAGGGGGTATTGTTCCTTCATGTTATTATGTTATTTATTTGAATTATGTACAACAGGGAGTTGGCATGTTCATGTTTATATGTGATATGACTTATGTACAACAGGGGTGTGACATGTTCATTGTTATATTGTATATGACTTATGTACAAACAGTTACATGTTCATGGGGTTATTATGTATATGACTATGTACAACAGGGGGTTACATTTTATATTTATATGTTTATGTAACAACACAGGGTAGTTAAACAAATGGTTCTGTTTAAATGTATATTGTTTTATGTACAACAGGGAGTTACATGGGGGTTTTCATGTATATGTATGCCAATTATGTAACAACCCAGGGAGTTACTGTGATATGTATATGATTATGTACAACAGGGGTTACATGTTCATGTTATATGTATATGACTTATGTACAACAGGGGAGTTACATGTTATTATGTATTATGTTTATGTAAAACAACAGGGGTTAATGTTAACATGTTATATGATATGTTATGTACAACAGGGGGTTACGAGGTGTTTCATGTTATTTGTATATGATTATGTACAAACAGGGAGTTAATGTTCTTGTTATATGTATGACTTATGTACAACCTTGTTAAAAACATGTTCATGTTATATGTTTTTAGCTTTGTTACACGGGGTTACATGTTCATGTTATTATGTAATGAATTATGTACAACAGTTACAAGTTAATGTATATGCCTTATGTACAACAACAGGGAGGTTACTTGTCATGTTATATGTATATGCTTATGGGGGTACACTGGGAGTTACAATGTTCATGTTATATGTATATGCCTTATGTACAACATGGGAGTTTACATGTTATTTGTTATATGAACTTATGTAACAACAGGGGAGTTACATGTTTATAGTATTATGGACTTATGGAAAAAGGGGGTTAACTGTTCATGTTATATGTAATGACTTTGTACAAACAGGGAGTTCATGTATGTTTTATGATTATGTACAACAGTTTACATGTTCATGTTTTTTTATATACCTTATGTAACAACAGGGGTTTACAATGTTCATGTTATATTGTTATATTGACTTATGTTACAACAGGGAGTTAAATGTTATGTTATATGTATATGACAATATGTTACATTATGTACATGTTCAAAGTTAATGATTATATTGTCCTTATGTACAAACAGGCGATGGGGGTGTTATTGTTTGTGTTCGTTTGTTAGTTTTTTTTTGTTTTTTTTTTACTTTTTGTTAGATGTTATTATTATACTTTTTTTGGGTTTTTCTTTGTTTTTGATTTTATTTTTTATTTTTTTTTCGTATGTTAACAGTTCATGTTATATGAATAGATTATGTACAACAGTTACATGTTATATGTATATGCCTTATGTACAACAACAGGGAGTTAAATGTTATGTAATAGTTATATGCCTTATGTACAAAGGGAGTTACAAAAGTTATGTTTATATGTATATGCCTTTGTACAACAGGGAGTTAGTTCATGTTATATGTATATGCCTTTGTACAAACAGGGTGTTACATGTTCATTTTTTGTATATGAACTTATGTACAACAGGGAGTTTACTGTTATATGTTATGATTATGGTACAAACAGGGGTTACTGTTCATGTTATATATATGACTTATGTACAACAGGGGGTTACATGTTCATGTTATATGGTATAGAATTAGGTTACAACGGGTGTTAAATGTTCATGTTATAGTTATATGACTTATGTACAACAGGGGGGGTTACATGTTAATTTATATGATTATGACATGTTACATTCAAGGGGGGTTAATGTTAATTGTTAATGTATATGATTTATTGTACAACAGGGGGTTACGATGTTATATGTATTATGTTTTGTTAAAACAAAGGGGGTTAAAATGTTCTTGGTTATATGTATATGCCTTATGTACAATGGGGAGTTACATGTTAATGTTATATGTATATGCCTGTACAACAGGGAGTTACATGTTAATATTTTTTTGAATTATGTACAACAGGGGTTTACATGTTTCATGTTATATGTATATGATTTGTACACAGGGAGTTAAATGTTATATGATATGGACTTTGTAACAACAGGGGTTACATGTTTCGTTATATGTATAGGATATTTGTACAAACAGTTACATGTTCATGTTTATTAATTATGTACAACGGGAGTTACATGTTCATGTTATATGTATATGACTTAGTAAACAGGGGGTTTACATGTTCATGGTTATATGTATATGACTTATGTACAAACAGGGGATTACATGTTCATGTTATATGTATATGACTTATGTACAAACAGGGGGTTTAACAATGGTTATATGTATTATGCTTATGTTAAACAACAACAGGGGATGTTAACATGTCATGTATATGTATTTGCTTATGTAACAAACAGGGATGTTACATGTTCATGTTATATGGGGTATATGCCATTTTGTACAACAGGGAGTTACATGTTTATATGATAAGACTTATATAAAAAAGTTACTTGTTATTTTATGTATATGGGACTTATGTGAACAGGGGGTTAGTTCATGTTATATGTATATGACTTATGGGGTACAACAGGGATGAGTTAACATGTTATATGTATATGACTTATGTACAACAGGGGAAAATGTTATTGTTATATGTAATGACTTATGTCAAACAGGGGTTACATTGTTCATGTTATATGTATATGACTTATGTTCAACTGGGGAGTTAATGTTCATTGGTTATTATGTATATGAACTTAGGGTACAACAGGGGGTTACATGTTCATGTTATTTGTATGTCTTATGTACAACAGTACATGTTCATTGTTATATGTATATGACTTTATGTACAACAAGGGGGTTAACATGTTAATATGTATATGCCTTATGTACAACAACATGGGAGTTACTGTTCATTGTTATATGTATATGCTTATGTTACAACAGGGAAGTTAAAATGTTCATGTTATATGTATATGCCTTATGTTAACAACAGGGGAGTTACTTGGTTATGTAATATGACTTATGTAAACAGGGGTTACAGTTCATGTTATATGATATGACTTTGTACCACAAGGGGTTCAATGGTTTTATGGTATATTGAACTTATGTTAAACAAGGGTGTTACATGTTCATGTTATATTGTATATGACTTATGTACAACAGGGGGTTCATGTTCTGTTTATGTATATGACTTATGTCAACAGGGAGTTTTCTGTTCATGTTATGTATATTGACTTATGTACAAAAGGGGGTTACTGTTCATGTTATATGTATATGGACTTATGTAAACAGGGGGTTACATGTTTTCATGTTATATGTATATGACTTATGTACAACAGGGGGGTTAACTTTTATGTATATGCTTATGTACAACAACAGGGAGTTATGTTCATGTTATTTGTATATGCCATTTTGTACAACAGTTACATGTTATGTTATATGTTTATGCCTTAATGTACAAACAGGGACGGTTAATGTTATATGTATATGAACATTTGTACAACAGGGGTACAGTTAATGTTATATGTATTATGCCTTATGTACAACAAGGGAGTTACATGTTCATGTTATATGTATATGGCTTTTGTACAACCAGGGGTTACCATGTTCATGTTATATGTATAAAGACTTATGTCAACAGGGAGTTACATGTTCAATTTTATTTGTTATGGGACTTATGTTACAACTGGGAGTTACATGTTCATGTTATATGTATGACTTATGTACAACAGGGTGTTTTTTTTTTAGTTACATGTTATTTGTTATTTGGCTTATGTTAAAACAGGGAGTTACATGTTTATGGATATGATTATGTAACAAAGGGAGATACATGTTTTAATGTATATGATTTTGTTACAACAGGGAGTTAATGTTATAGGGTATATGCTTATGTACAACAGGGGAGTTACCATGTTTATGTTTATGCATATGACTTATGTACAACAGGGAGTTACATGTTCATGTTATATGTATATGACTTATGTACAACAGGGAGTTACATGTTCATGTTATATGTATATGACTTATGTACAACAGGGAGTTACATGTTCATGTTATATGTATATGCCTTATGTACAACAGGGTGTTACATGTTCATGTTATATGTATATGACTTATGTACAACAGGGAGTTACATGTTCATGTTATATGTATATGCCTTATGTACAACAGGGAGTTACATGTTATATGTATATGACTTATGTACAACAGGGAGTTACATGTTCATGTTATATGTATATGACTTATGTACAACAGGGAGGTTACATGTTCATGTTATATGTATATGACTTATGTACAACAGGGAGTTACATGTTATATGTATATGACTTATGTACAACAGGGAGTTACATGTTATATGTATATGACTTATGTACAACAGGGAGTTACATGTTATATGTATATGACTTATGTACAACAGGGAGTTACATGTTATATGTATATGCCTTATGTACAACAGGGGAGTTACATGTTCATGTTATATGTATATGACTTATGTACAACAGGGAGTTACATGTTCATGTTATATGTATATGACTTATGTACAACAGGGAGTTACATGTTATATGTATATGACTTATGTACAACAGGGAGTTACATGTTATATGTATATGACTTATGTACAACAGGGAGTTACATGTTCATGTTATATGTATATGACTTATGTACAACAGGGAGTTACATGTTATATGTATATGACTTATGTACAACAGGGAGTTACATGTTCATGTTATATGTATATGACTTATGTACAACAGGGAGTTACATGTTCATGTTATATGTATATGCCTTATGTACAACAGGGAGTTACATGTTCATGTTATATGTATATGACTTATGTACAACAGGGAGTTACATGTTCATGTTATATGACTTATGTACAAAATGAAATAAATGTAACAGACAGATGAAATTAAACAACTAACACTTCATGTGCGCTTGAATCGACGACTGAATTAGTATTTTAAGGCGCATATATAGAGAATAGTAGGTTAGTACCGTGAATGGGAAAAATATCTGGCAAGGCTTAGGAAACGGGATGGGCGAGGCTCTGCCGAGCACATTCCGTTTCCGTGCCGCGCCAGATATTATTTCCCATTCGCGGCACTAACCTACTATTCTGTCTATCCCGTCAACACCTACAAATAGCTTCAAAATGCCAAAAAATAACCCCAGCCACCGCACATATTCACACGCAGTGATTATGTCGTATTGACAGGATATCAAAAATGTTTCACGGCACCGTGTTTCACGGCACATACTCATTGTGTTGACAGGATAAATACCCATTTATCAAATAATTTATTCTCACTTCTTATATAGTCTTGTCATACAAATGCGTGTATGTCTTGTTGCGGTTTTTGTGGTTTTGTATCATATTTGGATTATTAGGACAGTTTGTTTTTGAAACACTTTTACTCGTGCAGTATGCTAATTAATAAACTTCAATTGGATTGTGCTAACTATAGATCTGCCTTTGCGGCAAGATATGTTGACATGATATCCCACTAAATCTGGATATCGTAGCAGTAATCATAGTATCGAAACAATTCATAAACTGTCACAGATTGCATTATTCGGTGTGCAAATACCTGTAGTATAATTTAATTAAGTTGAAGGAAACGAACTACATTGGTACCACCTCTCTGCTTAATTGACGTTCTTGATAAAGAGTTGTCTACGCTACTAGACATGAGATCAGTTTTTAATGTAAGAACAGTTTGGCGTGCTTCCATGATAAATTCCTGACCTTCAGACAGCTGTACTGTAAGCTCAATGTCACGTCGTTCTAAATTATACAACATCCATGTACAGATACAGATGTGTTAGGATTAAAAACACAAGAATGATAATCGCGGAACACGACTGCCGGACTAAAGTCACTTTAATATAACCGAATGTGAATACCTACTGTATGTTGACTAGTAAACATATTAAATCTAAGAAATATTTAAATGCATGTAATTTTTCATGAATATCAAAAAGTCACCATACCCATTTTTATTTGATGAAATTCCATTAATTTGATATTGTATTACAATACAATTTTTCTATGGGAATTTAACATGGAGGCTAAAAAATTATTTTTAAAAATGTTTGTTGAATGTGAGGACTATTTGTCAAAATTTAACTTTTCTTTTCTTAGTTACATCATTAACAAGACATCTAGCCAGGTTTCGGAGCCATTCGTTCTCGCAATAAAATCAATATTTGATTGAATATTATCAAATACAAAAAAAGTGGGAGGGTGACCTTTTTGTTATTGATGAAAAAGTACTAACATTTAAATATGTTCTAAGGTTTAATGGGTTTAATAGGAAAAAGTTCTTCGGCAGCAACACGTGGAACAGACAATACTTATAACAAAACCAAACTGCATGCTGATTATTTTATTTAATACAATGTCTTTGCATTTTCTTCTCATGCTCCATATGAAAGTAACAGCTTACGCAATGGAGAAATTATATTGTCAAACAGTGTTGTAAGGTTCGATATATAAATATTCACTATCTACATTCCAGTGGCTTAATTGCTACTGCGGCCGCTTCATGGTCAAATTTTAAATATTTGATTTTGTATTTTAACACCCTGCACTCATATCAACTTAAAATCAATAGTATTGTGCAATGCGACATCTATAACATGTAACGAACGCACTTATTCAGGGATATCCAGGAACAGAAAATTGAGACTGTTGTATCTCCCCCTGAATAGCAGATAATCATGAGTGTGGGTTCAAAAGTCATTGCTATCGTCCGCTATAGCTGAGATCATAATGTATAGATAGCATAAACATGTAACAGTAACTACTGTTCAACTGTCCCCACATCATGTGACATACATTGTGAGTAACTTTGAAACGAGATTGAATATCAAGGTATGGCATGGCATTTTAGTTTCAGAAATTCCCATTTATATACAGGTGTTACAATTGTTTATTTGGAAATGTGGAAATAGTGTTTGCATATAGGAAATGTATTTACATTCTGAAAATCGGTGTCACGAATATATGCTGAAGCTAAATATATTCACATATAGTAGTGCATTGAATATAATTAGTGTATATATACTATGATATGAATGCACTATTTATGGTACTAATCAATCCATTTTCATTGGGAGAACCTACTGAGAAGAGGCTATTTGAACCGGTAAATGACAGTACTTACAAGGTGTATGATCACGTCGTACTAAGAACAACAACCAGTACTGAAACTTCCAGGATCCATCAGATTCAAAGTACGTATTCTTGTATATTGTATGTTTTGATGAAATATGGCGCATCAAACGCGTCTTGCTAAACTACATTTGTTGGTCTCTGTATTTTCATCCAAACTTATGTCGTTTTTGCGAAGAATCGATTTCCGTGTACACGGAAATCGATTCTTCGCAAAAACGACATATGTCTGTGCCGAACTCCATGGACCACCAAATGCAGATATTGAAGACGCGTTAGTAGTACATAGGGAGTCAAAATGATACCACCAAAGGTGGAAGCGTTATTGACCCTGGTTACAGCTCCCAACAGTATCGAAAAACGTGTTTTTGGCCAAATATGAAAAGTAGTCCCCAACAAAAAACAAATGTTGGCGTTGGTGCCGCAATACAGGGCAACAAAACCACCAGCGCAGGTGGTATTATTCTGACTCCGATATTTCGAAAAAGAGAAAAAAAAGGGGAAAAACTGGTAGTTTTTGTGGGTGCTGGTACACACTTTTGTTTGTTGGATTTTTTTTGGGAAAGTTGTATCCACATTTGGGACGAAACATCCACAATCGTACTACCACCTCCCAATTCGTATCCACATTTGGGACGAAACATCCACAATCGTACTACTACCTCCCAATTGTGGATACGAATTGCACACACACATCCCTTTTTGGGAAAGTTGTATCCACATTTGGGACGAAACATCCACAATCGTACTACCACCACCCAATTGTGGATACGAATTGCACACACATCCCTTTTTGGGAAAGTAGATAAAAAATTTGTCTCCCAAGAGGCAAACAGAAATGGCAGACGACACCCATCCACAATCGTACTACCACCCCAAATACAAGCCAACAATTTCTGGAATACCAAACCTGTTTTCCACATGGGATGCGCCCCGATTCCAGAATCGATCCACACCCGATTTTCCAAAATGGATCTGCCATCCAAAAACAATTTCTGTTTTCCACATCCACAATCGAACGCCCAATTGAAGATATGTTTCCCATTGGAATAGACAGACACAATGCCATACAAGGAATGCGAAACATGCGGCAAGGGTTTCGACAAACCCGCAAATCTTCGAAGGCACAGGGACCGCAAGAACCCGTGCAGGCCTCCCACGAGAGAGTGTCCCGGATGTGGAGGGAAGTTTGCCACCTACAAGACTCTCTGGCAACATCGCTCGAACAGGTGTCCCGAGGGGCCAGAAGATTGTTTTTCCAAAAACAACCACGGAGGGTAGCAAGAAGAAGGCTGCGACCAGGAAGAGGATCCTGGTACTGGAGAGGAGGGTGGTAGAGTTGGAGGAGGGGGTGGCTAGACTGCGGGATGGAAAACCTCGCGAGGGAGCGAACATCGACAGCGACGACGACGAGACCGATTGGACAGATATGTAGAGAGAGGTCGGGCTAGTGTGATTTCGGCAATTTTCTCCCAAGAGGCGACCAGAAATGATACCACCCATTTGTGTATTTGGACACATTTGGAAAAAGTGCAGGAGAAATTCGTCTCCCAAGAGGCAAACAGAAATGATACCACCCAATTGTACACATTTGGACTTTTGGGAAAAGTGTAGAAAAAATTCGTCTCCCAAGAGGCAAACAGAAATGATACCACCCAATTGTACACATTCGGACTTTTGGGAAAGTCGAGGAAAAAATCGTCTCCCAAGAGCAAAACCACATCGAAAAACAGAAAACCTCTCCCAAAGGAGGTAGAAAGACAACTCGGAACAGGAAATACAACTCGGTACAAAACAAGAAAATACAACTCGAAAAAAGACAAAGAACTTTTTTCCAAAATGGCTACTGCATGTAGAACGGGTCGCGACTACCAGAGTGCTGGTGTACGGAGTCGCTAGTTTCGTTTTTCCCATTCGGCGTACCGGACTGTTTTGCGGAGTGCACGAACTGGGTGTCGGAGTCTGGTTTGCTCTTCCAGAGTCTACGGGCCTCTAGAGACACGAATGGGGGCTCTCCATTTCTAGCCAACAAGGATAGCAAAAATAGAAATCCTGGAAGCAAACTGAGCACACTGGAGAGCCCGAGCCCCCTGGGAATCGCGAGCAGGCATTTCGACCTTCCCGAGAGGACTGGATTTCCTGGCGAGCAATCCGAGCAATCTGGCGCGCAATCCTAGCAATCTGGTGCGCAATCCGAGCAATCCGAGCACCGCGAACAAGTATTTCGACCATTTCGAATAATTTGGGAATTCCATGTTGGACAAATGTTCCTATCTAGATAGAAGCGTTTGCAAGCATGCCAAAAGCCTACTTGTCTCCGAAAAATATTCTAGAAATTATTTCCACCCGTGGGAAGGCTACAGCCGACGAAACAAAGAAGAAGTATGGGATCGGTAGTGCCAGACTTCGAAAAATATGGGACGATGCCGATGTAGAGCGTAGTACAAAGCCCGAAGAAACCTCCCAAGAACAAGAAACCCTCACCCCCGTAGTACACAGGGTGACCGCGCCTGGTTTTGCGGGCCCCACCGAGTTCCCCACGGATCTACTAGAAGATGCACGCTCGTTCGAAGAATCGACGCACCTGTCCGACATGGAGAGACGTTTGGAGAACCGGTTGGACGCGTTGGAACGTAGACTGTTGGACGCAATTTTCGACGATGCCGATTCCGAGTGTCCGAAGAAAGACGAGTGCCCGGAGGAAGAAGAGTGCCAGACGAAATCCGGGTGGGAGGTGCACGACATCTGGAGAACCGTAGAGAATGCGAAGTGGTGGCTGGGGGTCTCTGTGGTGGCGTACGCGGTCTGCAGACCACTGTTCCCATTCGTGTCTCTAGAGGCCCGTAGACTCTGGAAGAGCAAACCAGACTCCGACACCCAGTTCGTGCACTCCGCAAAACAGTCCGGTACGCCGAATGGGAAAAACGAAACTAGCGACTCCGTACACCAGCACTCTGGTAGTCGCGACCCGTTCTACATGCAGTAGCCATTTTGGAAAAATATTCTTTGTCTTTTTTCGAGTTGTATTTTCTTGTTTTGTACCGAGTTGTATTTCCTGTTCCGAGTTGTCTTCCTACCTCCTTTGGGAGAGGTTTTCTGTTTTTCGATGTGGTTTTGCTCTTGGGAGACGATTTTTTCTTCGACTTTCCCAAAAGTCCGAATGTGTACAATTGGGTGGTATCATTTCTGTTTGCCTCTTGGGAGACGAATTTTTTCTACACTTTTCCCAAAAGTCCAAATGTGTACAATTGGGTGGTATCATTTCTGTTTGCCTCTTGGGAGACGAATTTCTCCTGCACTTTTTCCAAATGTGTCCAAATACACAAATGGGTGGTATCATTTCTGGTCGCCTCTTGGGAGAAAATTGCCGAAATCACACTAGCCCGACCTCTCTCTACATATCTGTCCAATCGGTCTCGTCGTCGTCGCTGTCGATGTTCGCTCCCTCGCGAGGTTTTCCATCCCGCAGTCTAGCCACCTCCACCTCCAACTCTACCACCCTCCTCTCCAGTACCAGGATCCTCTTCCTGGTCGCAGCCTTCTTCTTGCTACCCTCCGTGGTTGTTTTGGAAAAACAATCTTCTGGCCCCTCGGGACACCTGTTCGAGCGATGTTGCCAGAGAGTCTTGTAGGTGGCAAACTTCCCTCCACATCCGGGACACTCTCTCGTGGGAGGCCTGCACGGGTGGTTCTTGCGGTCCCTGTGCCTTCGAAGATTTGCGGGTTTGTCGAAACCCTTGCCGCATGTTTCGCATTCCTTGTATGGCATTGTGTCTGTCTATTCCAATGGGAAACATATCTTCAATTGGGCGTTCGATTGTGGATGTGGAAAACAGAAATTGTTTTTGGATGGCAGATCCATTTTGGAAAATCGGGTGTGGGGATCGATTCTGGAATCGGGCGCATCCCATGTGGAAAACAGGTTTGGTATTCCAGAAATTGTTGGCTTGTATTTGGGGTGGTAGTACGATTGTGGATGGGTGTCGTCTGCCATTTCTGTTTGCCTCTTGGGAGACAAATTTTTCTTCTACTTTCCCAAAAAGGGATGTGTGTGCAATTCGTATCCACAATTGGGTGGTGGTAGTGCGATTGTGGATGTTTCGTCCCAAATGTGGATACAACTTTCCCAAAAAGGGATGTGTGTGTGCAATTCGTATCCACAATTGGGAGGTGGTAGTACGATTGTGGATGTTTCGTCCCAAATGTGGATACGAATTGGGAGGTGGTAGTACGATTGTGGATGTTTCGTCCCAAATGTGGATACAACTTTCCCAAAAAAAATCCAACAAACAAAAGTGTGTACCAGCACCCACAAAAAGTACCAGTTTTTCCCCTTTTTTTCTCTTTTTCGAAATATCGGAGTCAGAGTAATACCACCTGCGCTGGTGGTTTTGTTGCCCTGTATTGCGGCACCCAACGCCAACATTTGTTTTTTGTTGGGGCCTACTTTTCATATTTGGCCAAAAACACGTTTTTCGATACTGTTGGGAGCTGTAACCAGGGTCAATAACGCTTCCACCTTTGGTGGTATCATTTTGACTCCCTATATACTACTCGCGTTTGCTGCGCCATATTTCATAAAAATCCGTTGCATATTAAGGAAAATATCAAATAATACTTACTTTGGAGTGGGCGACGTTGTTGTTGTAACCACGTGATCATTCATGCACCTTGACTTAGTATTAGATTATATATCGGTTGTCAGGTTAGCGCAATCGGTAACGAGCGCACTTCTCACCAATGCGACGCGAGTTCGATCGTCGACCGGGGAAGCATGTGGGATGGTATGGTGGTCGCCAGACCGGAAAAATGGATTTCCTCCGGATACACCGGTTTCCTCACACATTAAGGACCACAAACCCTTACGCCTTCATCTGTGTCAACGAACACATTTGTATAATCAAAAAGCAAATCGGTGTTGATTATCGTGGACTAAATCAAGTAACAATTATTGATGGCCACCCTTCTCCGTTGTGTATTACTATACATTTATTATAAAACATATATAATGTTTGGGAAGATACAAAACAATCATTCTGTGCTTGTTTGATTCTGATCCTCGTTGGCCCACATTGTCTTAGGTCAATTCATTGGAAAATGTGTCCATTAGTCTTCACCAGAAAAAATGGATGAACCATTTTATAATTACAAATATAATATACCAGTGTGTAATGTCGTAATGTAAGCATACAATGTAATAAAGAATAGTAGGCTAGTGCCGTGAATGGGAAAAACTATCTGGCAAGGCTTAGGAAACGGGATGGGCGAGGCTCTGCCAAGCACATCCCGTTTCCGTGCCGCGTCAGATATTTTTCGAATTCACGGCACTAACCTACTATTCTATGTATCTCGTCAACACCTACAAATGGCTTTCAAATGCACCGCACATATTCATCCGCAGTGATTAGGTCGTATTGACAGGATATCAAAAATGTTTCACGGCACTGTGTTTCACGGCACATACGCACTGTGTTGACGGGATGATATTATGTAGGGTGCCTTCATGGGCACATTGTCAAACACACTTTATGGCAAATGTCTGTATAATAAAGTCTGTGTTTATACGGCCTGGTGAAATACACTTTATTGGACACACTTAGCAAAGCATATAGCCGCCTTTCTTTAGTTTTGAAGTCCAGTTGCTTGGGAAAGTTCTTACGTCATAATGATATATTTCGCTGATCATTTTACTACTAGTATGCAAATGCCGGTATGATATACAGAGTGGCCTGCGGTTCTCTTACCAGGCGAGTTGCAATTCCTGGAGCACAGGATTGCAATTCGCGTTCCCATTAATTGCAATTGGACCGCAATCGGACTGCAATCATGTGACTGCGGTCCAAAGAGTTGGTTGCGGAATTGCAATACTGATAGCGCAGTTAGCGCTGCGCTCCGCTTTTAATTGCAGTTTACGCTCCTTTTTTTCTTTAAACTGCGAAAGAATGACCGCTTTACGCTGCGCTCTGCGGTAAAACCAGCGGACCGTTCTGCTTGACCAATGCGGCAATAAGTTGATTTTTTCTGACGAAAAGATATATTTTCCTATCTGTATTTAGCCATTTAAAATCCAATAAAATATACATAAATAGTAGAATTAGGTGTATATATACGCGTAACGCTAAGTTTTTAGCGCAAATAGCGAAAGAATGACCGCACAAACGGCATCGCGAAAGAATGACCGCACAAACTGGACCGCGAAAGAATGACCGCACAAACGGTATCGCGAAAGAATGACCGCAAAAACGGGACCGCGATTGGACCGCAATTAGACTGCAATTTCAGAGGGGACGAATTGCAATTCAAGGACCGCTGGATTGCAATTCTTGGTAAGAGAATCGCAGACGGGAGTGTAATTAGAAAATCATGTGTCAAAGATACGTGACAGAAAACATTGTAACTGTCAAAAATCTAATCTAAGAAATGTCAGTTCATGTGAGAGAAGACCTTGCAAATACAGTAAATACTATTTATCCCGTCAGCACAGTGCGTATGTGCCGTGAAACACGGTGCCGTGAAACATTTTTGATATCCTGTCTAATCACTGCGTATGGATATGTGCGGTGGCTGGTGTTATTTGTTTTGCAATTTAAAGCCATTTGTAGGTGTTGACGGGATAAATAGAATAGTAGGTTAGTGCCGTGAATGGGAAAAATATCTGGCGCGGCACGGAAACGGGATGAGCTCGGCAGAGCCTCGTCCATCCCGTTTCCTGAGCCTTGCCAGATATTTTTTCCCATTCACGGCACTAACCTACTATTCTCTATATTCACTGGACTCTAATAGTAAACACTGGGTAGTTGGTGTGCTGTTTCGCTGCATAAAAACTACAATTAAATTCGGGAACAGAAATATGGCAACTTGTTAGACATTCAAACATTGAAGCAACCTCTTCTTGAAAAGATTGCAATGATGCATATGTTGGGTTTCATCAAATGCTATGGGACTCTGTTTACAACGTACGCCAAATGGTTTTATAAGTTCAGTAATTAGCAAATATTTCGACACTAGGGGGCTATGAATGAATGACATAAAACACAATATAGATAGCTACGACAATGGCGTCGGTGTTACATAGTTAACGCCTTATTTGCTCTGGGTTGAATTTAAGATCATACAGATATCGTGGATATTTCAGGCAGTTTTGATAGAGTGGCATGCAAGCTTATACAATCGGATGTCCTAATGATAATGTGACCTGTTTGCCTCATTTGCTCAATGTTGTGCCTTAATAATTTCTATGAATGAGAACAGATATTGACAATGATCTCGAAAATCCGGATTTATTTCATTGGCGTCTAGTGGATACCAAGACCAGCCCGCGCATCCACGCAGTCCGGTCAGGGTATTCACTCTACGCAGTTCTATCAGAGAAACACAAATGGTGGGATCAGTATAAATTATATGCCGCATGTGTTATATGGCGGATTATGATATACATTTGTGGGAAAGGAAATACACCAAATAGGTCACAGCATAGTCCAAATGTATGTATTGTTCATTTAATCACGTGTATATGGGGTTTGTCTGTCAATGATGGGATCATCAATGAAGGCCCCGGTCATAAAAAGCGATGTAGTGTTGTTTAATTCGGCTTGGTCTCATTATAACACATCAACTGACGAAAGATTATCATCTTAATGTGAATGTGGTTGTCTGTTCAACGGATAAATTGTCATGTCTGACTACTGATATTGTAGATTTGAGGCGACATTTTCTTTCAGGGCGGATTAGATAAAAACTGCTTGTTACTATAAGGTTTGATCATGTCCAGCCGTGTGCAAACGTTTGCTGTGGCCCTCGGTAACTGTTTGAACCCAAGGCCTGCCAAACAGTTCCCGAGGGCCACAGCAAACGTTTGCACACGGCTGGACATGATCAAACGTTATTGTTATATTTCCAACAAAAAACTGATGTAATTTGAGCATTATATTCAGTATTTTCAGTACTTTTATAAATCGTCCCATTCACGTAGATAATTTTCGGTATTAATATTCTGGGGCCGCGTCATGAACGTCATGAACGTCATGAAGTAGTGACGTCATGAAGGCACTTCCGCGTAGTGACGTCATGAAGGCACTTCCATTACGCGTGGCCCCGGAATGAGCATTGCCTAAAGCCATATGCAAACAGCACGCGCTATATGCTTTGCACATATGTGCAAACAACGGAAACCATGTAACAATTTGTATTAATTTGGTTGAAAATACAACCATAATTTGATGTTTTTTTCTTCAAAATAATGTACCAACCTGCAGTAAATATCCGAACATTTATCAAAGAGTAGTAGTTTGTATTTGTAATGTCCCATTTTGTGAATTATGATATCCTTTACTCGGATTGCATCTACGGCTGTCGGTATTGTTTACAGCAAAACATAACGTCCGCAAGGTTGTGTTTTATTATCTTCGTGAACATTCCTCTCATTGTTTAAAAATGATTGATCATCGTAATGCGAAATGTTTATTTTAATTATGTAATTTGTAGCAATTCTGTGGCGTTTATCACGAAATTTGAAAATTACCTGACATAATTGTAAGTGTTAAGGTGTTGTGTGCATGCATGAAAGGGTATATCAGTTACGAGATATATTCCAGGTTCATTATAAATTACAATACGATATCAGTGATGTGTATATATTCCCGCAATACCAATGTACATTATGAAGCTTAAGAGGAGCGCTATGTTTGGCTTATACGAATTATTATCGTTTTACAAATAGGAACATATAGCTTCTGAAAGAGATATACATGTAACATAACAAATGAAACAAGCCACATAAACAATGCAATATATAATTGGCATGACAACCTTATTTCACAATGCAGTGGAACCTCTCTAAACCGGACACCCTGGGAAGATCTCAGGGTGTCCGGTTAAGAGAGATTCCACTGTAATTAAGATATATACACACTCCACTACATGAGTGTGTTGTATCCAATCGGGGACGACAGAATGATTATACACAACATAATTTCAGCACAAATATATTTACACAATTCCCTAACATTTGATTGGCCCGTAGCAAGTCTCTGTCCAGAATGTATATCCCAGTAAACTCCCACGCCGAACTACTTTCCGTAACCGTGAGGCGCAGGTAAAATAATTCTTAAGAAAACGGAAAATAAACATTTATTTTGTTCAAATGCTGGAATTATAAGGAATGAATGGCCTTTTTGTGGAATTTATCGGGGATATAAACTTGGAAAAGTCGCGGGAATACTGGCCTATGCTGTGACCAATTTGGTGTGTATATCATAATACGCCAATAATTCCAGCACATAAATATTTACACAATTCCCTAACATTTGACGTAGAACTGCGAGGTGGTGCGTACGACTACCAAGTCAAATGCCGACGCTAGACCTTTTTGGCCATTTAAAAAAACTTTCATTTTCGAACATTAAAGTTGGCTTTAAACACTTGATCCCTAAACTTGTTACTGTCTGAAATAAATAAGTATCAATAAGTGAACCTGTTCCACCATATTGACACATACAGCTGTCTAGTAGTATTTACAAAAACACACCTACCGTCCCTACCTAGTTTTTTTCTGGACCGTTGTCCGTTCCACAGGTTTTTAATAGTAGGCATAAACATGGCATATTCGTAGAAGTCGTGTTTTCCTGATCGGTTTGCCGATGTGCACTATAGGAATGAATTGCCTTTTTGTGGAATTTATCGGGGTATAAACTTGGAAAAGTCACGGGAATAAATTGTGTAAATATTGTTGTGCTGGAATTATTTGGTAATGGTGCACGTTGACGTTTCCTTTCAACGGTTTGGGTCTTGTGTCTCTTTTTGGAACGAGAAACTACCTTGTGTACAAATTTAAGCGAGTGCCCCGCACCCTTCATGTATCCAAATATCTTAATAATGACTTTTGTTTTCTTAAACAACTCGAAGCGGCTAAATCTATGAGGACGCCGACATCGGCAGATGCATGTAAATTAGCGTTTACTAAAAACTATCATGGTTGGTTGTAGTTTTTTAGGTAGCGTCAGATTGCCTGTTTCACACACAATATAATATGTAAGCCTTATTAAATAATTCAGATTGCCCCAGTACAGGTACATACGGAAGCCCATTAGGGCCACTTCACTTTTTTTTATTTCCATTTATTCAAGATCTTTTCTTGAATTTTCAAGATCTTTTCTTGAATTTTCGAGATCTTTTCTTGAATTTTCAAGTTCTCGAATTTTCAAGTTCTTTTCTTGAATTTTCGAGATCTTTTCTTGAATTTTCAAGAATTCTGCATGTACTCTGTATGCGAGAAAGAATCTTGAAAATTCAAGAAAAGAAATTGAAAATTTAAGAAAAGATCTGGAAAATTCAAGAAAAGATATTGAATAAATGGAAATAAAAAAAAATGAAGTGGCCCTAATGGGCTTCCGTAGGTACATCCTTTGTTCAATTAACGTGTTACATTTATCAATAATTGGGTGAAATGGGTAGGTAATGTCTAGCTAGAATACCGTTTTGTGAATGACTTGTAAAGAAATTAGAACTAAATTGCCGCCTAATTGGCTGCACCCGATCACGAAACGTTTTGCGACTGGTGTGTCTACGTGATTGACGTGATTTGATATAAAGTTGCATAGTCAGCTGCTTCCCCTGATTATATTTATAACGTACCGGTGCAGGGTGTGTGTTTAGCACGTTGTTTGAAATCTAACCATTTTAGTAGCGATCTACAAACATCCGTTTCAATGTCGTCGTTAGATGTTTCACTTGATTCAATTTCTGTTTGTCACTGGAAAAGTGAGGCTTATGGACTATGCGATCAGTGTAGCCCGCATCCGCGCAGTCTGACAATGGGTCTACACTGTTCGCCAGTCAGTCACTGAAACACCCGCAATGCTCCCAACTTGTAGTGTTGTCCTTATCAGGCTTCAGGAGTCCGCTAGAAGATCAGAAGGTTTAATATCAACAAATACCAAACGTCCAATTTCTCCAGTCACAGCTACATATGTAAATTATACAGCCGGTTCAAAGTTTATGTTTAGCGTGTATTTGCAAGGCGCGATTTGAAAAACGGGTGGTCATATTGCGTTTGTCGCCAGCGTAGAACCTGATCAGTCCACACATCCATAGTGTTCGTATATTCCGACGGCGAAATATCTGCTATTCATCCAGCGAATAATACAGTTAATATATGATATTGTTATAATGTTGCATTTTCATGGTAGAGTGTGTGATCATTAACGGGGCGGTGCAATAGATCGGCATGTCATAGTATCATGTAAATTTCATATTTGACCGCCTATGTAGCCTTTAATATAATTTTGAAATGTTCTTGATCTGATTTTGTTAGTTCATGGCAGTAGAACATATCTAAGTTGGACACACAGAACATCTTCATGTTCATAGGTTTAACTCTAATTTATTTATACTGATATAAGCCGCACAGTGCTCAAAGTTCGCAATTCATAATATAATATATTATCCCGTCAACACAGAGCGTATGTGCCGTGAAACACGGTGCCGTGAAATATTTTTGATATCCTGTCAATACGACCTAATCACTGCGTATGGATATGTGCGGTGGCTGTGGTTATTTTTATTGCATTTTGAAGCTATTTGTAGATGTTGGCGGGATAAATAGAATATTATAGAGCCGAGCACATCCCGTTTCCGTGCCGCGCAAGATATGTTTTTCTCATTCACGGCACTAACCTACTATTCTCTATATATACTAAATGCATATATTATATGAATCACTGTCAAAGTGCGTTTTACAGCTTCGAAGACTGGATGTACACCTGCATACTTCAACATGTGTACATAATTTGTACTACAGTCGAACC
Organism: Conchocele bisecta; assembly: GCA_029237695.1. Taxonomy (NCBI): domain Eukaryota; kingdom Metazoa; phylum Mollusca; class Bivalvia; order Lucinida; family Thyasiridae; genus Conchocele; species Conchocele bisecta. The sequence continues at coordinate 1,041,584 of CM055272.1, forward strand.
TCCCCGAACGGCCACCTCTCTACAACAACACCCTCTCTATAACAGCCGCTACGTTATATCCCAAATGGATATTGCTCTGTATCTAACCCTTAGACTGCTGAGCAAGAACATTGTCGTCTGCAGTTGCTTTTGCCTTCTTTCTCAATAAAAACATGTTTTAACAGCATTTTAGAATCATTTCCATTGTAAATGATTCTCAAATGTTGCCAAAGCATGTTTTTGATGATAATTATCAAGACAAAAAATAAACAGCGGACGCCATGTTGCCAAAGCATGTTTTTGATGAGAATTATCGAGAAAAAAAATAAACAGCGGACGCCAAAATTGAATTCAGCATTAACCTCTGAATTCAATTTTGGCGTCCGCTGTTTATTTTTTTTCTCGATAATTCTCATCAAAAACATGCTTTGGCAACATTTCAGACATCTACAACAGCCAGTTTTGCGTCTTCCCATGGGTGGCTGTTGAAGAGAGGTTGCACTGTATTTGTATTGTCTATGCAGATTGCAATTTAAATAATACAATACAAATACAACATGATATATTAAATAAAGATGAAGATGATTCATAAATGGACGCAAAGCAGTAGTAATTGTATTCCCTAATACAAGTTTCACGGATCACGAAACGGTATTACCCTAAATACGTTTTATATAAAAGTATAAATGTGAAGGTAACATCAAAGGACGCAAATGCCACTCCACACACGTTCCTCTGCTAGAGCAGAAGTTTGGCCAAGATCTGACAAAACCGGGTGTATTTTATTTGTCGCCAGTGTAGACATTGGACAATCTGGGTAAGACCAAAACTAATATGATATCTTTGGATAACCGTTTCAACCCTGAATAACCATGATATGTTAATTTTCCGACTAATCCGATCCTTACACAATTATTTTCACACTAGTCCATTTATAAAAAGGAAGTGTGCGTTTTTTCTCCTAAAAACATGAAATGTACTTGCAAAAAGTGCAGATCCTGATGAGACGGCTCGTTACACTGTTTGCAAACACCTCTATAAAGATTTGTAGTGTTGAAATGGTTAATCTGACCAAATGGAGAACCGTGAAGACCCAAATCAATCGCTGCTAAGTTGTAGGGTGGACTGGGTCAACACTGAGTGTCGATTCAATCAGCAGGGTATTGCAATATATTGGAGGATCAACAGCCATCAGGCGGTATTTAACAAAAATCTCATAGCTTACTTCTGGCGTCTTCAATATTGTAAAACACATACAAGTATGCTTGCCAAGTTTCAACATTCTCGTATACGTATGAGTCACTGTTACTAATACGATTCCACTTATTACATGAGAAAGTCTAGCTTTACGTGTATTTGCTTTACATTCGTTCATCAACTACATGCATGCAGTTAAAGGCCGTGGTCGTTCACGCTTGGGAAGATGTAAATCACATTCACTAATCTCATTAAATTCAGCTCAGGTCAGTTATACAAACAACCATGCTCCCCAGACAACATGAGGACACAGAATTGGTTGCTTGCAGTTTTTGCCACACACCAGAGATAACAGCCGGGTTACACATCACAATAGCTCCCGACTCCCCTGTGCCCACTGCATGTACTTCTTGATATGACACTATCAGTGGCATGTTGTGGCATGCAACTGACCAGTTATTATCATATCGCGTAGCGAAAATGATGCAAAAGCTGTCCGTCCGTCTGTCCGTCAATCTTCCACCAGGTATACTTGTGGATCAATTCGTGCGTACAAGAGGTAATTGAACATGTTTTATTGTGCACCCAGGTACACAGGCAGACTATTTACAGGTACACAAGTAAGTGGGTTTACAAGTATACGGCAGTGTGTCCGTCCGTCCGTCCGTCCGTCCGTCTGTCTATCCGTCACGTTTTCCATTCGCCTATATCTTCTGTACTGTTTGACCTATTGGGCTTGAAGCTTCATGTACATGTTCATTATCACCCATATTGTCATTCCTTACCCCACCCATGCTCTCCCATGCCCAAGGTCAAGGTCAAATAACTTATAAATTACGTCCAGTTTCTCCATTCTCCTATAACTTGTTTGATCTACGACCAATTGGTTTGAAAGTTCATGTTTATTATCATCCACATTTCCATTCCCCACCACACTCATGCTCTCCGCATGCCCAATGTCAAGGTCAAATATTCGTGTTTCTGGTATTCGGTTGCAGAGGGTTAACCATGGTAGAGGTTGTCTGTTAACGGTTATTTGTACCACTGATTGTTTTAACAACACGCTACATAACACGATACTAGAAACACGATAATTCCCAAAGTCTGACCAGGATATAGACTGATCGCCATTCCGTCAGTGAAACTCGTGTCCAAATCGACAAGGCATGTAGAGAATTGATAAAAGCAACAACAACAACAACAACAGACATTGCGAGAATCGTTGTAGACCCAAACCCGCCTGCCCTTCTGTACTGTCTGGTCGTGGTCTACATATATCGCTATTCCAACAGTAAAATGTCCATGTATGCCACAATTGAAGGGATCATTGGAAGAAATGGACTGCTAACTCCATATTATCCCCCTTTGTAGAACCGCCCATTGTTCATCGACGCTTAGATGCTTAGTGTCCACGTGTAAAAAATCCGGCAACGCAGGTTTTATTACCAGTACCGTTGGTCTCCGAAGAACTTTGAAAATGGCATACGTTTAAAGCTGGTGAACACTAGGGGTTGACATCAACATTGATATGTTTTAAATGTCTTCAAAGTTCTTCGGTGGAGTTGTTCAGATTATTGACCTCTATATGTAAGTGAAAAATTGTAGCAATAGTCAACCAAACGAACAGTTTTTCTCGTAAGAAGCTTAGTGAAACGGGCCCCTGCTCCTTCGGTATTAGTAAAACAAGCGTAGCCACAGATCAGTATTTATGAATGCGACCAGTGTAGAAGCAGATCTGGGGCAACACTGGTCACCGTCGAATTCTTCAAACCTTTTTGTTGTGTCATGCAGCTGAACATGCAACTGTTTTTATGTATGCTAAGCTGTTGTGCATAATTAAATGTGTACGTTTAATCGCCTGTGTTAAGTGCATATTTTATCGACTTTGACGGTGTACATACTGCTATGCAGTTCATATCAATCGTTCTTGTCTTGCTTGCTCGCTTTCTTTTTCAACTACATTGTACCTAACGTGAAATTGTACCTGCCAATGCATCCCACCGCGGATACCCGTTTACCCGTACATGTATTAAAGGATTTAGAAAGCTAACATATTATTTTGTAATTTTCGGGCATGTTAAATATGTGTGTAGTAATGTAAATATAATTAGCAATGCGAACGCTATATATTCTTAAATAGAGCATTACTAAATTAATATATTTGATTTATCTGAATTAATTGAACTAGTGTCCAGCATGTTAAAGGTACATGCCCACTCAGTAAGCACAAAATGTTCTTTATAGGAATTAAATAAGTGTATAATTGTGTCACTATTCCACCAGTTCTAAAAATTACAAGTGCCCGGAAAACAGATATAACTAGAGCAGCTTGAGCTGCATCAACGGTTTGAGTCTCAAACATTGATTTCATGTGTAATTAAGCTTTAGCCGAAGGTGTAAACTATCGGTTGCAAAAAGAATTTCTGAAGTTTTAGAATGAACAGTCCAACATTATTGTGTTCGCATCATCACACCGATGTGGGGCCGGATGGCTTAGAGGTAGAGCGATGGACTCGGAGCGAGGGATACCGGGTTCGATCCTCAGCCAAAGTTTTAGCTAAAGGACTGAAATATCGACTACAGCAAAAACAATTGAAATCGAATGGTAAATAACGAAGCTGACGTCACATCCGTTTGCTCTATTTTGAAAACTTGAAAAAATACGTTCATCTTTGACATCGAATAGAGCCGTAAGTAGTCAAGATATAGCTCTGAAAATTATCATCTTTCATGCGGCTGACACTCCCCTATCACCCTGGCAAGAAATTATGTTGCTGACAGTACTGTACAAATTGGAAAACGTTTGTAAAGACCACCCGTTATCAGCCGAAATTCGGCAAAATCGTTGAAAAGTATGTACATTTTTCAACTTCAAATGCATCTAGCTCTTTTATTTGAGCAGATAGTCGAAAACTGTCAGCGAATTTGAGATAGAGAATTTTGTCAGCTTTCCAATGCAAAAATAACTAGAGCAGCTTGAGCTGCATCAACGGTTTGAGCCTCAAACATTGATTTCATGTGTAACTAAGCTTTAGCCCAAGGTGTAAACTATCGGTTGCAAAAAGAATTTCTGAAGTTTTAGAATGAACAGTCCAACATTATTGTGTTCGCATCATCACACCGATGTGGGGCCGGTTAGCTTAGAGGTAGAGGGATGGACTCAGAGCGAGGGATACCGGGTTCGATCCTCAGCCAAAGTTTTAGCTAAAGGACTGAAATATCGACTACAGCAAAAACAATTGAAATCGAATGATAAATAACGAAGCTGACGTCACATCCGTTTGCTCTATTTTGAAAACTTGAAAAAAAGACGTTCATCTTTGACATCCAATAGAACCGGAAGTAGTCAAGATAGAGCTCTGAAAATTATCATCTTTTATGCGCCTGACACTCCCCTATCACACTGGCAAGAAATTATATTGCTGACATTACTGTACAAATTGGAAAACGTTTGTAAAGACCACCCGTTATCAGCCGAAATTCGGCAAAAAATCGGCAAAATCGTTGAAAAATATGTACATTTTTAAATTTCAAATGCCTATAGCTCTCTTATTTGACCAGATAGCCGAGAACTGTCAGTGAGTTCGAGATAGAGAATTTTGTCAGCTTTCCAATGCAAAAAGAATTTTTGTAATCGGTTGGAAAATAAGGAAGTTATAGAAAGTATGACGTTACTTCCGGTTTCGTGGAAAGTAGCTTTAAGAGATTTCTCAAAATCTCTGAGTCTCTGCTCACACTTGATCCGAATCGGCATGCAAAATTTGAAGTCGATCCGACCAGCGGTTTGGGCTGTAGACTGAACGGCTGAATAAAAAAAAAAAAAAAAAAAAACCAACGAATACAATAGGTTTTCGGCGCAGCTGAAAGCCGCCTCAAACCTAATCATTTTAGCCCGTGAGCCAGATACCGAAACCCTCCCCCCCTGTGGGATTTTTGCAGACATATTTTTCCTAAAACTACATTCAATTGCGAGTGTTATGCCGTATGTCTGCGCTCTGTAACCCGCTGGATGAACATATGGCGCCATTTTGAAGTAGGTCACCCTCGGACTTTTTCCCATCTTCATAAATCACATTTTTAACTAAAAATTGACCAAATTATATCATTTTAATTACATAAAGTAGTATTTTTGCACTTTTTCAGAGATGTTGGACAATATGGAATCTAATAAGGTACACTTAAACAAAATCTGATAATCTAGAAGTCAAATTTTACGTGTTTGATTACCCCACCCACCCAATTTCAATGGTAAAATATACATGTTAATAACTTTATGCAAACGTGGTATTTTTTCATATTATCAATGTTAATGTAAGCTAGGAGTGTCTATTAAACATATCCAATGCAAATACGCCCAATTTTTTTGTGTCTACTGCAAAATATACAAAGTGAAAAACAACACATTTTTACCATTCCCCACCCACTAATTTTACAATGGTTATTTCACCGGTATTCAATATTATGCAACGTCAGATCCTTAAAACCGGTTGCTATGGACAGACAACTAGTTACATATTTATTAGTATTGTCTATGCAGACTGCAGATACTATTTGTCGAATGTTCGTCCGTCTGTACGCACGCTTCTTAGCTTCTTAAATATTAATTGACTGCATCGATTGGGAATAATGTACACATATTAATATAGTTCGAGGCATGTGATCATTATCGTCAACAGGAGTTAATATACGATAATAGTTATCCATTTGTACATAGATTTCTTCTCCTTTTTTTACAATATTCAGTAATGGTGTTAATATCGTGCATCAAATATGCCTGACGGAGGAAGAAAATCCTGAAAGCTAAAAACAATTTTTTAAGATAAAATAATAAAACCATGTTTTGTTTTCACTTCGCTATCCGACATAAGATGAAACCATACATATAATGGATGAAGTTGGATCAATTTGTTAATTATGCAATTTCAAAATGGCCGCCACATTGATAATTTATATATATGTATACAGCAATATATCGCTCGATATGATTGTGGAGATGGACATAATGGTCTATATCATTTGTAACTTCCTTATTATTATATTGAGGTGGCGGAGCAGCCTTATAATCTGGTGGAACATCCTTATGTCGTGCTGATACATCCTTATACATGTAGTGTGATGCAACTGCCTTATATTGTGATGGAACATCATTATAGTGTGGTGGAACCACATTATGTTGTGGTGAAACTGCCGTATAATGTGATGAAAATGCATTATAGTGTGACGAAACTGCCTTATATTGTGGTGAAACTGCCTTATTTTGTGAGGAAACATATGTATAATGTGATGGAGCATCATTATATCGTGGTGGAACATCCTTTGAGAGTGGTGGAACATTCTTATATTGTAATGGAACTGCCGTATACTGCGTGATAACTGCCTTATAGTGTGGCTGAACATCCCTATATTATGGTGAAACTGCCTTATAATGTGGTAGAACGGTCTTATATTGTAATTAATTTGCCTTATATTGTCACTAAACATCATTATACTGTGGTGGAACGTCCTTATAGTGTGGTGGAACATCATTATATGGTGGTGAAGCCGCCTTATAATGTGGTGGCACTGCCATATAGCGTGACGACACTGTCTTATATTGTGGTGGAACTGCCTTATATTGTGACAAAATATCTTTATATGGTGGTGATGTATCCTTATATCGTGATTCAACATCATTATATAGTGGTGGAACTGTCTTATTGTAATTAATTTGCCTTATAGTGTGGTGGAAGTGCCTTATATTGTTATGAAACACCATTATAATGTGGTGAAACATCCTTATAGTGTGGTGGAACATCATTATCTTGTGGTGAAACCGCCTTATAATGTGGTGGCACTGCCGTATATTGTGACGAAAATGTATTACAGTGTGGTGAAACTGTCTTATAGTGTGAGGAAACATAATATTCTGTGGTGGAGCATCCTTATATTGTGATGGAACAGCCTTATATTGTCGACGGAACATCCTTATAGTGTGACGGAACATCCTTATATTGCGATGGAACTGTATTATAATGTGTTGGAACTGCTGTGTGGACTGCTGTAAGTGTTGGTGGGAACATCCTTATATGTGGTGGTGAACTGTCTTACAGTGCAAGTAATGTTCCTGATATTGTGATGGAACATCTTTATATAATGTGGTGAAACTGCCTATAATGTGTTTTATCTGCCTTATATTGTGATGAAACTGCTTTATATTGTGGTGGCACTGCCTTATAGTTTGAATAAACATATTTATATCGTGGTAGAACTGCACTATAGTGTGATTAAACAGTATTATGTTGTGATGGAGCATCCGTATATTGTGGTGGAACACCCTCATATCGTGATGGAACAAGCTTATGTTGTGATGGAAAAGGCTTGTAGTGTGATGTAACATCCGTATAGTGTAATGGAACATCCTTATATTGTACCGGAACTGTCTTATTATGTGGTGGAACATCACTACACTGTGGTGGAACGTTACATTGTGGCAGAACATCTTTATATCTGATTGATATAAAAGTGTGATGCTCCATGCAAGTCTTAATTTAGTTAGATCAAACATGACGCAAGAGACCCTAACATTTTATCACATGTTTGTACTGCTACACGTCGATACTCTATGGAGATACATCTATCTTAACTTAACCATCATGATATCAATATAGCCCTCTCTTCAAATAGTAGTAGCTGCATCATTTATTTGGCCAGTGTGAATTATTTTATTGCATACATCCAAATAATGTAGCACGAGTGTAACATCAAATTAAATGAAGTACAATATATGCCTCCTCACTTCATATACTGTACATTTAATTTAATAATAAACAATGGTGTAATATTTATACACATAGCTGTGGTTTTGTTAACTAATCAATGTTGAATGATACAAATGCTAATAATCAACATAATTAACTGATAATAGACAGATGTCCCGGATTACGTATACCTTGATTTCATTTGCAACCATGAATCATCAATCTGTTCACTTACAAGTAACAGGGTCGTACTATTACCATATATTTCAGAGTATTAATAAGATTAAAAATGGTTCTGTAAGTATTAATTAGACAACTGGTGCAGACAGTGACAATTCCTACTACTATGCGAACCTAATTTGATTTGCAATTGTCACTACACATGCCTGATGATCATATACATGATTCACATGTATACTGTATTTAAATGTTATTAATACTACCTAATGGTGACTATTGTGATTGTCACTGATTGTGTCAATCAATCAACCAATATAATAGATTCTTTCAATCATCACAACCAGTCAGCAAATGTTTTAAACATGTTTTTGTGCATTTTTATACAATTTGAATTGCTGAGAAAAACATGATTTTTTATTGTGATTTATGAAAATAAACATATTAGGCGGCCATTTTGAATGTATAACAACATTATTGTATCATGGAACATGACTGTGAATGCTAAGCAAACTATATTTAGGTCAATTTGTATTATAATATATGACCATTGCGTGTTTTATAGCATCTTCGAAATTCCAGACAGTAGTAAATATGTAGTTTATGGCGGCCATTTTGAAATATTTTGAGAGTTATGATATTTAAAGGGATTACATGTTCCTTTCACAGGTATATATAAGTAATGCAATGAAAAATAAGTGCATTTTAACATCATTACAGTTTTGTAATAGTTCTCAATAATAGTTATATTGAAAATAATGTTGAAAAATGCCAATTTTGGCGGCCATTTTGGAAATTATTGGTATAGTATGATGTAATGATGTATAATGTCCATTGTATACCATTCAGTAACCAATTTGGCAAAACATCGTAGCTATTTACAGGGTTTGTACTTGCCTAAATATCAATTAACAGTCATAATATAAACGGCTCAAAATGGCATGGCGGCCATCTTGGAAAATGGCCGCCATTTGTTCATCCAGCGGCTTTTTGAGCGCAGACATTCAGGATTAATAGACAATAGGCTACTGAATCTGAAAATCATAGTCACCAAAAATCCCACAGGGGGGGGAAGGGGGGTTATTGGTGGCTCAAGGTCTATTTAGTAATATTTATTTTACTGATAGTGACGCGCGTTGGGTATCAGGCTATTTTCATATGCAAATGAGGCATGAAATGTTTTACTTATTTATACTATTGAAATGCGTCACCTGAAAAAATAATATTTTCGACAGATTATAAAGTATGATAATTGCACATTAAAAAATAAATAAGAGAATAAATAGTAATGTCCGTAATCTGTTGTCTAAAATAAAATGCATAATAATGTCAATCAATACGTGGGGTAATGGGGAATGGATGTTTATTTTGCCCGAAAATGACATACGTACAGAATATACAAAAGTGTCTGTATCACTATAGTATAACCTACTGTGTGGGCATGTACCTTTAACGTATCACTATAGTATAACCTGCTGTGTGGGCATATACCTTTAACGTATTGCTATAGTATAACCTACTGTGTGGGCATGTACCTTTAGATCTATAAGTATACTACTGTTTGTGGGCATGTACTTTAACGTATGTCTATATGTATAACCTACTGTGGGCATGTACCTTTAACGTATTGCTATGTTTAATAACTAATAGTGTGGGCATGTACCTTTAACGTATTGCTATAGTATAACCTACTGTGTGGGCATGTACCTTTAACGTATTGCTATAGTATAACCTACTGTGTGGGCGTACCTTTAACGTATTGCTATAGTATAACCTACTGTGTGGGCATGTACCTTTAACGTATTGGTATAGGTGGGATAGTACTGTCATGTCACAGCTAAACACATTATGGTTCACAAAATGTGATTCCTGATACACTGATAGCGGAAATATGTTACCAAATTATCTCAGATATATCAGATATATGATGGTACCGTCGCAGGTAGTCAGGCAATGCCAGAACGTTACGTCATAGTATTGAACAATACGTCAGTGACCACGAATACAGGTTGAAGTAACAGACTAAGGCCTATAAATACATTAAATATACCTAAAAGCATCAATAAGTGAAACAATAAGCGACAATATGTATTGTCTCCCTCCTATATGTGATAGGAGGGAGTAACAAATTTGTGTTAGCTTTTTTTTTCTTCACTTAATGCTTTTATGTATATTTAATGTGTCTATATGCCTTGGTCTGTGACCAAGAACACACTCTTCCAGCGTTCTTGGTTACTGAAGTATTGGTCAACATATCGTATTCAGGGGCGGATCCAGCATTTGGGGAACGGGGGGGGGGTTGTCTAGTTGCGATGGTACGGGAGTAATTGCAAGAGTTACCGTTCGCAACTAGGGTGTTGTCTCCTATTTCCGAGCTCTTCAAAATGCACTTTCCTGTGTTTTACGGCATTTAAATTCAGACTCCAACTGGTGGTAAACTGTGATCTATGTAAACTCCGTGGCTGAACGGGGGTGTTGCAACATGATAAATGTACAATTTGTTGTATTGCTTTTTGATACTCGCTACTTCTGATTTCAATTTGGTTTTTTACAATTTTAATTGGGCAAATACGCAGCTTATCTGGAGCTCTGGTTGTTGTATAGTTATTACTTTGTTTAAATGATTATAATTTGTGTCTGTGACTGGAGAAATGTGGTTTATTTTATGGAATTTGACACCAGTGATCAAAAAGCACACTCATGTAGCCTGCATTACTTGATAATTCCAGCACAAAAATATTTGCACAATTCCCTAACATTTGATTGGCCCGTAGCAAGTCTCTGTCCAAAATTTATATCCCAGTAAACTCCCACGCCGAACTACTTTCCGTAACTGTGAGGCGCAGTTAAAATAATTCTTAAGAAAACGGAAAATAAACACATTTTCTTGATGAATTGATTTCAAATGCTGGAATTATAAGGAATGAATGGTCTTTTTGTTGAATTTATAGGAGATATAAACTTGGAAAAGTCGCGGGAATACTGGACGAGTCCTTCGTCCAGTATTCCCGCGACTTTTCCAAGTTTATACCCCGATAAATTCCACAAAAAGGCCATTCATTCCTATATTAGAAGCATGACGGGTTTATTGCTAATGATTTTATTGCCAACAGTCACGGCAGATCCTGATCAGACTGTGCGGATGCACAGGCTGATCATGATCTACACTGGTTGCAAAACATATAAGGCCCATTTCTCCAGTCACAGCCACAATAAAATATTAATGAAAAACGGGATGTTATATTTCAAATGATGCATGCTTACAATGCAAATATGCGCTGTAATAAGCTTATTACTTGTTTACTTGATTATAAATTAAATATTCATGAACAACTGGGTGTCATATCCCAATTTCTGCAATTTTCTTATTTACTTCAGTTTCGTTTATATATATTAGATGACGTTGGGAATTAAGATTGTTGTTCATATTCATTTTTTATCTAAGTTTTATTGATTTGCACCAAGTAAACGGTGACTTATCATGACGAAAAACGGCTTGCTGCGATGTTGAACCAGTGTAGCTACTGATCAGCTTGCACACAGCCTGGTGTGTGTAACGATTGTAGTCACAGCCTCGGTCCCTGAAAAATGTTCCATTCAAGACTGTTACCCCACCCACTGCACTTCTATACATGATATTAAAAATAGACAACGGGGTGTATCCATGGATTAAAGACAGTCATTGCTGAAGCACCATTGTAATCAACTCATGTTGGGAAAACGTACCGGAATCTAAATGTATGGAAATATATATCTCAAGTATTATATCCCATGACGTGTTTAAAGAGGCATGAATACTATGCACGGGGAGTAAGCAGTCAAAAACTCTTTATAAGGGATTCGTTTCCGGTTAAGGAAGAAAATGACACCTAACATTTGGTACACGGCCACAATTGGAAGCATGGCTCGGCCAAACATAACAGGCTATTACCGTTATCTCATAGTTGCTAAAACACGTCTGCATATATGAGGACGGTGTCATTGTCAACTGGTAACGTAGTATACCTTCAGTATACCATCATTGAGTATTTAGATGAGAGAGTTAGCCCAAATTGTTTCGATTTATACTGGAATTACCATCGGTAATTCCAGTATAAATTGAAACAGGTTGTACGTTCATTGACTAGTTAAATGTGACAGTTAGCCCAAATAGTTTCGATTTATACTGGAATTACCATCGGTAATTCCAGTACAAATTGAAACACGTTGTACGTCCATTGACTAGTTAAATGTGACAGTTAGCACCTGGAAGCTGGGGAGCGCCATAGATAGCGGCATATCTATCACAGGTAAACGAATGAGTGGTATACTAACTATGTAATACCTACACGTGTGTAAATATGAAACATGGCATTGCAACTTGCAACCAGTGTAGACTTCATGCCTTCCGCTTTATAGACAATGGGTTGTTCTGTACCGCTACACAGCAGCTAGCGGTATATATTTGCGGGAAAGGTTTCCATTTCGCGCACTAAAACTTCTTAGCGATAATCGCTGGACGTTCGCATTCATACATCAATATATTCGTGTTAACAGTAAAGGCAACACTATTATACAAAAATAATCCGACCTAATAAAGTGTGTATTAGCAAATTGCTTAGGTCATTCTGCACAAAGTAGAAAGTAAACAAAGAGCACTTCAAACGCGAATTTGGAAATACTACTCCATCATAACTGTTATGTAATGCAATGTAATGGAATTATAGTTATGTACTCGGAACAAACGTTTACCTGGCTACTCGTGTCTTCTTTACGGAAGCATGGAGAGTTTGTTTAGGTCAATAAAAGTAAAAACACACCCAAATTAGGTGTGTTTTTCTTTTTCATTTGTAAATAAAAACACACACATATCTCCTCTATGTTTCACTCAAATTTAGGATCGTCTGGAAATTTCAATTGGTTGATTTACATTTATTGAGCCTATTGAGCATATGCAGCCTATGCTCAATAAATGTAAATCCAATAATTGTTTACAAGGAAACATGGTTAATGTTTGAGATTTACAGAGTATTATAATTTTGCACTTACGAACATTTTAGTCGTACGAAGTTTAGTGAAACGGGCCCCATGTGTATTCAGACCACGTGTTGTACCTTTCATATTAAAGTGGGGATGCGCAGTCTGATTTGGAACAGCACAAGGCGCAACCACAGGCGATTCTAGCGTATCTTGTATGGTCAATTATTGTTTGTATATACATAAAACACCTTTCTAAACAATGTACAAAACAATTCAAAAGTGCCCGGGTGTAAATATAATAGTACTTAGAAAGGTACAAAACTCCCATTCGCCACCATTGTAACGAAAACTCACACAATGTAGACAATTGGAACTCGCCTATACAACGCATACAGCGTGTCATAACTGCTGTTTGGGGTGAATTTTCGACATAAAGTTTACAGTTACCAATACATTAACATAAATCTCAAAGATTTCGAGTGTAAACTATACTAAAAACGCGTCTCACTAACGTAAATTCGCTTTTTAAAATCATACACGTTCACTTCCGCGTTCTCAATGACTATTAGCCGCCATCTTTGAAAATAGTTCAATCATGTGCACGCACTGGTTTTGTTGGTTACTGGAGACTGACGTCATTTCCATTAGCCAACCAAATCAGTGCGTGTCACGTGATTCGATATTTTCAAAGATGGCGGCTAACATTCATTTTTAATCAGGAAGCGAAGGTGTATGATTTTAAAAAGCGGATTTACGTTAGTGAGACGCGTTTTTAGTACAGTTTACACTCAAAATCTTTGAGATTTATGTTAATGTATTGGTAACTGTAAACCTTATGTCGAAAATTCACCCCAAACAGCAGTTACGACACGCTGAATGCGTTGTATAGGCGAGTTCCAATTGTCTACATTGTGTGAGTTTTCGTTACAATGGTGGCGAATGGGAGTTTTGTACCTTTCTAAGTACTATTATATTTACAACCGGGCACTTTTGAATTGTTTTGTTCATTGTTTAGAAAGGTGTTTTATGTATTTACAAACAATAATTGACCATCCAAGACACGCTAGAATCGCATGTGGGCGCAACAATGGCGTCAGGTACAGTGTATCAGCCGATGCCCAAATATGCGTGTGAACTCGCATGAGAACCAGCTACATGGGAAAGAAATAACATACACTATCTCCTGTTACTCATGAGTACGTGCACTGTACGCATGACTAACGATAAACATCGGTTGTGTTGTTGTTGTTTTCTTGCAACCTCAGCCGCAGATGCTGCCTCATCGTACAGTCACCGTTAAAGGCAGTGAGTCTCGGATATGCATAGAAAGTGATGAAGCAGATTAGAGAAACAATAGTTTAATTGAGGATTTGTATCGTATTGCTGAACCAAAGTGCACCTATCAGTCACCTGTAAAAGAATCGGGGATTGGTGAAATCAAAATTGTAATAGTGAAAAATAACTAGCGTGGCAAAGTTATGTTTCAATTTTATAAACAAGCTTTGCAATTGATGGTTACTAACTACTGTTCCTTTCCACGTTTTGCTGCCAACGTACTTTTGGCCATTGAACACATTAAATACAAATAATATTTAAATATAAGTAATTTTTCATCAATAATAAAAAGTAACACTCCCCAAAACGAAATTCCGTAAAGTATTGATTTTATTGCGAAAATGTTCCTATGGGAATTTAACATGGGGGCTGAAAATAGATTTTTGAAATAATTTTGGAATTTGTTGACCGATTTTCAAAATCTAACTTTTGTTTTCTTAGTTACATCATTTCCAAGCTATATAGCCATGTCAACAGTCAATTTCCAAATTTGTTTCGTTTTTTTTAATTCCCATATGAAAATCGTTTTTTCACTATAAAATATTTATAAAATTTCATCAAACAAAACATTTTGGGGAGGGGGCCTTTTTGTTATTGGTGAAAAAGTATTTACATTTAACTATTTTTTAGATTTAATGTGTTTAATAGTTCGTCGGCAGAAAAACGTGGAACAGACAGTAATTACCCTCGCGTCTATATTGGGAACAATATGGTAAATGTGGTAAAGTAGGATATTTCACAATAAAGGAATTTCACAATATTTTCTTACTGGTACATGAATAGCGAAAATGCCAAATCATGGTAGACCAAATTATCTCCCCCTTTTATCACAGTTTCTGATAGTATGTGTACTTGAATATAAGGCATGTTTTTGGAAATTTAATCAAATAAAATGCTGCAATTGAATGATATAATTATGTAATTTACTGTGCATGAAGCGAACCCACATATTGGATATCTGAGACATCATATGAGACACGGTGCCTTTATCAGCAGACGAGCTTAAATCGTACCGTCTGTTGGAAATGTTTTATTATCAATATTTCTCGATAAAAAACCTGTTTTGGCAGTCATGAGAATCGTCTCCATTGCTGTCAAAACAGGTTTTTTGTTCAGAATTAAGGCAAAAATGAAAAACAGCAGACGAGAATTTTCGTCTCCCGCGTAGTGAGGGTTAATACAGTATTCAAGACGTAATGCAGTCCTAGCTAAAAGGCATTAATTGTTGAACTAATGAATAATGATTGGCATTTTTTGTTTCTGTTTTATTTGCAACATCGTTAGCAGATTCTGTCTCATGGTGCATTGTTTGTCACCCGTTACTCACCATGTCTTCTGCACTCGAGAAACATGGAGGCCAAACACTCCATTCAGTGATTCTAACGAGAAGTTTGATTATATATATGTGCATAAATATGTTTATCATTTTCGTATTGTTTTATTTTAGCTTTATTCACTGTCTAGCTATTTCGCTTTCAGCATGACATGTAGTCACCCAGTAGGCCTAGAGACACATTCTAGAAACGACTATTTATATAAACAAACGTGATAAATCGAGATAATTATAGGGTCATAACCTACTGTGTAATGTTGCGATTTTTAAATGAGATTTCTACATGTAAGAAAGAAGAAAACAAAATGTAACGAAATTAAGAAACTTTAAGGGTTTAATCTTCGTTTTCACGCGGCGAATGAACAAAGAGACGAACGAAATGTTCCTAAACGTGTCTTGCAGAGGTCATATTCGAGAATTGTAGTGGAGGCTCGCTAAACCAGACGCCCTGTGGACTTTCCGGGGTGTCCGGTTTAGCGAGATTACATTATGATACACAGGTCGCAAAAAAACAACATTTTGTCATGAAACGTGACTTCTCTCCCTCTAAAATAATTTCAACTTACGTCTGCCTTTGCCAAATTTCGACTTTCTCGGTGCCGATTTGGCTCCTGGGTACCCCAGCTCGTTGCAGACGACATTCGCGTCCTTGATGTCCCAGTAATCGTCACAGATGGCGCCCCAACGGGACCAGTGATACACGAGAACTGTCCCCTCGTTCCGTGACCGTCCGCCCACCAGCCGCAGCGAGCCGTCCTGCCAGCGAGATGACCGCTGAGCCGTGACGGTCAGTCTGTTGTCTGTGAAGCTGATGTGGTCAGATAGCGCCACTATCACGGCAATTATCAGTCCCAGCGTGTTGATTTTTATGTTGATATCCATACTGATTTTCGCTAAAGAATGTTACGTATAGGCGGTTAAAATATA
This sequence comes from Conchocele bisecta, assembly GCA_029237695.1. NCBI lineage: Eukaryota > Metazoa > Mollusca > Bivalvia > Lucinida > Thyasiridae > Conchocele > Conchocele bisecta. The sequence continues at coordinate 1,058,228 of CM055272.1, forward strand.
AATAATCGCGCTGTATATTCCCGTGATATATTTATACAATGTAGTTGTTGTCTCTGGCAAAGCAAATGTTAAATAAAAAATATATATCAATAACTGTGTCGGTTAATCCAGTATAGTATTTAATAAACTATGTTAACACACAAACGTCTTCAACAACACAATATAACTATATATTTATTTATCTTTCAGGGAAATTTATATAAAAAGGTATCAAAGTTATAAATTGTTACATGTGATATCACACCATAACACACAACGTACAGTAGACCGCACGCGTGAAATGTTAGGCACACAATGCAATCATGCAGACTTCAACACAAGTCTCCCATTCATAAACACGGCATTACACCACAATATACGTCACAGTTTCGTATTCACAGTCAGTAATCACTATTTATCATCAAATTTCAGGAGATGAATAATCATTCCATTCATCTACTTTTGTTTTGCATCAACTTTCAAACCTGCTCCAGTAACGGGATATTTCTCAGCATTCCAAACATACCCAGCATACTGAGACGGATTATGGTAATGCTTCCGAAGTGCACCTGTCTTTTTGTGGTATCTATTTAATTACAAACAAGTGCCAGGGCAGACTTAGAAACGCCCACCGCTGCCGAATAGTGTTATTCCGTAATTGAATTATGTTCAGCCAATTTAGTTGTTTCAATGTTAGACTGCTGCACGTTTACGCTGTCCGCGTTTCATAACCCGTATCCGCTATTGAATAGAACCACAGTTAAACCGCACCCGTTATGTTAACTGTTGAATTATGTTTTGTCGTCTGCTGTTTGTTTTTTATTTCCATTTTTCTCCAAATAAACTTGGTTTGGCAGCGCTTTAGAATCATTTCCATTGGAAATGATTCTAAAGTGCTGCAAAACAATGTTTTTATTGAGAAAGAAGACAAAATATGAAACAACAGCAGACGGCAATTTTCGGTTCCCCCATGCTTATGGTTAAACAGTTAAATCACACCTGTTATGTTAACCCCACAACCGTTAATTCCGTGATCAGCGACGAGTTACTGAAGTCTGTACTCGACTTGTCAATCATGTTTGTTGCAATACAATTGGATGTAACCGATCTGTCACGTGACCATACTGACTATGTCAAAGGTAAAACGGGTACCGGTGTGCATTTGGGCCGTAGAAATACAGAAAAGGGGCACTATCGTCTCTATACCTATACTTGCATTACATTACATTGCAGTACAGTAAAGGTACATGCCCACTCAGTAGGCACAAACTGTTCTTTATGGGAATTAAATAAGGGTATAATTGTGTCACTATTCCACCAGTTCTAACAATTACGAGTGCCCGCTCTACAGATATAACCGTTTAGTAATATTTATGTTACTGATAGTGACGCGCGGTGGTATCAGGCTATTTTCATATGCAAATGAGGCATAATATTTTTTTCATTATTTATACTAATTAAATGCGTCACCTAAAAAAATAATATTTTCGACAGATTATAAAGTATGATCATTGCAAATCAAAAAATAAAGACAGAGAATAAATAGTGATGTCCGTTAACATTTTAATGAAACACGGTTATCGCCCCTGATAACAGTGTGAAAATTGATGTCCGATATAAAATGTATAATAATGCCAATTAACACGTGGGGTAATGGTGAATGAATGTTTACTTTGCCAGCAAATGTCTCAGATGATGTCTCTGATATAAAGAATATGTTGTGCCTACTGAGTGGGTATGTACCTTTAATTATGACGGAGCAGGATTTTCAAATTTGCGTTGGAAGCATTCTTTGTTTACTTTCTACTTCGCAGAGAGTGACCTAAGAATGTTGCTAATACATACTGTATTATGCGAGTTTATGATAACAGTTGTGTCACATGTTGTAGTATTGTCGCGCAATAACAATATAGTGAAGTGTGAACGTCAACGCCCTGTGATCCCAGCTATAAAGAGAATAGTTTAAGTGCGACTCGCTCGAAAAATCGGACAAAATCGCAAGTGATCAGGTTGGACATAGGTTGAACAATATTCTCGGGCCACAAACGTATAATGCTGTTTCTATTGTTCTTTAAATGTGCAATGATGACCCGTTATCAATAAACATATCTTATGTTCCACTGATATATTCAAAACTCGGGCAATAAAGTGATCAAACTGATGCATTAGTTGTAGCATTGATCATGACTTAGTAACTAAATGACAAACTCTATTCCCCACTTGTTCGATCATATGAGTCGAACTTATGAAAATAGGTCATAGGAAGATACACTTGGCTTCAATGATAATTGCTTCATAAGCGTGATGTGACATTTGAATATAAGATATGTTAATATTGTCTTGTTACTGTATACATGTACTATATGGTACATTGAGTTGCCATCTCCGCCATATTTGTATATACAAGCCATCTTACCGTTTCATTACTTGGAGAGTTTGACATATACAGCAAATACTATGGCAGTAACACTAATACAATTGGTGCAGTACATCATATATAGATACGACAACAGCATGCTATAAGTATTATGTCAGCATACTATACAAAATACCCGATAGCTGCACATTTCTCCCATCAATCTGAAAATAAATTTCAATGTGTAAACTGTTTAATCTGCTATTGTACACGTTACACATATGTAAAGCCAGTGACAATACACTCACATGCACAGCCATTACTGGATTCTCAAAACTGTTAACAACGGATCAACAAACTCTCCAAAAATCAGAATTTGTATACAAGTGTGATGAAAACAACCCATAGTACGTTGTAGTTTAATGTTCTTCGAAGAGATTGGACCATATTGTATTTTTGTATATTTCATATTAGTTGTGGTATGTGTCAAACGCCAGAAGAGGTAAAACTGACTGATGGCTTTTACACACTAAGATGGCTGACATAGCAATTCCATGTGCCGTATAATATACAATAACAAGCTGGTGTGCACATAAGTACATGTTATACATATATCGCATCACATTTATGAACCAATTATGTTTGAATCGAACGATGATCAGACGGACATTAAGTAACTTCATTTTCGTTCCTTCGTTTCACCGGCGCTTAGAAACGAAGATAAGAACCTTACATTTCGGTATTTGTTTTTACGCCGCGAAGAGACGAAGATTACGAACCACAATCGTTTGTTCTTGTCTTCGCGGAGTAGAAACGAACGTTAAGAAGGCAACCGGTATTCGTTAATTCGAGTTAACTCCGCGTAGCGCAGATTAAAAACCTTGTAATTCGTTCATTTATTTCTACGCCGTATAGAGACGAAAATTAAGTAGCTTAATTTTCGATTCTACACGGCGTAGAGACTAAGAAAACACGAAATGTCCCTAAAGAGCCACCATAAATAGCGTCACAGGCTCGAACGTCACCCTGAATACAGGCGTATTAGCTTTCTCCGGTGGTGCGCGAATTTCCGACAGTGCGCGGCAACACATCTACGCCACTGCGCATGTCACGTGACCTGACGTGCCAATATGCACGTAAAGTGACGTGATATTCGGCACACGCGTTGTAACCTACTACAACCAATTCTTCACCGACATTTAACCCTTTCAACCCTAAGGAACTGGAATGGACTGTGATATGCTAATGTTCCGACCAATCCAATAGCCACACAATGATTTTCAGATTCGTCCATTTATGAAAAGGGGGTGTTTTGGTTCTAAGAAATATGAAAATTACTTGCAAAAAGTGCAGATCCTGATGAGACGGCTCGTTACGAGCCGGCTCATCTGGATCTGCACTGTTTGCATAAACCGCTATAGCGGGCTTTCGGGTCCAAAGGGTTAACAGCATAGCTGTTTTATATTGGCGATATATAAAGTTTTACGAGTGTGAATAAGTATAAGTTATGATTTGCTGGAGAGTTGCCGCCATTATTGTTTGGGAATCAAATGTTTTTGATGTGTGCCAAATTTAATCTTTTATATTAGGTGGCTTATATCACGGGTGGTTAACCGATAACTCGTTTGGAATTTGTCATTTACACCACGAAGATATTGTTAACAAGAAACGCCCTAGCAAGTAGTTATACTTATAATTCTCCCGACTTTCTAAACCAATCGCTGGCCAGTATCGAGCTCCAATCAGTTCACATATTGCATGGTATAACGCCAATAAGTTACATATTACCACATTTCATGATTACCTGGGCCCGGTTGCTCAGAACCTCTGTTAGCTTAACAGACTGTTAAATACTTAGCAATGCTAAGGATTTAACAGTCTGTTAAGCTAACAGAAGCTTTGAGTTCAGAGCCTCTATACAATTCATCAAACAGGGAAGCAATTTGTACGATTGTCTTAACAACCAGGGGGCCGTTTCACTAAACTTCGTACGACTAAAATGTTCGTAAGTGCAAACTTATGATATTCTGTAAATTTCACATTAATAATGTTTTCTTGTAAACACTTATTGGATTTACATTTATTGTGCATAACCTGCATCAATAAATGAAAATCCATCAATTAATATTTACAGACGATCCTAAATTTGCACTTACGAACATTTTAGTCGTATGCAGTTTAGTGAAACGGGCCCCTGGTGTCTTACTAACCGGCCATATCAGCCCGAGCAAAAGTATTGAATATTCGACATTGAATAAACACTTATTGGATTTACATTTATTGTGCATAGGCTGCATCAATAAATGTGAATCCATGCACTTACGAACATTTTAGTCGTAGAAGTTTAGTGAAACGGGCTCCCGATGTATAAGGCACAACTCGTGCTATTAAACTCCACGTGGCATTTATGCTAACTGTCTGGCATGTGTTGCAAATTCGCAAAACGGGTGGAAACAATGGCTAATTAGTTACTGCATTCCATTTACAAGTGTACACTCATAGTACATTATGAAGCCATATCTGGCGACAATACCCGGGTCGGTCCCCAGCCCTACACCGATCCCGGGTTGTCACCTTGTCAGACGAAGACACAGCTAAAAAATGTGTGCGATTATCTTACCAACCGATGTGACATTATGAAATTTCACGCAGTGTGTACCCATGTGGTCCGAATACAACGATCAATGCTACGTACACTGTGTACGTCCCTACACTTATTTGCGCCGTAGTACTGATTGAACTAAGGTAAGTTTCTGAACATGCTGATTAATACAATGTACATGCACGTACAAAAACAGTGGTATATCTCGATGTGAAGACGTATATCCTTCTAAACCTCTCTATTGTGGGGCAGTTATGATTTCTCGTGGATGTGCACATTTCAAGACTTTGATTAATTACCAGATGCACAGAAGCGTGCAGGTCGTTATCTGGCAGTGTAGTTCGATGTCGACATTTTATTATGGCCATAAATCACGTACACGTGCCACCTATTGCACCGATGGTGGTAGTTCTGTAGCCGATTTCACCAACAGTGCAAAGTATACTTATCTAGCTAAGTATACTTTTAGGGAGTAATCATTTATTTTTCCCGAAATGCATTATTTCACATAGAACTAACGACTGCATATATTTGATGATTACATGTATTATTATACTGAATGTATTACATTATCACAGCCAAAATGGCTGTGATAATGTAATAAATTCAGTATAATAAAAATTAATAAATTTATCCGGAAATTGAGTATACTTTGCTAGATAAGTATACTTTGCAATGTTGGTAAAATAGGCTACTGATAGTCTTATAAGACGCAATAGAGAGAATTCCAGACTACTGTCTTTTAATCTCATATTTATCAGGCTCGGTTCGGAAACGGTAGAAATTGCTCGGCGAGCCTCTTGACCTGATATCAAAATGCACTAATATGGCTTTTTATTATATACCTACACATGAAACACATAGTTATGCGATGTAAATAAAAGTCATATGTTCTCATCGATGAAATAAACATCTTCCGGTGAAAATACGACTACTTCCGCTATCTATATTCATAACGCGCACCTGCAGTGCCGGACTGCAAATAGGCTGCAAATACACATTCATTACCGTATACAGTCTCAAAAACTGCTAATTTCCATGGAGCGATATATAATAAATAGAATATTCATATTTTTGCAACGAATATGACATACATGTATAATATTATGTTCATCTCGTGGTGTGAAATGTCCATATTTCACGAGTGCCTAACGGCACTCGTGAAATATGGACATTCCACACCACTCGATGAACATATATGTCATATTCGTTGCAAAAATATGAATATCCTCTATTTATTTTACCAGGTAACGTTATATGCTAAAGGGTGAGTAAATATATAATTGTTTAGGTGAAAATCAACGCCAAATCGTTTACGTTGTGTCGTTTGACCAACGGAACGTAAGTTAGTTGTGGCAAGGATGCACGTATCCAGTCAATGCATGATACCACATTGTGTTATCAGACAGCGTGTATGCGGTCAATGCATTGTGAGTTACCTAATAAACAGCAACGTATATACAGTAGAACCCCTCTACACCGGACACCCTGTCGATCCCATTGTGTTTAATTTAGATGGATTTCACTGTAATTTTCTTCGTTGTCGTGTCTGTTCATAATTGAAAATGAGGTGAAAACGTTCATTGGATGATTAATTACAGTGGAACCTCTCTAAACCGAACACCATGGGGGGACCTCCCACACTACTGGGGACCTCCCAGGGTGTTCGGTTTAGAGAGGTGTCACTGTTTTGTTATTTTATTACATACAATGTTCATTCAAACTTTAATATGTTGAATAAATAAATAAATAAATAACTGTATATGTAAATGAGACCGCTACAGAAAACTGTACAAAGTCAATATTTGATGTTTTGCTTGCTCATTCTCGACATAGCCTCATTTCTTACGAACTCGTTTAATATACACAATATTACAGCATCGCTCTATGTTTATAACAACTCAAAAATCAGGATATTGTTCAGATCCAATTTTGGGATACACATATGACAATAAACGGACCAAACAGTTTGCCGCAACAAATGCACTATTTTTTACTTCTTACACGACTTAACCCTTTCACCCCTAAATAACTGGAATTTATTTTGATATGTTAATTTTGCAACCAATCCAACCGTCACAAAATGGTTTTCAGAATAGTCCATTTAGGAAAAGGGGGTATTTTTTTTCTCAAAAATATGAAAATTACTTTCAAAAAGTGCAGATCCTGATGAGACGGCTCGTTACGAGCCGGCTCATCTGGATCTGCACTGTTTGCATAAACCGCTATACCGGGCTTTCGGGTTCAAAGGGTTAAGTGAAACATTCGAATGCACGCGAAATTGATTACTGCTCGCAATCGCTATGTTATTCTCATACGTCTGGTCCGTATCAGTGTCCGTATCAAACAAATGATACTTTGAAGTCGTTTGATGTAACTCTAGTTTTGTAACCGAACCGTAGATTACGTGTTTTAGTCCAATTTGTAATTGTTATGTGTTTTAGATGTTGTGATTTAACAACTGCCTTATAGTGTGTCATGGAACATAAATGGCCGATAAGGAGACTTTCTGACGAAGCAAAATCGTATTAAACGGTCGGTATTGACTCGGAATGAAACGGCACGTCCAATCCGGAGTGCAGAAAGGTTTACTTAACCCTTAAAAGGTGGAAAACTGTCGTCTGCTGTTGTTTCATATTTTGTCTTCTTCTTCCATAAAAATATGGTTTGACAGCACTTTAGAATCATTTCCATTGGAAATGATTCTAAACTGCTGGCAAACCATGTTTTTGTTGAGAAATATGGAAAATATAAAATAATCAGCAGACGACGAAATTTAATTCAGCATTGTAAGGGTTAAACGAAAAGAAAACTCACATATGTTAATGTAATAAAAACATACTATGTTATATCTTCATTGATTAGCGCAATTGGTAACGAGCGCTCTTCTCTCCCAATGCGGCGCGGGATCGATCCTTGACCGGTGCAATGTGTGAGATGGTATAGTGGTCGCCAGATCGGAAAAGTGGGTTTCCTCCGGGCGCTCCGGCTTCCTCCCACATCGCTTTCGTTGACACAGATGAAGGCGTAAGCGTGATCCTTCGATCACGACTCCATCTGTGCTAGGGAAAGTATTTACATAAGGCCTTCAAATATGTTTGTTTACCCGACCCTACCTAGATTTCCCCGCCGACCCTAAACGTTTTAGCAAATAATAATAATAATAATAATAATCATAATAATAAAATCACCAAAATCGTCCCATAAAAAGTGTTCGTGTTAACATAGTTGTTTAGCATACACACACTATTTAAACTTAAATAGTTAGTCATGACAAGTACTACTCTAAATTGGGCGTGGATCTGATGTCGATAGCACTCAAAATGTTTTTACAAAATAAAAACTTGTTCCTACATACCTACCTATTATTTTTTAGCGTAATAGGAAACAAACACTTTTTTGGCCTAAGTGTTCTCGTGCTTGTTTGTAACCTAATCGTTGTAAAATAAATAGACGTTTAATCCATCCCTCCGTTGAGGTTTTTTCCGAATCAAATATGTAACACAGTGTTCAGTGTCTGTCAACATACTTGAACAAGTGTTTATGGAGCATCCCGACCAGTTAATGAGCAGTTTAATGCGCAGAAACTGATATAATCTCTGAATCTGAAATCAGTGCGCACCTAAATATTCTCTAATATTCTCGTAAGTTGCAAACTGCCAGACCATGTATTTGTTGAGAAAACATGGTAATTAATAAATAAACGAAAATACGAAAAACATTATAAGCGTTACAGTTTGAAAAACATTTTTTTTCATAAGGCCTTTTCAAAGTGATAGTATTACTTCGGATTGATCTCTATCATACAGCAATGGCATGTTGATATATAGAACACATTTGTTACTGCAGGTGTATATATTATGTTTAATATTATAGAAATGAATGGCCTTTTTGTGGAATTTATCGGGGTATAAACTTGGAAAAGTCGCGGGAATACTGGACGAAGCGATAAAAAATTACAATTTTCGAAAAAAAAATCAAAAAAAAAAAAATTTATTTTATAAAATTGTAATTTTTTAAGGCCTCGTCCAGTATTCCCGCGACTTTTCCAAGTTTATATCCCCGATAAATTCAGCAAAAAAGGCCATTCATTCCTTATAATTCCAGCATTTGAAATAAATTCACCAAGAAAATGTGTTTATCTTCCGTTTTCTTAAGAATTATTTTAACTGCGCCTCACGGTTACGGAAAGTAGTTCGGCGTGGGAGTTTACTGGGATATAAATTGTTGACATAGACTTGCTACGGGCCAATCAAATGGTAGGGAATTGTGTAAATATTTTTGTGCTGGAATTATTAATGAGTGTTACTCGTTTTTAATCAGCCTAGCCGATCGAAGATATAATTGTAAAATAATTTATGTAATTTGACGAGTGTTAACAAATACGAAGGTGTGACTATGATTCATATGTACAATTCACTAGACCAACAGCCTTCATTGAACAAATCTAGATAATATAAAGATAAATATATGTATCAGCAAATCAGAAAGACATATGTTATTAAGTCTAAACGGTTTCACTGCTTCGTCAGAGACTCACAGACATCAGAGTCAGTCTCTGTAATTTTCAAAAGCCGTGAAATCGGCTGGACATGATATAATATTTAATGTCTACTGTCCGTTCCACGTTTTGCTGCCGACGAACTTTTAGCCATTAAAAACATTAAATATAAAAAATATTTAAAAGTAAGTACTTTTTCACTAATAACAAAAAAGTCACTCTCCCCCCAAAAAAAATTATTTGATGAAATTCCCTGAAATATTGATTTTATTGCGAAAAAAATATTTTCCTATAGGAATTTAACATGGGGAGTCAATTTCCAAAACTGTTTTCGTTTTTTGATCCTGAAGGATCAGAAAACGAAAAAGTTTGGAAATTGACTCCGAAACCTGACGAGATAGCTTGAAAATTATGTAACTAAGAAAACAAAAGTGAGATTTTGAAATTCGGTTCACAAATAAAAAAAATATATTAAAAATATATTTTTAGCCCCCATGTGAAATTCCAATAGGAAAATCTATTTTTTCGCAATAAAATCAATATTTGATGGAACTTCATCGAATAAATTGTTTTGGGGAGGGTGACTTTTTTGTTATTGATAAAAACGTACTTACTTCTAAATATTTTTTAGATTTAATGTGTTTAATAGCCAAAAGTTCATCGGCAGCAAAACGTGGAACGGACAGTATATACATGTACACAGAGTATTGGATCAGCATAACGGTTCCGATCTACAATAGCCATGTACCGTTTTTGTTTTGTCAATCAAACACATAGATATCGGCGACAAATGATTGACTGTCGAACACAAACACGACAATCTGAAGTACTGGGTCAGTGTTGAGATTGTGATGTTTTTTATTGTCATTGATCTCACGATTACAATTCACATACCCCGTGTTAAGCAGAAGTATTGTAGCCGTGGTCAAATGGCATGGTTTGTACCTATAAAAGGAGTAACGCTGATAACATCGTGATGACAGCGAAACAAACATGAAGACAATCGTTTCAATCGCCGTCGCTAATGTTTTGACATCGTGGGAGGCATTGACTGGACCAGTGATCAGTTTGTGGTTGATATATAAAAAATGCAAGGATTATTAGAGACAAGATTTATGTACCGTGTTACTCAATGAATACATTGAGTATCACGGTACATACAGTTTGTCTCTAATAAACGTTACATATCGATGGTCTAGTAACAGAAGGTCGTAACTGCTATGCTTTAGCATAGCAGTTACGATCTTATGTTACTAGACCATCGATATAAAATCAGCAACCGTATGGTGATCACTGTTCCATTGAGTATCATGGTACACACATTTTGTCTCTATAGACGTTGTCAATCATATATGCAACCATATGCTGATCACCGGTATATCGCTATTAAACGTTGTATATCATAATATGCAACCACTTACTGAATACTGGTTCATTGAGTACTCCACGAACTCGTGTCTAATAAACGTTGCATACAGTACATGCAACCGCATACTGGTCACTGCTTAAGTGAGTAATATATACATTTAACTCTAATAAACGTTGAATACATTATATGGAATCAGATGCTGAGCACTGGTTCATTAGGTATTACATATATTTACTCTAATAAACGTTGCATATAATATGTGCAACCACATATCAATTACTGGTCCATTGAGTAGTATATACATTTTCCCTGATAAACCGCATAATATTAGGACACGCACAAAATAAGTTTGTAGAGCCGGTTCACATGTAGAGCCGGTTTTTGTAACTCCGGGTTTATAAAAACCGGGGGTTACAAAAACCGTTGACGTACGCGCCGGTTTTTGTAACCCCCCGGTTGTTGTAACCCAAAATATTAATATTGCGATACATGAAAAATGATTGCTTCAAACTTGAAATAAAGTATGTATGGATCTGACTCTACGTTCCGAGTTCGATACTCAAGCCTTTGGGCGGTGGCCGAGCGCAAATTTAACTCTGTCGTTTTTTTCCAACCTTCTACACTATAGCGAGTGACAGAAAATTTAATGGGGTGGGGTTAACAAAATACCGGGGGTTACAAAAACCGTTTTCTAAAAATGCATTTTGTTCCATAGAAAATGTGTGTAGAGCCGGCTCTACACACGTTTTCTATGGAACAAAATGCATTTTTAGAAACAAGCATCATACGTATGGTACAGGAACGGAGTAGTGTGAGTCTACTATTGTGCAATTGTAGTGTGAGTCTACTATTGTGCAATTGTAGTGTGAGTCTACTATTGTGCAATTGTAGTTGGAAATCAGGGGCCGTTTCACTAAACGTTGTAGGACTAAAATGTTCGTAAGTGTAAAATTATGATAATCTGTAAATTTCACATTAACAATGTTTTCTTGTAAACAATTATTGGATTTACATTTATTGAGCATATGCTGCATAAATGTAAATCCATCAATTGCTATTTCCAGACGATCCTAAATTTTCACTCACGAACATTTTAGTCGTAAGAAGTTTAGTGAAACGGGCCCCAGGAGCTAAATGATCCAATATGAATCCACTCACATTTTAACATACGAGACATCGAACTTTTATCCGGTATAAGTTGGATATATTGTATGTTAACTATTCTAAATTAAGTAAATTCGCTTGAACCTAAGAAGATGTGCGATTTTGCAAGAACGATATTTGTAGAAACGGTGATATTTTCTGTAAATAACGTCGAAAGTTGAAGAAAATTTCATAGCGAATGCGGAATTGCTGGGAACGTTTCGTCAATCTATTCTTCATTTGCTCTGAACGTTATGTCAACTTTGGACGCGTCATTTACGATAATTAATGCAAATTTTGAAACTATTTGTTATATGAGATATCGTACATTTTCTTACTGTCTGTTTCACGAAACCTGCCCAAATTGTACGGTTACTATATAAATAATGCAAAACAATATATGTTTCGATAATATTAAATTGTAGCAAAATTTAAGAATGAGCCTACTTATTATTTCGTGAAATGTGGTCCAATATTGATTTTATTGTGAAAAAACAATGTCCACATGTTAAATCTCCATAGACATCTTGAGTGAAGATGTCTATGGGGATTTAACATTGGGGAATTTTTTCTAATTTCAGAAATAGTGGACCAATTTTCAAAATGTAACTTTTGTTTTCTTAGTTGGATCATTTCCAAGCTATCTAGCCAGGTTTCAGAATCAATTTCCCAAAGTTTTCGTTTTTTTTACTCATTCTCAATGTTCTCCACCCTTTTTTTCCCCCATGTTAAATTCCCATAGAGAACTCATGTTTGGTAATAAAATCAATATTTGACCAAATTTCACGAAATAAAAAGAAGGCTCATTGTTAAATTTTGATAAAATTTAATATTACTGTGCCGCGTCAGATATTTTTCCCCATTCACGGCACTAACCTACTATCCCGTCAACACTACAAATAGCTTTAAAATGAAAAAAAATAACCCCAGCCGCATCCTCAATATCGAAGAATCGACTAGTATGACAACCGCACATATTCATACGCAGTGATATTTTCGTATTGACAGGATATCAAGCAAGTTTCACGGCACATATGCACTGTGTTGACGGGATAAATATGTTTTCCGACGTTGACGTCAAACTTATACAAATACAATGATAGTCCAGATATACAGCTCTATGGTGTTTGAATCACAAGCCATACTGCCCTTGATGGTTCGTATCACCTTCACCATGGGCCTGTGTGTACAAAGGTCCAAATATGAAGGCAATCGGCTGATAACCTTGCAGTTGTATGATCTTCAGCTTTTAGAATATGGTCTTCGTATGGACATGAAGAAGCACATTTTACAAATATCAGGTACAGGTCTGGGACTGGAGACAGTGGGTGTTATGTGGTTTGAGACCAGTGTGCCACCTGACCAACTGAAATAGCAAACTGCTGCCGCCTTATAACGATCTATGTTGCTTGTTAGAAACATGACGGGTAGTTCATTGGTAGAATGGCGAACAGTGCAGATCCTGATCAGGCTGTGCGGATGCACAGCCTGATCTGGATCTACACTGGTCGCAGAACCTATAAGCCCCATTTCAGTCACAGCCATAGATATGACCGTTTGCAATCAAGCCCTGAGAAACGGTACATGTATGTTGGAAATCATTCTGGTGAACAATATGATTAATTGTGTGCCCACTCGGTGAATTGCTTCAAATCCTGCATGAACCAACGTTATATCTTGAATCGACTTGTGTACATGAACAAGGTCAACAGTGGCAATAGAATTTATATTATTTACAACCACCCTAGGGTCGTTTTGTCCGCCGGTGGCCAAACATTCCTGGTTTCACGAAGTACGAAGAGATCGACGCGTAACTAATTAACCATTTAAAGAAGACAATTGCACAACAAGATTTATGTCTTTCAAAGAAACTGAGCATGAGTTATACCCTGTAATTAGCCAACACTAACTACCAAATGAGGGAATTTTAGACATTCGCCTGTTGTCTGAGATCAAATGGGCGGAAGGTGGCCAAATGGTGGAAAATGGTTTGAATGAAGGCAAACTAAAACACACATGGTCACATAGCCAGCGCGATACAGTTTCAGTGTGGTCTATGGGCCATTATGGCACGTGGTAGATCTATGTAGATTACAGGAACCATGGATTTAATTACTCTCTAACCCTTACAATGCTGAAAATACATGTTGTCGTCTGCATTTTTTTTTTTAATTTTCTTCATCAAAAACAGGGTTTGGTCTATGGGCCATTAAGGCACGTGGTAAATCTATTTAGATTACAGGAAACGTGGATTTAATTACTCTCTAACCCTTAAAATGCTGAAAAGACATGTTGTCGTCTGCAGTTTTTTTTAATTTCTTCATCAATAACAGGGCCATTAAGGCACGTGGTAGATCTATGTAGATTACAGGAAACATGGATTTAATTACTGTCTAACCCTTACAATGCTGAAAATACATTTTGTCGTCTGCTGTTTTTTATGTTTCCATTCTCGTCATCTAAAACATGTTTTGACAACACTTTAATAGAAATTATTCTAAAGTGAGAAAGAACACAAAATATGAAACAACAGCAGACGTCAATTTACGTTTCCAATATTCTAATGAATTAAAGGCACTTGGTACCTGTAGCCGATTTCATCAAAATTGCAAAGTATACTTATCTAGCAAAGTATACTTTGAGGGAGTAATCATTTATTTTCCCCGAAATGAATTATGTCATATAGAACTAACGACTGAATATATTTGATGATTAAAAGTATGCATACTTATTATACTGAATGTATTACATTATCACAGACAAAATGGCTGTGATAATGTAATAAATTCAGTACAATAAAAATTAATAAATTTATCCTAAAATTGAAAATTTCTCCCTCAACGTATACTTTGCTAGATAAGTATACTTTGCAATGTTGGTGAAATACGCTACAGATATGCGCATGTCATAAACATATTATGTCAGAGCAGACAGTGACCGAGGGGTAACACCGTCGGGCTGCCACGCTGGCGACCTGGGTTCGATTCAGGGTTCAGTTCCAGGGCGTCAGTATTTCTAAGATACTTTGTATTTCCTGCTCTACTAGTCCTTTCGACGGTCCCGTGTATCAGATTTGAAGGAGAGTCTGGGCATGTTAAAGAACCAGAGGGGACTATTATAATAAGAACTAGCCACCCTCCCCCCACCCCTGGTGCCGGTTTCCTCTGTATCCACCTCCTTCCTTTCTCCCCTTCTTCGGAGACGACATGTAAGGTCATCGAGCAAGTACCAAATCCAAGCATGTACATGTAGAAAGTGATGGCACATATTAGTAAAACTGTTATCATTTAATATTTGTACCAGATAACTGACCCTAATTGGACTTGTATTATACGTGCATACTTACCTCTTATATCATTAGTAATCAAAGTACTGACAGTACTGAAATATGTTATCTCCACAAATACTGATCGGTGTGTGGGGTAAGTTAACTTTGTAAAACACACTAGTGTAACTTGCAGTACTGAAATATATAGAAATGGTCCACCCCCCCCCCTTTACTGCTAGCTCCGTACGTACTGTCCGGTGAAACCTAAAGCTAATAGCTGCTGTATTCATACACATGCAATCTCTTGGTTAGTATCTTCCAGAATTTAACTGATAAACTGTGCACAAAACTGTGAAAACTATTGAGAATAGTAGAGTTATTGATACAAAGCAAGACGGACCAAAATGCCATAGGATAAGTTTGCACAGGGCACTATTTTCTTGGTCGTACTCGCCGTTTAGGCGTAGCACGATCAATGGCTGCCCCCACAAATATTTGCGTGACACAATATGCTATCTCAAGGGAGATAACATATACAAATGATCAGAGTGAATAAATATATGTACTTGAAAAAAAAATGGTATCACAAATAGTGTTTCATTGAACAGTAATAGTGGAAATTTACTACGGAAATTATCTCCCCTGCTGATCACAGACAATGATGGTATGTAATATCATAGAAAACAAATAGTTGGCTTTAACCCTTTCTACGCTGTTGACGGAAATTGCCGTCTGCTGTTTTCATTTTTGCTTTAATTCTTAACAAAAAAATGATTTTGACAGCACATGAGAATCGTCTCATGAGACGATTCTCATGTGCTGTCAAAACCAGGTTTTTGTCGAGAATTATTGAAAATAAAACATTTTCAGCAGACGACAGAATTTAATTCAGCGTAGTAAGGGTTAAACACTGTGTATTTCAAGAGACATACTCCATATAGTTTGAAATTAGAAAACAGGATTTTACGCTTATGCGAATTCATCTCCAGTAGCCGATTTCACCAACATTGCAAAGTATACTTAATCTTGCTAAGTACACATTGGGGGAGAAATTTTCAATTTAATGATAAATTTATTAGTTTTTATTATACTGAATTGTTTACATTATCACAGCCATTCTGGCTGTGATAATGCAATACATTCAATATAACAATTCTGCATACTTTTAATCATCAAATATATGCAGTCGTTAGTTTTATATGAAATAATGCATATCGGGAAAAATAAATTATTATTCCCTCAAAGTACAGTGTATACTTAGCTAGATAAGTATGCTTAGCACTTTCTGTGAAATAGACTACTGGAATAGTTCAAGCTTGTAATGTAACCTATGTGTTGGTTAATATAGATCATGTGCAGCCCATAAAGTGAACATAAAGCGAAACACAAAATAATGAACATAGAGATAATATTACATGTGCATTTAAAGGTACATGCCCACTCAGTAGGTACAAAATATTATTTATATCAGAGATATCATCGGGGACATGTTCTAGCAAAATAAACATTCATTCACCATTCCCCCACGTATTGATTGGAATTATTATACATTTTTTTTATTTTTTTTTTTTTTTTTTAATTTTTTTTTTTTTTAATTTTTATTTTCCCCGTAATAGGGTTTGTGGTGGGTCGGGGCCATCCCCCACAAACCGTACATAATATACATGCAATAATCAGGTACAAGTGCAAAATATACAATTACAGATATTCACCCTCTTTTACTCTTGCAGTACTGGGTAGAAATCACTGTTCTAGTATTTTTTAAAGACTGCAGAATCGTCACTAATGAGAGACCTGAATTTTCGATAAAAACTTGCCCATGTTATTAAAATAAAACAGTAATACTTATAATATACCCGCAGATGACAATGTCACTCTCCAGCACTGCAAGAGCCAAAGTTTGATTTAGCATATGTAATGCATATAATTGATTATAATTTTTTTTTTTTTTTTTTATGTTATTCATATTACCCATGATCCGACTGAACCAGCCCCATTCTTCAAAAAGTGAAGTTCAATCCTACTGTGCATCTACATGCTTAAACCATGTGTTAACCCCTTCAACACTACAGCCATTTAGGTGTTTTTAAACAGTGTAGACTAAGACAATCCGGCTCATGATGAACTGTATCATCAGGATCTGCACTGTTTGCAAGTAATTTTCATATTTGTTAAAAAAAAAAAAAACATTTTATAAATCGATTATTTGAAAAGTATTTTGTGATGAATGGAATTTACCGAAAATGTTATTTACGGCTGAAAGGGTTCACTGTTAAAGTTGTTGTTAACATTATATGTTGACAAGCCAATACACAATCTGTTTCGATCACCACACTGGTTATAAAAATAAAAACAAACACGACTGGTTCCGTCGGTCATGGTCTTTGCTTGAACCTGTATTACTCTGTGTACATTATTTTCTTCTACTAGATTCATATTATAATTGCTTTATTTCCCAAACCTATAATATGGGATGGAATGGGCGGTGGGGTGGGGTGGGGAAGGCGTTAAAACGAAGAAAGAAAAATAAGCACAAAAGCAGAGATTTAAGCACCCGCAACTAGCTCAACTGAAGATGAAATCTTATTTTGGTATTTTTGTTATATAAATTAAACTTGTGAAATGATAAATTCTTCCCAAATTGTTGTAAAGTTTTCAAATTTGTTGTCCATTATTGCTGCCTTCCTGGATGTTTCATACATTAGTTGAATTAGATGCTTCAGTACGCTGAGACTTGGAACTACTTTTGAACATCGGCAATAATAGAGATAGTATTTAGTTTCTAATAGTATTAATTGTTTGAAGATTATTATTGTTTTTTCGTAAATCCCAAAGATGAATGATTTTTCGTTAATTGTAATAGTTATATCTTTTGTCGCTAACCATTCTTGAAGTTCCCTAAATATGCTTTTTGTAGCCTCACAATCCCAAAACAAATGTTTTATTGTTTCCGAAAACTTTTTACAGAATGTACATAATGGACTACTTGCAATTTTAATCTTATTTAGGAAATCATTTGTGGCCAGAATATTGTGGTTTATTCTGTACTGGAACCATTTTCGAGTTGTGTCTTTTGTTATGATATGCGGCCATAAATATATTTTCTTCCATGTTTCATTGTTAAAATTATAGGTTGAGTTCCATTTAATTTTACCAGCTGGAGTTTCAGAATTGGAGTTTAATGCGAGATACATGTCAGTCTTTTGTCCAGGTTTTGTTTTTTAGGTATATTTTTAGTTTGTATGGAGTAAATGGCATTTCTAACTTTTTTTCGATATTGTTAAGTTTCAAGCTTTTACCCCAATCTTTTATTGCTTTGACAAGGCCATAATATTGAAGAAAGTTTATATTTATGTTGAAATTGTTTTTAAGTTGATTTTGAGAGGCAAAGGTTCCATCAATTTTGATAATGTCATTTATAAAACATATTCCCTTATCAAATCATGCCTTATTGAAGAAGGTTGTCCCACATTTTATGTCCTTATTAAAAAATAATGGGCTAGAAAGAAATGCATCCATGTTTATTGGCTTAAGCTTATTTTGTAATTTTAGATGAGCTTTTAGAACATCCCGCCAAGAAAGGTTTGACATTTTTCCTATTTTTTGTTCACTGTACATATCTCCCAATTTAAAAATATTATCTGTATCAATTTCTGTATTTAAAATGTTTATAAATTTGTATTTGTTGCACACTATTCTTCTTACCCATGTTGTTTTTAAAGATGATATATAGTCCTCAATATTTGTCATTTTTAATCCGCCATCCTCATATTTTTTGCATGTGATAGTGCCATAAAAAATTATACATAATGCTGCTGATATCTTTAACACATCTTTGACTGGGGTTAGGAAGGGATATAACAGGTGATTTAAAGATGGGAGAAGAAGAGACTTTATGACTGTGATTCGGCTTAATGGTGTTAAGTACCTTTTGTTCCAGCTGTTGATTTTTTCTTTTATGATCTTCATTTTTTCAGAGAAATTTATGTCCACAATTTTTTCTAAATCTGTATCAAAAGTAATTCCAAGCAATTTAAATCTGTTACTTCCCCACTTTAGTTTCCATTTTGTTTTAATTGAGTCTTGGCTAATTTTTTTTGCCCCAATCCAAATAACTTGTGTTTTATCAAAATTAACTTTAAGTCCTGACATATGGGCATACATTTCCAGTTCATTAAGTGTTTCGTTTAGTGATTCACTTGATCCATCCAAGAAGGCACTAGTGTCATCTGCAAACTGTGTTAGTTTATATTCTGTTCCATTTATTTTAATTCCTTTAATTTTATGATTTTTGCGTATTCTGATTGCAAGTATTTCTGCGCATAAGATAAATATGTACGGTGAGAGTGGGTCCCCCTGACGACAGCCTCGATGTATTGAAAAAAAAGGTGAGAGGTTACAATGTTGATTAACTGATAGTTGAGCATTTTTGTAGAATAATGTAATCCATTTCCTAATATTTGGTCCGAATTTAAAGTAGTGAAGTATTTTATGAATAAAGTTCCATAATATAGAGTCAAATGCTTTCTCAAAGTCTATAAGAAGAAGTCCTGGGATATCATTTTTTTCAATATATTGCATAATGTCGTATACCTGCCTAGTGTTTTCCCCCATGTATCTTCCTGAAATAAATCCTGTTTGGTCCCCATTTATTAATTTGTCTAATACTGTTTTTATTCTATTTGCGATAGATGCTGATGCCATTTTGTAAATTGAGTTTAATAATGAAATAGGTCTATACTTTTTTAGAAAATTTCGAGATTTATTTTCTTTTGGGATTAGTGTTATTATACCCTGCCGTTGAGTTATAGATAGTTCACCCTTCTGATAGTTATAATGTATTGCCCTACAAATGAAATCACCCAGTTTATGCCAAAACATTTTATAAAATTCGCATGCAAATCCGCTTGTACCTGGGCTACGGTTGTTCGTCATGTTTTTTAGTGCAAAGGCTAGTTCAGTTTTTGTGATTAATCCTTCTAGTTTTTCTGATTCTGCTTCATTTAATTTTGGTACATGCGCATTTTCCAAAAAAATATCCAAATCTAATTCTTTATAAGTATCTGTGTCTTTATTGCTATACAGTTTGGTGTAAAATAGTTCTGTTTCTTTTAATATCTCTGACTGGTTTGTAATTATTTTGCCATTTTCTGTTTCAAGTTTTGGTATTGTTTTACTTATAAAGTTATGAGATTCGAGTGCACAGAAATATTTTGTTGGTTTTTCTCCTTCATTTATATTTAGAGCCCTTGATCAAATAACTGAACCATTTACTTTAATTTTACGAATTTCCTGGAGTTCTAATTTTAAAATTTCAATTTTATTCATGTCTTCTTTCTGTAATTGTTTTTCCATGTCTAATATTTGTTCTGTTAATGATTTTTCTTTTTGATTGGTTTCTTTTTTTATAAAGGAAGAATAAGAAATAGATTTTCCACGTAGTTCCATCATAAGTGTTTCTAGAAAAAGTTGATCGTTAATTGTGAATTGCAATTCGTTGTTTGGTATTTCATGCAAGTTTTCTCGGTTATATATTGGAATAGCATATTGATTTTTTATTTCTTCTGTTTTTTCATTAATCATGTTTATGTAATTTATGTCTTTCAGCATTGAATTATTATGTTTCCATAGTGGTTTTCCCTTTATAAAATTGTTGAAACATAAACTTAACAATACAGGTGAATGATCAGATCTGTAGCTATTTTCAATGATGCAGCTTTTAATTGAAGGTAAAGTATTTTCAGAGATGATGAAGAAATCTAGTCTTGCTTGCTGCCGTCGTCTCCATGTGAACCTTCTTCGTCTACATTTTATATCAGACGTTAATTTCCACACTGATATCAGGGGTGATAACCGTGTTTCCTCAAAATGTTAACGGACATTACTATTTATTTTCTGTATTTATGTTTTGATGTGCAATGATCATATTTTATAATCTTTTTTTGCAAGTGACACATTTAATTAGTACAAATAATTAAAAAATATCATACCTCATTTGCATATGAAAATATCCTGATATCACCGCGCGTCACTATCAGTAAATTAACTATTACTAAATGATTATACATGTATCTGTATAACGGGCACTCGTAATGTTTATAACTGGTGGAATAGTGGCACAATTATACACTTATTTAATTCCTATAAAGAACAGTTTGGGCCTACTGAGTGGGCATGTACCTTTAAAGGCAAATACAGAAAGTCCAGGGAACTGAGTGCGGAAAACACATTGGTTTCATGAACATTTGAAAAACATAAACTTGAGACCATGTATTTGACGTTGAGTTATCAATAATGTGAGGGTTCTAATGTGAGGGTTCTAATGTGAGGGTTCGAGGTAACAGGTGTAGACTGTATACAATAATATGTGTTTCTTTTTTCGCTTCATGCATCGTAAATGACATATATCAACCAACTGCATTTTATTTGATGAAATTGCTACGCTTCGTTTCTTACGTAACCATCAATCTAGTTTAATTAATATCACATTACTCATCATCCATTTAAGGGTTATGGGTTAAGTCTATTTACGTTTGGTAGCACACACGGTGGCGTATGGTGTGCCATGCCATTAACCCTTACAATGCTGAATTAAATGTTATCGTCTGCTGTTTATTTCAAGTGTTCGCAGCAAAAACACGGTTTGGCAGCAATTTAGAAAATACAAACATTGTCTAAAGTGCTGTCAAACCATGTTTTTGTTGAAAAGTGCTTTGGTTCTGAGTTACGGAGAATGTGATTTTTTAAATTTTAAATATATTGTGTTTTTGTTTTGTTTTTCAAGTCGCCAGATGCATGTACAAGGTGCATGATCACGTGGTTACAACAACAACAACGTCGCCCACTGTATTTACTATACAGTATTATTTGATATTTTCCTTAATATGCAACGGATTTTGATGAAATATGGCGCAGCAAACGCGTCTTCATGAGATGCATTTGGTGGTCCATGGAGTTTGGCACAGACTTATGTGGTTTTTGCAAAGAATCGATTTCCGTGTCGGAGACACGGAAATCGATTCTTCGCAAAAACGACAGAAGTTTGGGCGAACATACAGAGACAAATGCCATATTTCATTAAAATCCGTTACGTAATAAGGTCAATATAAAAGAATACGTACTTTCAATCGGATTTGTTGTTGTTGTTAGTACCACGTGATCATACACCTTGATGTATGTTCTTTAAAGTTGATGTTACCTCTTTAGATGTAAAAAATCAACAGATTTTCGTCAAACATGATTGGATTTAACATATGTTTGCATGGTAGTGTTTTGTATGGATCATGTGGCGAATTTGCAGTACGATTTTATTTCTCCATGAAGATAACATGCTCGACGCGGAAGGATTTTTCTGACGGGTGTCCACTTTAGAGATGTTCCACTGTAATTAAGCACTCCATGAACACGTTCTATCATTTACAGTCATGAACAGACACGAAAATGAAATAAATTGCAGCGAAACCCATCTAAATTAAACACAATGGGGTCGCCAGGGTGTCCGGTTTAGGGAGGGTTCACTGTTATCCAGCTGTTATTCCACTTGTTATGGCCTTAACGGTTTTCTATAGATAAAAAAACATTGTTTCAGACATTTTCAGTCTTAATGGCGAATGTATCAAGGTGTATGATCACGTGGTATATACTAACAACAACCAGTACTGAAACTTCCAGAATCCATCCGATTCAAAGAACGTATTCTTTTATATTGTTCTTATCACGTAACGGATTTTAATGAAATATGGCTCATTCATCAAACGAGTTTTGTTAAGCTGCATGTGGTGGTCTCTGTACTTTGGCCCAAACTTCTGTCGTTTTTGCGAAGAATTGATTTCCGTGTCGATAGGCACGGAAATTTATTCTTCGCAAAAACGACATCATTCTGTGCCGAACTCTGTGGACGACCAAATGCATCTCATGTAGACGCGTTTGCTGCGCAATATTTCATCAACATCCGTTTCATATTATGGGAAATATCAAATAATACTTACTTTGGAGTGGACAAGATTTCAACACTTTCAGCCACTGTTGTTGTTGTTATAACCACGTGATCATGCACCTTGTGTATCACATATGTCAACAAAGGTCAAGGTCATGTTAATGGCGACGTGAGTGTGTCACGCATGTACCCATAATTCAATATTAAAGGCACTACATGTGGCTGTGACTGGAAAAATTGGGCTTATGGGTTTTGCGATCAGTGTAGATCCAGATCCGACTGTGCATCCGCACAGTCCGATCAGGATCTGCACTGTTCGCGTTTCCATCAATGAAACACCCGGTATTATTCTAACAAGCAATATAGATCGTTATAACGCTACAGGAGTGTGCTATTTGATCAGGAGCTACACTGGCCATAAATCACATAAGCCCCATTTCTCCAGAGTCACAGCCGCATATAAACTTGGAAAAGTCGCGGGAATACTGGATGAGGCCTTCCGGCCTTCGTCCAATATTCCCGCGACTTTTCCAAGTTTATATGTCACGTGAAATCTCAGATACTCAGATATTCAATGTCGTTTTTCGCTTTATGGGGTGCAAATAACTTACACCAAACAGACGCACCAATTTATTTGAACAAAACAAATTCCATTGAGTAATTATTTTACTTTATACTATTCGAGACTATGATAAACAGGGGAGGTAATTTGACAATGCATTCCACTAATACTGTAACATAAAGCATACTTTGAGAATCATAACTAACCATTTTAGTTGTGAAATGACGCAGGGCACTTATACTAATGCTTTCGTTGGCACGGATGAGGGCGTCCGGGTTGTCCGTAATGTGGGAGGAAACCGTAGCACCCGGAGAAAACCAGTTGTCCTATATGGCGACCACCACACCATATCAGATACTGCTCCGTACTATACACGTAGTATGTGATCTATAGAAATAGGTATCCATTATAGACACAATATAGCTGAATTAAATTAAATTAAATTAGTAACTATCGATTGCACCAAAACTATCGCATAGCTGGCTGCGCAAACGTTGTATTTATCTAAATAAGTAAAACTGAAGAGTTTTATTGCTCAAAATAACTAGCTAGCAAAATAACTAGCAATAAAACTCTTCAGTTTTAATTATTTAGCTAGTTATTTTGAGCAATAAAACTCTTCAGTTTTACTTATTTAGCTAGTTATTTTGAGCAATAAAACTCTTCAGTTTTACTAATTCAGATAACTATAACGTTTGCGCAGCCAGCTATGCATATGCACGAGGCCAGTGGGGGGGGAGGTTGTTTCAGTAAACTTCGTACGACTTAAATGTTCGTAAGAGCAAACTTATGATCATACTACAAGGGTCAATGCGGCCAATTGCCCCTCTTTGTCAAAAATGGCAATATAAATTGTGAGGAGCCATAATGGCCCATAACGTTTACAAATGGCCCGGAATTATTAATCTAATGGGTCATAACAGTATAATATATGAAGAGAAATGAATGAGACATTGCAGAATTAGTGATGTCGAACGGTACCGTAGTAAAACAGGTCAGTGGACCCTCTTTGTTGAATCCAAAATTGATCCCTGCATTTTGAGATTAAAGGTGCATGCCCACTCAGTAGACACACAATGTTATTTATATCAGAGACATCAGCTGAGACATTTTCTGGCAAAACAAACATTCATTCACCATTACCCCACGTATTGATTGGAATTATATCAGACATAAATTTCCACACTGATATTCTTGTTTCGTTAAAATGTTAAAGGACTTTACTATTTATTCTCTGTATTTATGTTTTGATGTGCAATGATCATACTTTATATTCTGTCGAAAATATTATTTTTTTCACGAGACGCATTTAATTAGTATAAATAATAAAAAAATAACATACCTCATTTGCATATGAAAATAGCCTGATACCACCACGCGTCACTATCAGTAAAATAAACATTATTGAATAATTATATCTGTATAGCGGGCACTCGTAATTTTTAGAACTGGTGGAATAGTGACACAATTATACACTTATTTAATTCCTATAAAGAACAGTTCGTGCGAACTGAGTGGGCATGTACCTTTAACAACAATATACATAATCTCCCGTCAAAAAGGCCGTATATTTTAGCGGCTAACGCGAATAGCTCAGTTTGAGTCGGGGTGTAGCCCGTTTTGAAATATGTATGGACCAGTGGCCATATATGCTGACACCCTAGATTGAAGCCTGTATATAATTATGTACAAATCCGCTCCATCAGTTTCTATGCATTGTAGAGCCCACTGTTGTAACCCCCCAGCTATTGTAACCCGTTGACAATAGCTGGGGGTTACAATAGCTGGTGATGCACGCGCCCACTGTTGTAAACCCCCAGCTATTGTAACCCCATATATTAATCACGGGATATATAACGTGAGTTTGGTGTGGGAGGGGTAAAACCCGAAACCAAAGTCTGTGTATGCACAGCAGGACGTTCCAAGTTCGATACCGATTATCTCCCCTTGAAATATATATATTGAAACACAAATAAGATTGCCTATAAGTATGGGCGACAATAGCTGGGGGTTACATTAGCTGGTGATGCACGCGCCCACTGTTGTAAACCCCCAGCTATTGTAACCCCCAGCTATTGTCACCCATACTTATAGGCAATCTTATTTGTGTTTCAATATATATATATTTCAAGGGGAGATAATCGGTATCGAACTTGGAACGTCCGGCTGTGCATACACAGACTTTGGTTTCGGGTTTTACCCCTCCCACACCAAACTCACGTTATATATCCCGTGATTGATATATGGGGTTACAATAGTTGGGGGTTTACAACAGTGGGCGCGTGCATCACCAGCTATTGTAACCCCAGCTATTGTCACCGGGTTACTATAGCTGGGGGGTTACAACAGTGGGCTCTACAATGAATATCACAGACCTAGTGCTTTTAACCCGTTCAACACCATGTACATACCTCTACAGTGGTGTTTGCAAACAGTGTAAATCCAGATGAGTCGGCTCGTGACGAGCCGTCTCATCAGGATCTGCACTTTTTGCAACTAACTTTTATATCTTTTATAAAAAGCACCTCTTTTTCATAAATGGACTAGTCTGAAAATTAGTTAGTGACAATTAGTCGGGAAATTAACATATGAAAACCAATTTCAGACACTTAGGGTTGAAAGGGTTAGAGTAATGGCATACAAACATGTCGGCGTAAATTGCCAGGAACGGACGAATCTTCAAGAGCAAAACTATATACCCCCTATTGCACAATAGCACAAATGACCGGACTATGTAGCAAGTGCGTCGTCAGGGGAGATTCGATGGGTTCGTACGAACTCCTTTTTAAGGCCCAGCAGGATTTGTTTTTTATCCCGTCAACGCAGTGCGTATGTGCCGTGAAACACGGTGCCGTGAAACATTTTTGATATCCAGTCAATACTATTTTTGCATTTTAAAGCCATCTTTAGGTGTTGACGGGATAAATAGAATAGTAGGTTAATGCCGTGAATGGGAAATATATCTGGCGCGGCACGGAAACGGGATGTGCTCGGCAGAGCCTCGCCCATCCCGTTTCCTGAGCCTTGCCAGATATTTGTTCACATTCACGGCACTAACCTACTATTCTCTATATATAAATGTGGCTGTGACTGGAGAACTGAGGCTAATGGGATTTGCGACCAGTGTAGCTCCAGATCCTGGTAACAATCTATATTCATTGTTAGAAATATGAAGAATGTTTCATTGATGTAATGGCGAATAGTGCAGATCCTGATCAGACTGTGCGGATGCACAGGCTGATCTGGATCTACACTGGTCGCAAAACCCATAAGCCCCATTTCTCCAGTCACAGACACAAATGGGGTCCTTGGTGGCCCTTTTCAATGCAGGAATGAACAGATATTATATTATTAAAATGTCCTACTACAGTGCTAACAAAACACAGCCAAGCGACACCAAACGTATTGCAATATGCCAATTTATGGAAATACACTTCTTCAATTGACCCAGATATCTTTGGCCAGGAGATAGTTGTTGTCCAACCATACCCAAATGCAGCAAGTGGCTTCCTGAAATCAAAGCATTTCCGAGACGGCGAAGCAACCGAAATAATTATGTCCGGGGTCCGGGGTTCACAGCGGAAAGAAAGTCGTAAGATATTGTATCAGAAGTCCCCGAATTTCAAAGCTGCTGGTGACGCCCGTGTATAGTTCATCTAATTAACGGTACATGCCCACTCAGTAGGCACACAATGTTCTTTATATCAGAGACATCATCTGAGACATTTTCTGGCAAAATAAACATTCATTCACCATTACCCCACGTATTGATTGGAATTATTATACATTTTATATCAGACGTAACTTTCCACACTGATATCAGGGGTGATAAGCGTGTTAACGGACATCACTATTTATACTCTGTATTTATTTTTTGATGTGCAATTATCATACTTTATAATCTGTCGAAAATATTATTTTGTTCAGGTAACGCATTTAATTAGCATAAATAATTAAAATATGTCATGCCTTATGTACATATGAAAATAGCCTGATATCAATGCGCGTCACTATCAGTAAAATAAATATTACTAAATGATTATATACCCATATAGCGGCCATTCGTAATTTTTAGAACTGGTGGAATAGTGACACAAGTATACACTTATTTAATTCCTATGAAGAACATGGTGTGCCTATTGAGTGGGCGTGTACCTTTAATATCAAAACAAACAATTAATAATGTTTGTAATTACCCATGATTTAAATGTGTGTGCATTTTGGTATTTTATAACTGAATACAAGAATACAATGGACTTTAGACAATGCGCATTAAAACGAATATAATATAAATTGTCCGTATATTACACCACGGTTGTGCACTGAGGAAAAATAGTTCGTTGACATACTCATTATGGTACTACTTTATTAGGGAGATAGATTTGTGTGATACTATGCACATGCTGATTGTCTCATAGTTAATTAGTGTCATCCTATTCATTAATTGACAACCGAATATCTTTGTGATCAGAAACATAGGATCATTAAGCGAGATATGAAAGAAATACACCACTTGGTTTATATAAGAAAGCCCGGAAGTTGGTTTAGCGACCAATGCAGACCAGATCAGTCTGTGCATCCGCGCAACCTGATCAGGGTCTACATAGTTCGCCAGTAAGAAGGAGAATAATTAATAACAGTACGAAGGAAATAATTAATAACAGGCGGCGAGTCTCGCAATGATAATTCTTCCTATATATGTTAGCGTCACGTGCATTCACACCTGCGGCAAAGGGATCTGGTGTGGTAAGGGTGCCTGACATTGGAACAGGATATTGTATTGTTAGCGTCACGTGCATTCACACCTGCGGCAAAGGGATATGTTGTGGTAAGGGTGCTAGGCATTGTAACAGGATATTGTATTGATGTTGAACGGCTCTTCAACTCCAATCAATCAATCGACCATCCAATCAAGGCTGGGTATAAGTCGATCAATTTTCCTAGAGTTGGGGCATTGGCTAATACGACTGCATTAGTTTCATAATCAGGAAAGTACTCGTGTGTGCCTAATTCCCGATGGTAGGAGCAGTGTCTACACGTAGAACCGACGGTCTGGTCAGGTATGTGTTCATCTCATTACCATAAGACACGTATGGGCGTGTAATGCACACGTTTAGATAGATGTGGTGTTGGAGGCTGTTTATGATCTTTAATTCCCCGTGGGTGCCCGACGACCATGTCCCCACACACATACTTTGGGCGCATCCAACCCCAAAGATGTGTATATCTGTCATGTAGCCGATTTCACCAACATTAAAAAGTATACTTTTTTAGCAAAGTATACTTTGAGGGAGAAATTTTCAATTTTAGGATAAATTTATTAATTTTTATTATACTGAATTTATTACATTATCACAGCCATTTTGGCTGTGATAATGTAATAAATTCAGTATAATAATTCTGCATACTTTTAATCATCAAATATATGCAGTAGTTAGTTCTATATGAAATAATGCATTTCAGGAAAAATAAATGATTGCTCCCTCAAAGTATACTTTGCTAGAAAATTATACTTTGCAATGTTGGTGAAATCGGCTACTGTTTGCGATGCGACGGGAATTGTCTGATTTGTCATGTTTCACTAGCTAGCTAATATACACCGTGAACTGCTAATCAAATAATCGTACTAATCTAAAGTATTAAGTTGCAATACCTTAATACCTTACGCGACTTCGGTCACAATGATATTCATTAACCTAACCGAACTTGGCGGGTGAACAAACCGCCATTGTTTCACATCAATGAAACTAGAACACAGTATAATCTATCCACACCGTACATCCTTTCCTCCATTGACACATCCATTTAACTAGGTTTTGGAATTAGAACACACGTCAATTTGATTGGTTGAGGCAGGCCCTGCTAAAAACGCGTTCAATCAAAATGTTTACTGTAGCGTAAATATTTGTAAAATATGCTCTGAATGTTTCACGTGGTAGGCGATAACGAGTAGCTTTAATAAGAATTTGGATCCCGTTTCTCTAAACTTCTTACGACAATAAAAATGTTCGTACGAAGATTTATATAAATTTGCTTCCCACATTAACACGTTTCTCTAATACTACGTTCACGTAATTAAATGTAGCACATTCATGAAGGATTTCCAGTAATCGCCTGTAAGATGTGGATTTTTTTTAAGTTTGCACTTACAACCTACTTAGTCGTACGAAGCTTCTAGAAACAGGCACGTCAACTTCGTATTAATAATTTCGAATGATATAGTCATTTGAAGTGCATTCAATGCACTTCAAATGACTATTTCATTAGAAATTGCTATTTCTTGGTCAGATCTTCACATAAATTGACACACAATGGACTGACCATTTTATTATTGAACTATACTTGACAGATAAAGGTTGTAATTGTTTTTACTGGGCGGTGTCGAATATCGGTGTCGCTAGATAGGGGGTGTATGTACCGTCACTGATTATACCTTTAATGTGTTTTTAATTTTCTTCCATTTGTTCATAATGAATGTTATGAAACGTTCACACAGTCAGATGCGTATGACACCTGTTTCTGGAATGCGGTGCTTCAACAAAATGTTAATGAAAGCACAACCGTAATGATACAATAAAACCTCCCTAAAACGGACAGACAAAAAACTCTTCCAGTCCAATCCGTGTATATGCTTGTTTATAATGTAACAACATATGTTTAAAGGGCAATACTACAACTTCTATTTTATTTCTTTAAATGGTACAAATGATAAGATGAAATAAATGCAGAAAACCACATGTATAAATAACAAATCGTTACAAAAAGGTTTCCATAAGCGTAGAAGCCCGAGGGCCGCACCTCCACCTCCCCTCACAAAGGAAAAAATAGTTTGACTAAAATATAATTTCTTGCGAGTATTAGTCAGGTTGTGGGATCACGTGGTCTAATGTGTACACTGTAATAATTTCGGCACCCATGAGGCCTCGGGTAAATCTTATATTTCATCATCAATACGACGGTGGTTTATTTCTTTTAATGATGACCATGATCCAGCCTTTGATACTATGAGTCAGCCAATACCCAATTTAGCATCATAACTTGTGTAGTTCGTCTGAACATTCTGCAGAGAAATTGGAATCGGACCAAGTTTAAATAAAATTCGTTTCCGTCCGATTCAAATTTCTACGGAAGCCACTTTTTTTTATCTTTTCTTGAATTTTCATGATACTTTCTTGAATTTTCGAGATATTTTCTTGAATTTTCAAAATGTTTTCCTGAATTTTCAAGTTATTTTCTTGAATTTTCGAGATCTTTTCTTGAATTTTCATGATACTTTCTTGAATTTTCGAGATCTTTTCTTGAATTTTCAAGATATTTTCTTGAATTTTCAAGAATAAATGGAAATTAAAAAAAAGAGAAGTGGCCCTAATGGGCTTACGTAAATTTCTATGCAGAATTTTCAGACTAAATAGTACGCTGTCTAAGGGGTTTGGATGTGCACCTTTGGCAGAAATCACCAAACTTGGAATATATGACCTTTGATAGGTACTAATCAAATCCTGAGATAGGGATCACATTTTGGCATTCGGTAACGCCCCCTAATTAGCATAAATTCAAAATGGCCGCCGCCGAAATGGGTTAAAACTAAATATGGTCATATCTCAGCAAATGATAGGCCGATTTCGATGATTCTGGAATGCATTATGATAGTCCTTGGTATGCCCGATCGACTATTTTCGTTGTCATTGAAGGTCAAGGTCACAAGATATAGGTCAAGTTTAATGGATTTTTAACATAAAATAGCTATAAGTTGCCAATGAAACTGGCTCTGTAGCTAGTTTGGTGTGTATTATGATAGTTTGGGGTGTTCCCGATCGATTCGCGAGGTTTACCTCATCATCCATTGTCAAGGTCACGCGATAAAGGTGAAGGTCAATTTATTTTTGGTATAAAATAGCTTTAATTGACTGGGAAAAACGGAAATTAGAGATATTTATTTTGTAAGATAGATACCAATCTAGTAGATCATGGTGTACTAGAACATAAGTCGATTTGTCTGCATGGTGTCAAGTTCAATACACATTTTCCAATAATTATGGAGAATGCACCCACCAAGTTTGATCAAAATAGGATCATGTAACCTAATGTTATCGAGCAAAATAAAAACATGCACGTAATACTGATTGACATATAGACATAATTGAGCAAAGAAATATGACGTAATAATAACAAAATGCTGCAATGTGTATTACAGTATGTATCAACTGGTGAATCAGCATTAATATTAGATGATACAAACTGAAAATAGACATGTAATTTTGAAATGTTTAAGTTCAATATTGAACAATATTCATAAGTTCAACAAAACCTTCCTTTGCGAATAACAAAATAGGAAACCAATATGTTGATTTGTCATACATGTACCTATGAATATGTATCCCCAATAAAATGAGACATACGATACATTTTGTAACAAACACAGTATTATTATATTTGTGATCAGTTTAAAACAAGGTCACTGTTTGCCGTATAGTCAGAATGCCTCTAGTGAAGAACTTATATCTTGCTCATATTTTACAAGTGTGCAAGCAGAGCATGAGCTACGCTGGTCACAAATATAGTAAGCCTGACTTTGTCAGACTGAAATGGGATATACATCCATTAACTTGAGGTCTCTACGGGGCATGACTCCCATCTGCTGGTATACTTATATTAGTATGATCAGTACCGCAACACCATCATCGCAATGTTCATATTTATTTCTTTATGCTTATCAAACTCTATTTTGAATACCACATGTTGCTCAAGCGTTAGTGATATATATCGATATGTCAATTATGACAGGCTTGGGCCAACGGTAGATACGACATGACACAGTCAGTACATGGTGTTAGTTATGAGTGGGTTTCGGAGGGGGACCAGGTCGACCATAACAACTTCCTCCACATTTGCACACAATACCCTTCTTGTAGCAGGAACACCTTCCTGTGCAGCTTGAAATGCATCCACAAGTGACCAGTTCTTCTAGGTCTTTAGCTGCTCGCGGGAGGGGAGTCCATAAAAGCAACCAACCTGACACAGAACCAACCCATCCTCAGGAGCCTGGGCACGGCAAGACTTGTTCTGCCACAAGCGACTGTCCCCATACGTATCCAGCTTGGTAGGTTGTTCTTTTGATGTGCTCTATCAGAGCTGCCTTGGTTGGGGATTGGTACTCGAACGTGCGAGATGACTGTGCGAATATCCGCTGGCGAGCTTGGTTGATATCCGTGCAAGAGACCGAGTATAGTGAGACGACGAAATTCTCAATGAAATTGATATCCACTGAAGACAGTGTGAGAGGTCTTTCCATCAGGTGGCATAACGCGGTTGTGAGCTCTGGTCGTGTGCTCCACTTCCCATACGCCGATTTCTTGCCCGTGCCGGAAAAGAAGGATGTGTTGTCGGACCCGGTCATAGCATGGAATGCGGGGAGAGCGTGTGCCTTAGCGGGAGACATGGTGCTGCAGATGTCATGGATGGAAATGTATCTCAACTTCTTGCCCATACCAAACGACACCCATAGTTTTTCCGCACCAATCTCAGTGAATAAGGAGATCCACAGGACAACAACGGCAGTGTCGTTTGCAATTATCAGTATGCGCGTGTAGCCCTGTGTTACTGCATTTGCTGCATGCAACATAACTCTGGTATCATACTATTCGTGGTTGCATGGACTGAGAGGATACTCCGTTCGAATTACCGGGTCATAATCGGATGGTGGAGGATTCTGGCGGACGTTCTATTCCCAAGTTGTAATAACGACACTCCCCTCGTTGAAGATGAACTGTGCAATCACACCTGATAGATACTGAAACAGTTCCACCTTGTTGGTTTCGTTGCGCAGATAGCTGTTCCAGTTCTTCGGCATCTTCCCATTCCCATCATTTGGTAATCGCTGCCGAACTCCTGCTCCCCTTGTCTCTCTGGCTGTCGCTTTCAGGCTGTCTGGTAGATACCGGTCCCAGATGACGTCAACACGTTTAGCCGTGGTCAGGTGTTTTTCAATGAAGTGAATTACCTTCTGTTCAGCATAATCATGGAATGTTTTGATGCTTGTGTCCGGTCTCAGGATATGCACCATATAGGCACTATCAATTAGCTTCACATCAACCTCATCAAAGTCGGATGGCACGTCTCCTTCTAAACAAGGCACTATATCGGACTTTTGCCCACTTCGCATATGGCCGTGTTTTGATAAGGATGATGGAGCATCAGCATTCTCGACTTCAAACAGGCGGTCGGTATTGCCTTCCCTGACTTGCAGCGCGATGTATAGTTGGCCTAGTAGGTGCAGGTCTTTTTTTGTGCTGTCGATACGTTTGCTTTTGGTTGTTTTGTGACGATTGCACGGAAGAGGGATTTTGTTCATGTTGATTGGCTCATGGAAGGCGACTGCTTGAGATTCCAGGCGTTCCTTTACGGATGTTGAATGTTGTTAGTTTCCCTCTTCATGAGCACACATGATACTTCGGGCGACATCCACTGACATGACTTCTTTGGTGTCGAGAATGATGAGTTCGTCGCTGTCTTCATCGAAGGGATTCCCCGCCTTTTGGAATGCTGCGACGAGTTCCTTGGTGTCTGCTGTAAACCTCAGCTGGACGCTTGGACTCTGATCATGGTGGTTGGGAACACAGCCCTTGCGAGACTGCATACCAGCCTCAAACTCTGTGATGATCCGTGCAACTTCTGGCCCTGCGACAGACCATTCAGTGAATACGTACTCATCATTCAGATTGAGAGCACCGCCATGCATCTTCAATTCCTTATTCTGTTGTTCATGGTTTTGATCAAAACCAATCAGGGAGAATGGATTTTGCGTCTTGGCAATGGTGAAGAAGCCCTCTGCAAACTGTCCCGTCCGTCCGTCTGTTACAAAACTTTAACGCTCGGGTAAATGTCTCATCATTTCTTCATCCTTCTATCGATCTGCTTCATATTTCATATACACATTACTATAGTGGTCCTCTACCGCCCTGTGCCAAATCCGCGTTCGTCCTGCCCCCGCCAAGCCCAAGGTCAAGGTCACATACTTAGTGCTTTAAAAAGTATCTTATAATTTCTGTTTTCTTTCACGAATCAGCTTCATACTTCATATACGCATTGCTCTAATGGTCCTCTACTGCCATGTGCCAAATCCACGTTCGTCCTGCCCCCGCCAAGCCCAGGGTCAAGGTCACATACTTGGTGCTTCAAAAACTTTAACGCTCAGGTAAAAGAATATTTTGACTTG
Organism: Conchocele bisecta; assembly: GCA_029237695.1. Taxonomy (NCBI): domain Eukaryota; kingdom Metazoa; phylum Mollusca; class Bivalvia; order Lucinida; family Thyasiridae; genus Conchocele; species Conchocele bisecta. Next base: position 1,093,159 of record CM055272.1, read on the forward strand.
GAATTTGGCCTCATTTATTATCAAAGCGATATGTGGGGCATCCGTGTTCTATGAACACATTTTCTAGTTTTACACTCCACAGCTATGGAACCGGTTTGCATCTGGGATTTCAGCTTGAATTTGGATGTCTTGAGACATGTTTGAATCCCAAACATGGATATAGGTACCAACATCAATCATACAGGTGTCTCAAATGCCGTGATATGAAGGAAAAAAAACATGATTTTAATTAGCGACCATTTTGAAATTCAAGATGGCGCTCTCAATCAAATTATTCAATCCTCCTATTCATGTTCTTGTCGTGTATATTGGCCCTAAAAATTGGTAAATACACCAATGTTAGACATATGCCCATATTTGTCGCAGTCCGAGATGTGAGCAAAATATATTTTCATGGCGGCCATCTTGAATTTATGCAAATGAGACAAGTGACCAAGTACCAAGTACACTTAACTCAAACGATAGTGTGTATCCAAACACCTAATTATATCATTTTATATCAGTTAAGTAGCTAAACTAAGCAAATATATGAAACAATATGTATATCTAAATCTGTAGCAAAACATTGACATTTGGCGGCAATCTTGGTGGCCATCTTGGATTTTATGCAACGTACGAAGTCTATATATTCATTTCACATCAGAAACAGAATCACTGACCCCAAAAACGTATGTCTAGGCACCAAGATCACCTTCCTAAGTCAATTCGTTTAGAAGTTATGTAATTTCTATCATTTTGGCGGCCATCTTGGCGGCCATTTTGGATTTATTCAAATGATTTAATTATCCAATTACATATTAAATTTTCCCAAAAGATATGTTGTGTCCTATAGCCCACTTGTACAATTTTAAACTACTTAAATATGTCACCAGAGAGCAACAGTATGACAAAGTATATATTTTTGGCGGCCATCTTGGATTTATGCTAATTAGGGGGCGTTACCGAGTCACAAACTGTGATCCCTATATATCAGGATTTGATCAGTACCTATCAAAGATCATCTGTGCCAATGTTGGTGATTTCTGCCAAAGGTGCACATTATGTCCCTATATCGACCCTAAGGCAGCGTACTAAAATACACAAGTAATACTGCTAAATTTGGTATTGGCCGACTCATCTGTCAAATTACGAGAGAACGTGCAATTGTATTTAACCGTAACCTTGCTTAACCCTTAGACTGCTACTCACAACAATTGTCGTCTGCTGTTTCTTTTATTATATATTGCCTTATTTCTCAATAAAAACATGATTTGACAGCACTTCAGAATCATTTCCAAAGGAAATGATTCTGAAGTGCTGTCAAAGCATGTTGTAAATTATTCTAAAGTGCTGTCAAAGCATATTTTTGATGATAAAAATGGAAAATAGAAAATAAACAGCGGACGATAAAAAAAATTAAGATAGCGGTCTAAGGGTTAATAAATAATGTTTAAAGTAAGTATACCAACCGCTAATAAAATACTCATTAGTAAGAACAAGACCATGTGCGGGACATTGATCCCCCATTAAGGGTTAAGGTGCATGCCATGCGGTTAACTTCAAAGTGATCTTTCTACTGTGTCATGTAAACACTTGGGACGTGAGCAGCAATTAACAAAATACCCGTATGTCATTACAAGACGTGTAATATGTCTTTGTTGCGAAGTGTTTGACTGAACACTTCAAATGCGATCCTATTTAAATGTTATTCAGTAGGAATCGTTTTGATAGCATGATAGTGTATCGAATATAAAACATCAAAGTACCCGAACGGGTCCAATTACACGAAACGTACCTGAAAATCAGTGTATCAATCGTTATCAATTAATTAAGTTGTATTAATCAGGCTTGGTGCTGCGTACAATAGTTTGTGGACAGCAAGCACATTGGTCCGATTAGTTTTGTGCCAAAAAAAATCACACACAACAAAAATAAATAAATCAAATGCGACTGACTGCGACTGAAGAAATGCGTGGTATGCGACCAGTGTAGTTCCTAGATCAGCCTGTGCATCAGACCCGACACTGTTTGTCATTCAGTCAGTAAAGCACATGTGCTGCAGTAAATAACCTGTCTTGCTTCGAACAAACAGTATTTATTATATACCTACCCATGAAATACATAGTTATACGATGTAAATAAAAGTCATATGTTCTCATCGATGAAATAAACAATTTCCGGTGAAAATACGACTACTTCCGCTATCTATATTCATAACGCGCATCGAAATAAAACAGCGCAAATAGGCTGCAAATACACAATCATTACCGTATACAGTCTAAAAAATCTGCTAATTTCCATGGAGCGGTATATAATAAATAGAATATTCATATTTTTGCAACGAATATGACATATACATTCATCTCGTGGTGTGAAATGTCCATATTTCACACAACTTATTCGTTGCAAACATATGAATATCCTCTATATATCCATATCAGAGGCAGGAATGTGTTATACGAGATCAGGATTTAAACCTACCAGGAATGCCATAAGCCCCGAGTCTCCAATGAGGGCCACAAATGATTACTGTCTGTTTCACGAAAGCTGCCCAAATTTTACACCCATATAAACAATTCGAAAACCATATTTTTTTTCGATAATATTAAATGTTATCAAAATTTAAGAATGAGCCTTCTTTTTAATTCGTGAAATTTGGTCAAATATTGATTTTATTGCGAAAAAAAATTTCCCCATGTTAAATCCCCATAGACATCTTCACGGAGGGTTCAGAAATTTCTGGACCGATTTTTAAAATTTAACTTTTGTTTTCTTAGTTAGATCATATCCAAGCTATCTAGTCCGGTTTCGGAGTCAATTTCCAAAATTTTTCGTTTTTTGACTCCTCCCACACTTCCTTACCACTTTTCCCCCCATGTTAAATTCCCATAGACAAATCAATTTTTCGTAATAAAATCAATAACAAAAAAGTCACCCTCCCCAAACAAAATTATTTGATGAAATTCATCAAATATTGATTTTATTGCGAACAAACGAGTTTCCTATGGGAATTTAACATGGAGACTAAAAATTGATTTTTTTTAAATATTTTTTTTATTTGTGGACGGATTTTCAAAATCTAACTTTTGTTTTCTTAGTTACATCATTTTCAAATAAACTACCCAGGTTTTGGAGTCAATTTCCCCCCCAAAAAAAAAGTTTGCGAAATTGACTCCCCATGTTAAATTCCCATAGGAAAATCGTTTTTTCGCAATAAAATCAATATTTGATTGAATTTCATCAAACAAATTTGTTTGGGAAGGGTGGTCTGATCAGGGAAGTCTGATCAGGATCTGCACTGTTCGTCATTCCATCAATGAAACACCCGACCTGTTTCTAACAAGCAATACAGATCTTTATCAGGCTACCGGTCTGTGCTATTTGAGCAGGAGATACCCTCGTCACAAATCCCATAAGGCCCATTTCTCCAGTCACAACCACATATCGTTAATACCAGAATGGTCCAAATGTACACACCTGTCGAAATGTTATCCGTGCTCTATGACTGTCAAAGGTTCGATTTCGGATTAGTCGATTTCCCACCATCGGCTGCCAGTGTAAATGTTAATTTAAAATTAAAGAAGGCATTTACGGATATCTTAACTTACGAAGTTTAGTGAAACGGGCCTTGGAAAAGTCGCGGGAATACTGGACGAGGCCTTCCGGCCTTCGTCCAGTATTCCCGCGACTTTTCCTCTGGTCCATTGTTGATTCGGGCGGGCCAGTCTTCCGTCGTGGCGTCGGTACCCGCGTCTTTATATTTCCACGCGGCGATTCTGTGGCAGGAACAGGACGTCATGAGCAGTAGAAACCTGTGATCGAATGGCGGAGCCATTGTACGGCGTGGAAGTGGCAGTTCTCATGCAGACATTCGATCCGGTAAACTCTTTTTGAGCGTTTTGACCTTTCATGACCTTTTTATACCAAGTTTGGTAAACAGTTGTTTTTATCATATGGAGTCATAGTTTGACGTGTTTAACCCACTGTCTATGACGGCCATCTTGGATTAGGCCACGATCTCCACTTAAAACGATTGAATATGCGTCACCGATAAAGCATCCCTGTGAAGTTTGGTCCATTTCGATCAAGCGGTTCATGAGAGTAATAATCAGATTATAATAACTTCCCTAAATGTTCATTATCAAAACCACGTAGCACATACGTGCACGTTTGAAGAAACTGCATGGCGTAAATAGATTTAACGTATTATGCTGTGCTTATGCCATAACATTTGTGTTGATTTAACCCTTTCACCCCTAAGTAACTGAATGGGCTGCGATATGTTAATTTTGCAACCAATCCAATCATCGCAAAATGATTTTCAGACTATTCCATTTATAAAAAGAGGATATTTTTTGTTCTCAAAAATATGAAAATTACTTTCAAAAAGGCAGTGCAGATCCTGATGAGACGGCTCGTTACGAGCCGGCTCATCTGGATCTGCACTGTTTGCATAAACCGATATAGCGGGCTTTCGGGTTCAAATGGTTAAAGGTACATACCCATTCAATAGGCACATAATGTTCTTTATAGGAATTAAATAAGTGTATAATTGTGTCACTATTCCACCAGCTGTAAGTATTACGAGTGGCCGCTATACAGATATGATCATTTAGTAATATTTATTTTTCTGATAGTGACGCGCGTTGGTATCAGGCTATTGTCATATGCAAATAAGGCATGGTATTTTTTAATTATTTATACTAATTAAATGCGACAAAAAAAATTATTTTTCGACAGATTATAAAGTATGATAATTGCAAATCAGTTAACATTTTAAGAAACACGGTTGTCACCCCTGATATCAGTGTGGAAAGGTACGTCTGATATAACATGTATAATACTGCCAATCAATACGTGTTGTAAAGGTGAATAATATTTATTTTGTCAGAAATTATCTGAGATGATGTCTCTGATATAAAGAGCATGTTGTACCTACTGAGTGGGCATTTACCTTTAATATGATATTTATTAAACTCGTTGACTGATATCATAAGAAACTCGGCATAGCCTCGTTTCTTGTGACATCAATAAACTCGTTGAATAAATTTCATATTAAATCATCACTCATATAAGATCCTCTATGTAGTCGGTGGAATAAACGAAACAAACAGGTACAGCTAAAATAACAAACTATATATTCAAAATGCAATAGCTTGTTTCACCTAGTATAGAGCAATATTTTAGATTACATGTTGTTGTTTTTTTTTTGCTACTACAATGTAGTATTATAAGCATCACACTAAAACGGCATACGTGTATTGGCAAAGACATTCAGCCAACACTGATAGCGGTAGAAAGATGCATATTTAAGGTGTATGATCACGTGGTACTAACAACAACAACGGATTTTAATGAAATATGGCGCATCAAACGCGTCTTGTTAAGCTGCATTTGGTGGTCTCTGTATGTTCGCCCAAACTTCTGTCGTTTTTGCCAAGAATCGATTTCCGTGTCTCGTCTCCGACACGGAAATCGATTCTTCGCAAAAACGACATAGGTCTGTGACAAACTCCATAGAACACCATAGACCGCCATATTTTATCAAAATCCGTTGCATATTAAGGAAAATATCAAATAATACTTACTTTGGAGTGGGCGACATTGTTGTTGTTGTAACCACGTGATCATGCACCTTGATATTGTGGCACAGAACGAGCGAAGCAATGGAGATAATTACCATTACTTGTAAAGAATTTTGAGCAAGCTGATCGCAGTTACTTCCCGTTACACCGCTGTCCAGTGTCGTAAGACCTGAACAAAAGTCGGGGTTGGGGAGATAATACATATATATGCATTTGGTGCCGTCTAGCCGCCGACGCCGCTGCCGCCGCCACCGACACTCTTGTCCGGCGCAGTACTTTGAAACACGTTAACGAAATTTCACACATGCATATTCCACGAACTAATTAAGACGTGTGGTGAGCAATAATGGCAACATGCCTTCTATTTTTTTAGTTAGATACATATTCTTAAGAGTCCAGCCTTTGCAATACTTTCATAAAACTTCACGCATACATAGACCACAAAGGTTTGTCTGTAGCCGATTTCATCAAAATTGCAAAAGTACACTTATCTAGCAAAGTATACTTTGAGGGAGTAATCATTTATTTTCCCCAAAATGCATTTATTTCATATAAAACTAACCACTGCATATATTTGATATTAAAATTCTGCAAAATACGGAATTTATTACATTATCATGGCCAAAATGGCTGTGATAATGTAATAAATTCAGTATAATAAAAATTAATAAATTTATCCTTAAATTGAAATATTCTCCCTCAAAGTATACTTTGCTAGATAAGTATACTTTGCAAAGTTGGTGAAATCGGCTACAGACGCAATAATGACATGTCTCGCCTTACTATTTGTTTTTTAGTTTTAAATTATCTCCATTTGACTTTTGCGTACTAATTTGAGATAACTTGAATACCGTATTTTCATGACACTTCACACTTGCCGAAAGTTATGTATCACGCGAAACAATGACACCGTTTTATATGGAACGTCATGGCTGTCTTATATGACGATAAAGTATTTTATGCAGTAATAACGTCAATATATGAGCTCATTATGTGTATATATCGAGTCAAAATGCAAATATATTATATCATTAATTATGTCTTAATATTGAGTCAAACGTTCAATATATCATACCAGTATGTCTTTATATTGAGTCTAAACTTCAATACACGATATCAGTTGTCTTTATATTAAGTCAACATTTCAATGTATGATATAATAATGTATTATTTGTATTGAGTCGAAACGTCAATATATATTGAAAGGATAAAGAAACGCAGGGTAAACATTTGAGGTGATTTAAAGTGATGTGTTTGCTGTTATATACAATATTTTATATGAGTATTAAAATAACATCTTTAGTCCACACATTACCAAAATTGCATTAGGTTTTGACCGATAATTCATTAGTAATCGAATCACAATTGACTGTACCCCCCAATATCGCACAGTGAAATCCATTGTTTTGTCAGTATCTCGTATGCCCCCTCGCACATCTGTCACAGCCCTGATTCTCTTGTGCATGGAATTCATCAGTGCATTTATCCTTCTTCTTGGGATATTGTTCCACTCTTCCAACAATGCAGTCCTTAGTTGGTCGAGATTAGAAGGGGTATTCCGACACCCCCTTATCCTCCTGTCAAGTTCGTCCCACAGATGTTCGATTGGGGACAAATCGGGACTGTACGCTGGCCAGTCGAGTGGGTTAATGTTATGGTCAGCGAGAAAGTCTTGACAAACTCCGGCTACATGGGGCCGGGCATTATCATGCTGGAAAATTAGTTGACACTGTTGCACAAATGGAACAACAACCGGGCGGAGGATTTCATCCCTATATCTTACGGCGGTTAAATTCCCGGCTACCATAATCAACGGTGACTTTACCTCATGAGATATCCCTCCCCAGACCATAACCGAGCCACCCCCAAACCTATCCCTCTCAAGAACGCAAGCGTCGGCGAAGCGTTCCTCACGACGTCGGTATACACAACGTCGACGGTCCGGACGAAAAAGAGTGAACCGGGACTCATCTGTGAAAAAGACTTGTCTCCATTGCCTCATTGGAAATCGTCTGGGAGCATGTGCCGCCAACCAAGCCATACGACGCGCGCGACGTGCACGAGTGAGAGGCAGACCAACGTAGGGACGACGTGCTCGCAGACCAACCTCGCGCAATCGATTTCTTACAGTTTTGGGGGTGAATGTGGCGATTATGATTGCCTACCGTGTTAATAGCGGTTTCAGTGGCAGTAACGTGGCGATTACGTAGGTGGGCGAGACGAATAGCCCTGTCTTGACGTCGCGACGTTACGCGCGGACGTCCCGATCTCGGTCGGTCGGCAACCCTTCCGGTCTCTCTCAGACGACGGACAAGACGTTCTATGGTGGAAACATTCACACCGAACTGCATACCAACCTGCTGTTGTGTTTTACCTTGCATTAGCAATGCAATAGCCTGACCCCTCTGAACTTCCGTCAGACGTACCATGATTGTGAGAGCTATAAATTCAGTGTAAATAGCGGAAAACGATGTGTATACCTCAAGCGTATCAAGTGGTATGACAGAATGTTTTGACGAACTTATCATCATCATGCTGCACGTGTTTTTGGCTTTTTATCACTTTCTCTATGTGGTACGGTGCATTACACGGTTGAGTAACTTTATGCACCGGTTTGGGTGCACAGTGACCAAGATAGTCGCCTGACCGGTTTTCATAATTTTAGGCCAAGCATTTAAATAATTATTGCGTATATTGTTACCCTGCGTTTCTTTATCCTTTCAGTATATTATACCATTACATGTATGCCATTGTATTGGGTCGAAACTTCAATATATGATGTCATTCGTCTTTATATTGAGTCAACATTTCACTGTATAATATCGTTACGTCTTTATATTGAGCCGAAAGTCCAATATATGATACCATTATGTCTTTATATGAAGTCAAAGGTTCACTTTATATGTCTTTATATGAAGTCCAACATTCCAATATATGATACCACTAAGCGGAACTTTTGTTTCCTTTTTTTTTAAATAGTGTTTCTACTGATTCAAATATTCATTATTTCTGTTGCGGCCAACGTAGCATAAGATGACTGTGTACATCAACACAGTATGCTTTTTATCTACGCGTATTGTTTGCCATTCAGTTTGGAGGACACTATTCAGAATAAAACTAACATTAAAAAACACTATATTACGGCTTATATATATGCTCGGCATTTCAGCCTGAAAGGTCACATGAAACTAGGATATTTGACTATCCATTTTCGTACAATAGCACCGGTGAAATTTATAAATATTACACTCTTCCCTAGTATTTGCTGCAGTAACGTTATTGCAACAACGTTATTTTGACAACGTGGAGATGATGTTGTCATACAATGCTATATGACAACATGAATAGTACGTTATGATAACATTCTTTTATTACACTCTTGGAAATTATTTGCACGGGTTTCGCTGTGAGAGAAAACCCGTAATCAACTCCTTACAAATAATACACCGTGAAGAGGACGTAATTGGAACTTTTGAACCTAAAGCTGGTTGTAGCAACGTTTTTACGGTAACGTAATATTAAAACGTTACATCAACTGCCTAAAAAGTGTTGAACACGCAACCTGATTACGACATTCGCGCGACATTGTGGATACGTTGTGTGTTTGCTGGGTGAGTAGCGAACAGTGTAGACACCGATCAGACTGCACGTATATATGCAGGCTGATTTGGGGCTACACTGGTCAACACTTCAATATGAATAAGATACACTGTAATTCAGACTTGTAGCACATACACATGAGACTTATACTTTTAGTTATAGAATGTTGCGATACAATACGCATGTATAGCGGCTTACTAAACGTTCATTGGTGGGTAAATATCCGTTAATTTCAATTTACTTTTTGGTAACTTCATATCGGTAGATCTTTATAATTTATACACCATATTGAACCATAGAGAAATGACTTTTATTTGGTTTATTATTGCTCATGATTGATTATGCATTATTAAAATTACAAGGGTTTACAAATGTTCCGGGAGTTACAGTACTGTTTCACCGAATCCGGCACTGTGAATTTGAGTAAAAATTAAACTTTTTTTTGTAACGTTTCTTCAGTTAATCGTTACAATTGTAACGGGAAACGCAATGGCCTTAATTTGTAACCCCATGTACACCCTCAGCTGCTGCTATATAATATTTCATGGCGACCCTCATACTGCCCTCCCAAGTCAAACTGCAGTATCTGTTAAGCTGCAGTATCTGCACTATGATGCTATGCTGACCCTGTGCAATCATCCCAAGTCAAACTGCAGTATATTTTAAACTGCAGTATCTGCACTATGATGCTATGTTGACCCTGTGCAATCATCCCCCACCTGGGGATGATTGCACAGGGTCTGCATAGCATCATAGTGCAGATACTGCAGTTTAACAGATACTGCAGTTTGACTTGGGAGGGCAGCATACATGTCCATGTAGCCTCGAATAATGATGCATGTACATGTGTGTGGGGTTCCCAGCAGTTGTCGGTGGTCATGGGTTATACTGTCATTGTATTACTATTATTATTATATTATCTAGCACGTCTGTCATATATTTCATGATATACTATTTATTAGAACCCAGATCAGAATATCCATTTGTGGGTTCGAGATTATGCCGATATTGCACGTGCATCGGCGTTACTCGCTATATAAGCCGAGCGCAATACTGATACATGGCGCTGTTCGAGCCTGACTAGCGGCGTGCGTTGTGTCCTTGAGCAAGACACTTTATCCACACTGCTCCAGTTCACCCAGCTGTAAATGGGTACCGATAATTCGTAGTTGCTCTGTAAATACGAATTACCGGCTTCTCTCAAAAAAGTCTCTACCTCCGTTCATTCTCCCATTCTTGGGAGACGGCATGCAAGGTCCTAGAGCCAGTGCCGCCGTTAAATATAAGCAAAAAAAAATATAAAAAAATACATGGCGCACATACGTTCTAGTTCTGAAAAAAAAATAAAGGTGATTGGGTTATCGCAAAGTGTGAGGCCTGCCTACATATGGTCAACCCTAAATCTCAGGGGTAACCTATAATTCACCTTTAACTTGGGGGGTCTATAATTAATTCTAGAAACATATAATGGGGCGGGCTAGGTTTCATATATAATATTTCCTTTCTACTACATATAAACATATATTCTTGAATTCTACTGTAAACCTCTAAAACACCAATAACCACCATCCGGTTACACAATCAATACATATAGACTAATGCAGGCCCGTAGCCAGGGGGGGGGGTGTCTGAGCGGTCGGATGACCCCCCCCCCCCCCCCCTAGATACCTTAGGCCCCTTGGGCCTTCGAAACGTCGAAACGGCCATCCCCCCCCTTCAAACAGGTATGGCTACGGGACTGTAATGTTCATTTGATATGTAATCATTCATGTGTCAAGATGTCAAATTTATGAACAGTTTTGTGGGTTCCGGGAATCCGGTCTACGCTCCATTTTACCCATGCAAAGCACACGATTTACCCAAATATACCAAAATCTACCCAAAAATGGAAGAATAAAGCACATATTTAGTATATTAATATACGTGTAGCATTATTATAAAGGGAGACTACCGTGACAAATACTCATTAATTATGTCTCAGTTGTCTAACTTTAAGTTGCCATCGATCATGATTTCATATGGCACATATGTATACAAGTCCAACTGTTTAACCGGTCACCTCCATAGTATTGCAATATTTATTTCGCCGAGTAATTATATGCCAACATCTTTTTGAAATAGTTAAAAACAAAGTATAATGCATTGAATGAATTTTTGTATTAGCACAAATGATTTCTGGACATATATAGTTTAGTTATTGCAATTTAATTTACGGAGATACATTTCAAAACTCACACAGGAAGGCTATATATATATATAAAAATATTCTTAATATTCATCTACAATAACAATAATAAACGATATTGTATTAAGAACATTGATGAAAATGAACCTTAATATGCATGCAATATATATATTTTTAAATTTGTGTATGGTTTGTATATCTTGTCAAATAGCTTGAATGTTTTTCACACCTCTATGTAGACAAAGCCCAATATTATATTGTATTGACCAGAACACAGTGTATTTTAGTGGGGTAGCTCGTTATATATAGTCGATTATGTACAATATGGGAAACTGTGTAGATCCTGATTATATTATGAATGCATATTTCCCCTACAGGTATAGCCGCCTGAACAGGTGGTTATGCACAAAATGGGGAAACGGGTAGACCCTGATCAGACTGTGATTGCAAATTTCCCCTATAAGTCGGGGGGGGGGGGGTCTGGTGTGGTGGGGTCCCCCCCCCCCCCCCCCACTCCCCCCCAGGAAATTGCCAGATCGCCGCAGATGCGATTTCCTGACACCTAGGCCACGAAAAAAGTCATCCAACTATTCAACTATTATTTTTTGCCGGGAGCAGGGGGTGAGGGGTCGGACCCCCTGGATAGTAATTATTATATTATATGAAGATTTGGGTAAATCACCCATGGCCATGCAAAGTGTTCAATGTCAATTTCTGCTAACTTCAAATGAATATTTATATCAATTACACCCATCGTAGACATATATATCATATACGAAATTGAAGCATATAGTCATACCTTTAAGTTGATACATTTGCCATCAAAATAAGATGTATGTAATGTGAATTAAAACCGATTATAAACGCTCATTTTGACCGCATAATAAATGTACTGTACGTGTTCCGGCGAATAAACCTGGCCCCCTGATCGCGGGACAAGGAAAGCAAGCTGATTTCCTGTTTTGGTCTGCGTATCAATAAACAAACACATTATCAACGTTTAAAAGGTATTCTGTATCAGTGTATGCTAAGTAAAATTTTCCTAAATCTACAGCATAAGCTTACAATTTGACATTCATGCCACATGTCGAATATGTTTCATGCATTCATTTAAAACACCATATAAATGTATGTACATGGAACCTGTACTCGTCATAACCAGTGGTCGGAATATTAACACTTCTTTTGCTGCAGTAATGTTAAAAGTATAAGGTTACCGTGTCCCGTTTCAATGATAATATATAAAACATAATACTGTACCAGAGTATAACCATTTGTCCTGATGTGAGAAGGGACAAGGGTCCGTATTTTAAATCAATAAATTATATTTGTAAAGACTTGTCCGCAAATATTTTGTGCGGTTGCGGAAAAGTAACTATCTGACTATACCCCATGTTTGTTCTTTGACCTTGAACATGGAGACCTGCATCTTATCCGTTTGTCATCTGACGGTGATACACATTTGTGTGTAGTTATTTGAAAATCCAACAATTTGTTTTGTACACATGCCGCAGGGCCTGAAAATAGCAGCTTTTACCAGTACTCAGTAGGTCCGGGACCTAACAAGGAAAAAAGTGAAAGGTCCAATGATCTTTTGGAAGGTCTGAGAGACTAATCACTAGAAAAACGTGTCTGTTTCATGCGAAACGACTCATCACACCATGTGTAAATCCTCGACTGTGTCTTATAAGACAATAATCAGAACTGATTTAGTATCCCCACTGAATGATGATCCCATTTTAAATTTAATACACAGGTCCGGTGGACTTGTTGCTTGTAAAATACCAAGGTCCGACCTTGAACTTTGCAGGTCCAGGACCTCGTACCAGTGCTATTTTCAGGCCCTGTGCCGTATAATAATTTACGGTTATAACCTAAAGTTATAACCTGCAGGTTATAATTATCTCCCCTGTCGAGGAGCTCAGGGGGAAATCTGACCTGTTTTGCTATATAATTTAATAATTTTTGAACGCTTCAAACAACTAAATGAAAAGTCATGCAGAGCATGATGTTATTAGCCGATCAAATCAGGGTAAAGTGCATCGAACATATGTAGGTGTCTCTGGTAACATTGTCAATGGTAAACTATTTTCGACCACAGTTCTGTACCCAGCGTTGACATTTTTCTCGATTTTGTGCAGGTTTTGGAAACCCGTTCCCAAATCCATCCAATAGCAGCAATGCCATAGCAGCAATGTTTTGTTGTCACCATTATGTTGCGAAATATTCCAGCGTAACACCTGTACTGTATGCTCTATTTATCTACAAATTACACTCCGCAATACACAAAGTTGTAGTCACTGTGTGTGTGTTTGTCCGAATTCTGTGGCAGCATGCGAGTGGGCGGAGCTACCAGGGCTATATATATCTAGCGTGTTACAGTGTCATCTAAAAATAGACGCAAGCTCCTGCGTATTCAGGCACATGCCCAGATTGGCCTAATGTGCCCAATCCGTGATTTTTTGCGCGATGTCGGGCGCAAGACAATCAATAATTTGCGGCATTGACAATAATTAAGGGGGATTGCCGCAATCGCGCGTGCTGGATGCATCCCTGCCATCCCTGCATGATACGTAAACAAATCAAAGTTGGCTATGAAGGGCAATTCTTCGTTTTGATTGGTGGAAAATTTTGTGAATATTAACTAGCGTCAAATGACGCGCATACGCGATCCAATGGGATAAACCCGAGATGCTGGGATAAACCCGAAGAGATTTTGAGCAGAGGTCGATTATAAATTAGCCGAATAAACACATTTTACGCGATTATACGTGGCTGAAACTTGTTCTGTTTAATAAATAAAAGCTTTAAATTAGCCCAATAATCGGCGTATGTTGGCGTATATGGCCATTAGAGCCAACTATGGACTTCAACAACAATAACTTCCGGGTTAAATCTCTTCAGGCGTTCAGCTCATTAAGTATTCAAAATTGTGTTATTTGGCTATAAGTAAAGTTTTAAACGGAGATAATTGCCAAAAATGCAAACTTTATCGGTTGATGCAATTTGGAAGTGATACAGAAAAATTCGCGTTCGTAGATTACCGAATAGCGGAGAAAAGGGTTGCTACAAACTTTTTCAGAATTCGATGGATAACCAACATATTAGCCGATCTATAAATAGATCGGCTAATAATGATTATTGCTAAATCAAATTTAAATGTAGCTGCACGTTTTCCGCTTTATAGACAACAGGTTGCACTATATCGCTACACCACGATACACAGTAAAATTGTGCGTGATATAATTTACACTTAAATATATTAAAATATAGAAAAAACCTACTGGGCGTTGTTGTTCACACTTCGCTATATTGTTATTGAGAGACAATTATACAATATGACACAAAAGATATTACCATAAACTTACCTAATAAAATGTGTATTAGCAAAATCATTAGATCACTCCAAGAAGTAGAAAGTAAACAAAGAACGCTTCAAACACACATTTGGAAAGACTACTCCATCATAACTGTTATAATGTAATGCAGTGTAATGAAATGTAATTAGAGTTATGTACTCAGAACTGATTTAAATGCAGATTTATAACGTTAAATGGTCTTTAAACAGGGCTCCAGATAAGGAATTTGACATTGGGTACTGTTACTCCATACTTTTGAAATCAATTGGGTATTCTCAATTTTCAATTGGGCATTTTAAAAACGTTACCCCATCCAGTGCTCCAGATAAGCTGCGTATTTGCGTAAATACCCAATTAAAATTGCCAAAAACCCAATTGAAATCAGAAGTAGCGAGTATCAAAAAGCAATAAATAATTTATGGTACCTTTCTCATGCTGCAGAAAACAATAAACAGACCACAACCATAGCATATTTTTATTATTTTCCATGAAAACACATCTTGGTACTTCATTAATGAAATACCAAGATATGTTTTCATTTTGAGGCAAACTATTAACTAATTGCTGTCTGTTGATGTGTAAACAGTAGTGTGATTTTATTTTACCCAATTAAAATTTTGAAATACCCAATTGCTTCAGAAATGATGGAGTGACAATACTCAATTACTAATTCCTTATTTCTAATGAAATACCAAGATGTGTTTTCATGGAAAATAAGAAAAATATGCTATATTTGTGGTCTGTTTATTGTTTTCTGCAGCATGATAAAGGTACCATAAATTTGTATTGCTTTTTATGCCACCGGGTTTCGAAGAAACGGGTGGCATATAGTGTTTGGACCATCCGTCCGTCCGTCTGTCCGGGCCAACATCGGGGGTTTAGGAGCTTAGGGTAAGGGTTAGTACCTTTGATCTCTTTGATATTGTCGGTGCCTCATAAATTTAGGAGCTAACTCTTTGATATTTAGGAGCTAACCCTTTGATCTTTTATATAGCGGTGCCTCATAACTCCCAAATGTTTGAACGTCCGTCCGTCTGTCCGTCCGTCACACTTTTCGGTTAACCAATTTGTCACAGTTTCTCAAATATGCTGCAGGTGGCATCCGCGTTCGACAGACGCATTTCTTGTTGATACTTGCTATACTTCTGATTTCAATTGGGTTTTTGGCAATTTTAATTGGGTATTTAAGCAAATACGCAGCTTATCTGGAGCTCTGGTTTATAGTTTGCAACCATCCTATTATGACAAAATTTGTTTTAAATCCACAATTTGATCATTTAAAATACTGGTACCCTGAATACATTGCGACATCTTTAAGGTGAGAAGGGACAAGGGTCCGTATTTTAAATCAATAAATTATATTTGTAAAGACTTGTCCGCAAATATTTTGTGCGGTTGCGGAAAAGTAACTATCTGACTATACCCCATGTTTGTTCTTTGACCTTGAACATGGAGACCTGCATCTTATCCGTTTGTCATCTGACGGTGATACACATTTGTGTGTAGTTATTTGAAAATCCAACAATTTGTTTTGTACACATGCCGCAGGGCCTGAAAATAGCAGCTTTTACCAGTACTCAGTAGGTCCGGGACCTAACAAGGAAAAAAGTGAAAGGTCCAATGATCTTTTGGAAGGTCTGAGAGACTAATCACTAGAAAAACGTGTCTGTTTCATGCGAAACGACTCATCACATCATGTGTAAATCCTCGACTGTGTCTTATAAGACAATAATCAGAACTGATTTAGTATCCCCACTGAATGATGATCCCATTTTAAATTTAATACACAGGTCCGGTGGACTTGTTGCTTGTAAATACCAAGGTCCGACCTTGAACTTTGCAGGTCCAGGACCTCGTACCAGTGCTATTTTCAGGCCCTGTGCCGTATAATAATTTACGGTTATAACCTAAAGTTATAACCTGCAGGTTATAATTATCTCCCCTGTCGAGGAGCTCAGGGGGAAATCTGACCTGTTTTGCTATATAAATTTAATAATTTTTGAACGCTTCAAACAACTAAATGAAAAGTCATGCAGAAGCATGATGTTATTAGCCGATCAAATCAGGGTAAAGTGCATCGAACATATGTAGGTGTCTCTGGTAACATTGTCAATGGTAAACTATTTTCGACCACAGTTCTGTACCCAGCGTTGACATTTTTCTCGATTTTGTGCAGGTTTTGGAAACCCGTTCCCAAATCCATCCAATAGCAGCAATTGCCATAGCAGCAATGTTTTGTTGTCACCATTATGTTGCGAAATATTTCAGCGTAACACCTGTACTGTATGCTCTATTATTACAAATTACACTGCCGCAATACACAAAGTTGTAGTCACTGTGTGTGTGTTTGTCCGAATTCTGTGGCAGCATTGCGAGTGGGCGGAGCTACCAGGGCTATATATATCTAGCGGTTACAGTGTCATCTAAAAATAGACGCAAGCTCCTGCGTATTCAGGCACAATGACCAGATTGGCCTAATGTGCCCAATCCGTGATTTTTTGCGCGATGTCGGGCGCAAGACAATCAATAATTTGCGGCATTGACAATAATTAAGGGGGATTGCCGCAATCGCGCGTGCTGGATGCATCCCTGCATGATACGTAAACAAATCAAAGTTGGCTATGAAGGGCAATTCTTCGTTTTGATTGGTGGAAAATTTTGTGAATATTAACTAGCGTCAAATGACGCGCATACGCGATCCAATGGGATAAACCCGAGATGCTGGGATAAACCCGAAGAGATTTTGAGCAGAGGTCGATTATAAATTAGCCGAATAAACACATTTTACGCGATTATACGTGGCTGAAACTTGTTCTGTTTAATAAATAAAAGCTTTAAATTAGCCCAATAATCGGCGTATGTTGGCGTATGGCCATTAGAGCCAACTATGGACTTCAACAACAATAACTTCCGGGTTAAATCTCTTCAGGCGTTCAGCTCATTAAGTATTCAAAATTGTGTTATTTGGCTATAAGTAAAGTTTTAAACGGAGATAATTGCCAAAAATGCAAACTTTTATCGGTTGATGCAATTGGAAGTGATACAGAAAAATTCGCGTTCGTAGATTACCGAATAGCGGAGAAAAGGGTTGCTACAAACTTTTTCAGAATTCGATGGATAACCAACATATTAGCCGATCTATAAATAGATCGGCTAATAATGATTATTGCTAAATCAAATTTAAATGTAGCTGCACGTTTTCCCTTCCGCTTTTATAAGACAACAGGTTGCACTATATCGCTACACCACGATACACAGTAAAATTGTGCGTGATATAATTTACACTTAAATATATTAAAATATAGAAAAAACCTACTGGGCGTTGTTGTTCACACTTCGCTATATTGTTATTGAGAGACAATTATACAATATGACACAAAAGATATTACCATAAACTTACCTAATAAAATGTGTATTAGCAAAATCATTAGATCACTCCAAGAAGTAGAAAGTAAACAAAGAACGCTTCAAACACACATTTGGAAAGACTACTCCATCATAACTGTTATAATGTAATGCAGTGTAATGAAATGTAATTAGAGTTATGTACTCAGAACTGATTTAAATGCAGATTTATAACGTTAAATGGTCTTTAAACAGGGCTCCAGATAAGGAATTTGACATTGGGTACTGTTACTCCATACTTTTGAAATCAATTGGGTATTCTCAATTTTCAATTGGGCATTTTAAAAACGTTACCCCATCCAGTGCTCCAGATAAGCTGCGTATTTGCGTAAATACCCAATTAAAATTGCCAAAAACCCAATTGAAATCAGAAGTAGCGAGTATCAAAAAGCAATAAATAATTTATGGTACCTTTCTCATGCTGCAGAACAAACAGACCACAACCATAGCATATTTTTATTATTTTCCATGAAAACACATCTTGGTACTTCATTAATGAAATACCAAGATATGTTTTCATTTTGAGGCAAACTTATAACTAATTGCTGTCTGTTGATGTGTAAACAGTAGTGTGATTTTATTTTACCCAATTAAAATTTTGAAATACCCAATTGCTTCAGAAATGATGGAGTGACAATACTCAATTACTAATTCCTTATTTCTAATGAAATACCAAGATGTGTTTTCATGGAAAATAAGAAAAATATGCTATATTTGTGGTCTGTTTATTGTTTTCTGCAGCATGATAAAGGTACCATAAATTTGTATTGCTTTTTATGCCTCCGGGTTTCGTTTACGAAGAAACGGGTGGCATATAGTGTTTGGACCATCCGTCCGTCCGTCTGTCCGGGCCAACATCGGGGGTTTAGGAGCTTAGGGTAAGGGTTAGTACCTTTGATCTCTTTGATATTGTCGGTGCCTCATAAATTTAGGAGCTAACTCTTTGATATTTAGGAGCTAACCCTTTGATCTTTTATATAGCAGTGCCTCATAACTCCCAAATGTTTGAACGTCCGTCCGTCTGTCCGTCCGTCACACTTTTCGGTTAACCAATTTGTCACAGTTTCTCAAATATGCTGCAGGTGGCATCCGCGTTCGACAGACGCATTTCTTGTTGATACTTGCTATACTTCTGATTTCAATTGGGTTTTTGGCAATTTTAATTGGGTATTTAAGCAAATACGCAGCTTATCTGGAGCTCTGGTTTATAGTTTGCAACCATCCTATTATGACAAAATTTGTTTTAAATCCACAATTTGATCATTTAAAATACTGGTACCCTGAATACATTGCGACATCTTTAAGGTTCTGTAACATATTTCGTCAATGTAACGTACATGTACATATTATATAGTCAAAAGTGTTAGTACCACATGACCATACACCTTGATAAAGGACGGTATAATATACCGTCCTTTATCAAGGTGTATGGTCATGTGGTACTAACAACAACAACAAGTACTGAAACTTCCAGAATCCATCCGATTCAAAGTACGTATTCTTTTATTATGCCACCGGTCTCGCAGAGCCGGGTGGCATATTGTTTTTGGACCATCCGTCTGTCCGTCCGTCTGTCTGTCCGGGCACACATTAGGGTACTTATGTGGCTAGCCCCACAGGGTTATGGACTTAGTAAAGGATAGGGTTGGTTACAATTAGCCACCTAAAAAATCCTTTTATGTGGCTAAAAATCGTTTTATGTGGCTAATATTTAACATGTGATAAGCCACATAAGTATCCATTTGTAAGAACGTCCGTCCGTCCGTCCGTCACACTTTTCGTCCGTCACACTTTTCGGTTAACCACTTTGTCACAGTTTCTCAAATATGCTGCAGGTGGCATCCGCGTTCGACAGACGCATTTCTTGTATTGTCCTTATTACTTAACTGATTTTGATGAAATATGGCGCATCAAACTCGTCTTGTTAAGCTGCATTTGGTGGTCTCTGTACTTTGGCCCAAACTTATGTCGTTTTTGCGAAGAATCCGGAAATTGATTATTCGCAAAAACGACATAAGTGACTTAGTCTATGCCGAACTTCTGTATTTTCGCCCAAACTTCTGTCGATTTCCGTGTCTCCGACCCGACACGGAAATCGATTCTTCGCAAAAACGACACAAGTCTGTGCCAAACTCCCTGGACGACCAAATGCAGCTCATGAAGACGCGTTTTCTGCGCCATATTTCATCAAAATCCGTTACATATTAAGGAAAATATCAAATAATACATGTACGTTGGAGTGGGCAAGATTTCAACATTTTCAGACACTGTTGTTGTTGTTGTTATAACCACGTGATCATGCACCTTGTTTATTTAAACTGCAAATACCAACTTATAATAAACCTGCAGGGACAAGATTCATTTTATAAACTTTGTATACAGAACAGAACAGAACAAATTGTTTATTTATACAAAGAGTTTCAGTGCACACGCAGGTGGAATAAGAAACAAACAAGGCATGTATGATAAATACTAAGCAAGGTGACGTCTATAAAGCTCATGTAGGCAGGCGATGTGCCACGACGAGACGGGGTCCACAGATTACTAAAATAAATTAACATTAATAATTGATGAACAATATTCAAACTATGATCAATTACTCGACCTGGCACATGTGAATGCAGGTTATTACTATAATAATAATAGTAACTAGAAAAAGTCGATGGCGCGCCATCGCAATATACCCACTTTCCCCAAATGCTAAGTCCGAAAGGGGGAGGTAATCCATGATGGAGGGTCGGATAAAAAATCTGAATTCACTTTGCGCATCAGCACATCAAAACGAAGCTACGAACCAAATATCAGACGCGTAGGTATTAAGGTGAAAAAGTTTTTCGACCTACGAGGAAAAATAGTGATATTCTAAGTCCGAAAGGGGGAGATAATCCATGATGAAAGGTCGGATCAAAAATCCGAATTCACTTTGCGCATCATAACGAAGCTACATACCAAATATCAGGCGCGTAGGTATGAAGGTGAAAAAGGTTTTCAAGTTACAAGGAAAAAGTGGGAAATTCTGAGTCCGAAAGGGGGAGATAATCCATGATGGAGGGTCGGATCAAAAATCCGAATTCACTTTGCGCATGTGCACATGATAACGAAGCTACATAGCAAATATCAGGCGCGTAGGTATGAAGGTGAAAAAGTTTTTCGAGTTACATGTACAAGGAAAAAATGGGAAATTCTGAGTCTGAAAGGGGGAGATAATCGATGATGGAGGGTTGGATCAAAAATCCGAATTCACTTTGCGCATCTGCACATGATAACGAAGGTACATACCAAATATCAGGCGCGTAGGCATGAAGGTGAAAATGTTTTTCGAGTTACAAGGAAACAATGGGAAATTCTGAGTCCGAATGGGGGAGATAATCCATGATGGAGGGTCGGATGAAAAATCCGAATTCACATGATAACGAAGCTACATACCAAATATCAGGCGCGTAGGTATGAAGGTGAAAAAGTTTTTCAAGTTACAAGAAACGTGACGGACGTACAGACTTACGGACATACGGACGGACGGACACTCGTGACAAAAACAATATACCCATTTTTTCCCAAAAAAGTGGGTATGAAAAACAATATACCCATTTTTTTCCAAAAAAGTGGGTATAATAATCTGACCCAAAACACGGGTCGTGCATGTGATCAGTGGTGATACAGTTGGGGCTGCACAGATGTCAGTCAGATCCGTAGCCTATTTCACCAACATTGCAAAGTATACTTATCTAGCAAAGTATACTTTGAGGGAGAAATTTTCAATTTAAGGATAAATTTAGTAATTTTTATTATATTTAATTTATTACATTATCACAGCCATTTTGGCTGTGATAATGTAATAAATTCAGTATAATAATTCTGCATACTTTTAATCATCAAATATATGCAGTCGTTTGTTCTATATGAAATAATGCATTTTGGAAAAAATAAATGATTTCTCCCTCAAAGTACATGTATATTTTGCTAGAAAAGTATGCTATGACTATTTCAACATTTGAGGCAATTGATGTATGTAACAATTTTGTCAATGTTACATACACATTATGGAAATTCCTTTGCTTATGTTGTAAATAAGATTATAAAAGATTGTAACAAATCTACTATGAGCAGATTTATCTTAAATGCCTGGAGTGTGCTTATACAATGTACTATATTGCCATGAACAGTCTGTTCAAACATTTTCATCTGATTTACAGCAGTATGTAACATGTTGACATGAAAAACATGAACAACTATACTTACTATCATTTTTTTCTAACTTGCCATATCCTCTATGTTTTAATGCTAAAAGTGAGAATATGCTGATTTATAACAAATTTAGTAAAATATAGTTTTCTTTGGCTGCCAGCAGTGGCATTCCTGTGTCGAAAGGCCACATTTCTAGTCCGTATGTCCTGTTTCTTGTCAGATGTAAAAAAAAATTACGCGTAATTGGTAGGGACTTGAAACTTGGTGTGTTTCTTTCATATGGTGTGTAGAACATAGAACTTAGAATTTTCTAAATTTGGCTTGCAAGAAGTAAAACATTTTAACCGTAACAGGTAGGGACTTGATTCTTGGTGTGTGCCTTCCTTATCGTGTGTAGATGCGCAAAGTGAATTTCGATTTTTATGCCACCGGGTTTCAAAGAAACGGGTGGCATATAGTGTTTGGACCGTCCGTCTGTCTGTCTGTCCGTCCGTCCGTCCGGGCACACATTAGGGTACTTATGGGGTAGGGGGCGTGGCCTAAGACAATAGAAGACAATGGAACTTATTCCGTACCCCGTAAGCCTATTGTGTCTTGCGGAGTATTTCCTTTGATCTTTTATATAGCAAGTACCCCCTAAGGTCCGAAATGTAAGTTCGTCCGTCCGTCCGTCCGTCCGTCCGTCCGTACTTACGAGAGCTACATTGTGAGGTTGCTGTGTTGTGCTGAAACCCACCCACCGCCCAATTTAAGACACTTGGATAAGTGTTTTTCAAATATAATTAACTAATGGCTAGCTCATTTGCATATTATGCGATTCATTCCGTAAGAGAATCGTTAAGGAAGAAAATAACGGAATAAGTCGCTACATTGTGAGGTTAACCCCACAGTGTAAACATCAAAGGAAATAACCTCACAATGTATCTCTCGTAAGAACGTCCGTCCGTCCGTCCGTCCGTGTCTGTCTGTCTGTCTGTCTGTCTGTCCTATGTCCGTCCGTCCGTCCGTCCGTCCGTCCGGGCCAACATCGGGGGTTTAGGAGCTTAGGGTAAGGGTTAGTACCTTTGATCTCTTTGATATTGTCGGTGCCTCATAAATTTAGGAGCTAACTCTTTGATATTTAGGAGCTAACCCTTTGATCTTTTATATAGCGGTGCCTCATAACTCTCATATGTTTGAACGTCCGTCCGTCCCGTCCGTCCGTCCGTCCGTCACACTTTTCGGTTAACCACTTTGTCACAGTTTCTCAAATATGCTGCAGGTGGCATCCGCGTTCGACAGATGCATTTCTTGTTCATTCTACCCTCGGGTCATGTATTATCTCCCCCTTTTTATGCCCCACCACGATAGTGGAGGGGGCATTTAGTGTTACCCTTGTCTGTCTGTTCATCCATCACCAACCGTGTAAGTCGTAATATTTTTAAACCATACTAGCTACAGACCTGAAACCCAGGGTTGGCCGGGAAATACTGGGGGCGGGAATTCCCGGCGGGAAATACTCCCCAAAGTGGGAAATACCAGGAAATAACGGGAAATATGAATTTTGATGCTATTATTTGATAATTAAAGTTATTTAAATTAAGCTTTAAGCTCAGTAATAGTTAATTAAACAATCAACAACTTACTAATTAGATATAGGGGTTAATTACAATGTATAGATCTGTTTCATTCCCAACTAGGGGTACTCATCAGGTGGAATATTTGGCAACCATGACATTTATATTTTAGTTGTATTATTTTTTTGTAAATTACTTTTTTGAAAAAAAATCCAGGCTATTGGATTGGCGAAAGCCGGGCGGGCGAGCGGGCGGCGGGTGGGCGGACGGGCGGCGGGCGGCGTCCACAATCAATGTTAAGTTTTCGTGTTTGAGTCCATTTCTTTGTTACTGTACCACCTAGGACCACCAAACTTTCACAGCTTCATAATCAAGGGGTGCCCACCACATATCACTATCCAACATGTTACTTTTTTTTAACTTCACCCATTTTTTCCGCGCAGTCGACTTAGCCATTTTCAATGTTAAGTTTTCGCGTTTTCAATGTTAAGTTTTCGTGTTTAAGTCCATTTCTTTGGTACTGTACCACCTAGGACCACCAAACTTTCACAGCTTCATAATCAAGGGGTGCCCACCACATATCACTATCCAACATATTACTTTTTAGCCAGGTTTTTTGAAAAAAAATCCAGGCTATTGGATTGGCGAAAGCCGGGCGGGCGGGCGGCTGGCGGGCGGGCGGCGTCCACAATCAATGTTAAGTTTGAGTCCATTTCTTTGTTACTGTACCACCTAGGACCACCAAACTTTCACAGCTTCATAATCAAGGGGTGCCCACCACATATCACTATCCAACATGTTACTTTTTTTTTTAACTTCACCCATTTTTTCCGCGTAATCGACTTAGCCGTTTTCAATGTTAAGTTTTCGCGTTTACAATGTTAAATTTTCGTGTTTAAGTCCATTTCTTTGGTACTGTACCACCTAGGACCACCAAACTTTCACAGCTTCATAACCAAGGGGTGCCTACCACATACAACTATCCAACATGTGACCATTTTTTTACCTTCACCTATTATTTCTACGTAATTGACTTAGCCATTTTCAACGTTAACTTTTTAACGTACGTCTGGTTAAAGTTTTTTGGTTAAAACTTTTTCGTTATACTATATCTCTGCAACTGCTTCGCCCATTACCTTGAAACTTCACATGGGTGTTTATCATCATCCATATTTTCATTCTAACCCCCAACCGTGCGGCCCCTATGCCCAATGTCAAGGTCAAATTACTTTGAATTTTTTTGTTAAAGTTTTTTCGTGTACTATTCTGCCCACCTCTCACACCCCGGAAATAACTTACCATTACTATATCTCTGCAACTGGCTTCACAATACTTGATACTTCACATGGGTGCTTATCATCATTGTTGCACCTGCTTGCGGAAAGCGCGATCCTGTGCCCAATGTCAAGGTCAAATTACTTTGAATTTTTTTGTTAAAGTTTTTTTTGTGTACTATATCTCTGCAACTGCTTCACCCAATACCTTGATACTTCACATGGGTGTTTATCATCATTGTCGCACCTGCTTGCAGAAAGCGCGATCCTGTGCCCTATGTCAAGTTCAAATTACTTTGAATTTTTTTGTTAAAGTTTTTTCGTGTACTATATCTCTGCAACTGCTTCACCCAATACCTTGATACTTCACATGGGTGTTTATCATCATTGCCACACCTGCTTGTGGAAAGCGCGATATCGTCAGCATTTTGGCATACGTCCGTCCGTTCGTCCGGTTAAAGTTTTTTCGTTAAAGTTTTTCCATCTACTATATCTATTTTTTTAGTGTCCATGCCTCGCCCCAAGGCGCGACATGTAGGCCACGGCCATCTAGTCTACAAAAAGTGGGTATAATTATGTTATCCAAGTGTCTATGCTTGGAAAAAACCTGGCCTTCGTGGCTTTGCCTCGTCTGAGTGTCTGCTAGATACAATTCACAAGGATAACGTCATCATGATCAGACTATGTTTAGACAACAGGCTGTTAATTGTCAACCTTCTCCCACACTAATATTCGGTATCAAGAAATGAGAATAAATGATCTTAGCATGCATGATGTGCATACACATAGTCTCTTACAAGTCTTATATGACTGACAATGTATTGTTGTTTTATGCTTTGCATTTGTATTATTTATTTGCATTATTATTATGGCATTTATTTAACGTGAAGACTATGGGCCACGATGGTACGTATGAGATACAGTACCTAAAATCGTTAAAATTAGCCAAAAGCCTACTAATGTCTACTTATTTGCATGTACATTGATGAGACTTTAATAAACCATATCAGACTATGACAACAGGCTGTTAATTGTCAGCCTTCTCTCGCACCTTTTGTGTCATACTGTATAATAAGAACCCAGGTGGTGGTCTGTATATGGTCATGTCAAGTTGTAAAACAATTACACTTACACTGTACATGGATTATCCGTTATCAACAGGGATTTTCTCAAAATTCTAAAAGCAGCTTTTATTAGTGGCAGGTTACTATAGTAATGAGTGGTGTTCTCATATACAATAAAATAGACAGTTGACAAATACTACATAGACTTGTATATAGGGAAGAAAATTGTCTAGAAAATAATTATGTTTTTTTTTCTCTAAATAAACTTATTATTTCTTTTTTTATTGCAGAATGTTTTTCTTGTAGGCTTATCAGTCTACACAGATATAAACCATAGTAGATATAGGGGAATATAGAGACTCATCTTGACATTTTGGAATGAAAAAGACCACCAAGATTCATATTTCCCGGTATTTCCCGGTATTTCTCGCCGTCCTGGGAAATACTCTTATTTCCCGGGAAATTGCCAACCCTGCTGAAACCTGGAATGTACAGTACAGCCACTGCGAAGCCCGCACATTTTTTTGTAATTGCGGCAACCAATTTATCTTTAGTGCGGAATATTGCCGCAATCTCTCGCAAAACGTCCCGTGGCTGTTTGCGGCATAACGCGAAACTCCGCAAATTTTACGCGGTCGTTTCGCGGCGATCCTCGGCAAAACTCGGCAAAACTTTCCAGCGTGTACAACGTACACGTACATGTTATCGCACCTTTACCGCCGCGTTTTGCGGCAAAATGGACACGGTAAAATGCGGCAAAACTCGGTAATTCACTCAGAAAATGTGTACATTGTTTGATTGAATGAAGTCAGTTTTACCCTTGTAGACATGCATTTTGCATGGATCGATTTGGTATATCTGTCAATAAATCATGTTCGAACATCCATGGCCATACCGATATTGATCATGTAAGATGTTTGGGGAACACCAGTTCTGGGATTGAAAGAAGTTTACACAGATCTATTACATACATGTACACATTTTGGTATATTTTGGTATATCAGTATTTTATACCTGGCATCACACTACAAAACCGATATTCTAATGCACCGAAAATAGAAAGCATAGAAATGTATACATGTAGTCGAACACCCGCACGTACGGCCACCTCATTTCATTTCGTCACAAAGGAATGCAAATTTACACCTCTAATGATTTGTTCGACAGGTAAAATAATAAAGCAAAACATCGCAAAACGCCGCATTTTCTGTTCATCAAAACGCCGCAAATTGTGGCAAATGTGCCGGTGATCCGTTTTATGATTTCCCCGCGTTTTGCCGCAATTGACTTGGGTCACGATTGCGGCAATTTATTTTAACAATTGCGACAATACCGCGAGAATTTTGCGACGCTTTGCGGCATTTCGTGCCAAACCAGCGATTTGCCGCAATAGGTAGGAAATTCCGCGCTGGCGAAAGACTCCGCAAAGCAAAAAATGTGCGGGTTTCGCGGTGGCTGTACTGTAGCTTCCTTATGATGAGTCGATGCGCAAAGTTAATTTTGATTTTTGATTTGACCCCCGAGTCATGGATTATCTCCCCCTTTTCGACTTAGAATTTCACAATTTCCCTTGTAACTTGTAAAACTTATAAACCGTAATACAGTGGAACCCCTCCAAACCGAACACCCTGGGGACAGACTGAAAAGTTTGGTTTATAGGGGTTTTCGGTTTAGAGGGGTTTTCTATTTCCAGTTAAGGAAATGTATGTTTTCCATCATTAACTCTTGGATTTGTATAGTATATACCATTATTAGCATATTGAAAGCATATGTACACATTTTTTCAATAAATATGTGCAGATTCGCAAGGGGTATAGCAAATAGTGCAGATTCGCAATGTAATCTGAGTCTACTGGTTGCAAAGAGCATATGACACATTTCGCGTGTGCTGTATAGTTACCGCGAGCTGCTACAATAGCCCACAGGCTACAGTCACGAGTTTACAGCCTCGTTAAGGAATTATCAGATTATCTCAATCGGTCGGTAGGTTCACAAATAATGTGCCGATTATTTTATTTCCGTAATTGTTACGTACGCGTATAATTCAATGGTGAACCATGCTATTGTAATGAGCTTGTAAAACAGCAAACATGTCTCGTATTTAGGTCGCATGTATTGAATAGATTCTTAACTTTGTAATGCCGCTTATAACGTTAAAAAAACACGCCGCTTAGCGCATTACACGCATGGATAGCGCTTGTACAAGGCTCAAGTTAATGTGCGTAATTTGATCAATTTTGTTATTTCTTCCACACAAATGTCAAGTTGGGAGTCCGTTAGAATCGTCTCATTCTCGTGGCTCCGCATTTTGGGAACCAGAGCTGAACAATACTACCGGGAACCAGTCTATTGTAAACACGGTGTGATTTTGACACCCGCTTGAAACAACAACATTGAAATTGGGCGTGGTGTATTTCTTGGATGACATCCTGACGGGTGACCGTGTTTCCGGTTTTCCGGGGTTATTTTAACGCTGAAATATGGTTTTGGGACTTGAAATGGCGTCCGGATTACGAAGTAGAGGGGTTCCGGAATAGAGGGGTAGAAACTAATGTGTTTATATAGCAGAATATTCGGGACGTGGTCGTATGTTCGGTATAGCGCGAATTCCGGTATAGAGGGGGTCCGGTTTGGAGGGGTTCCACTGTAGCTGGAGGCTTGATGCTTGGTATGTAGCTTCTTTATGGTGTGTAGATGCACAAAGTGAATTTATATTTTTGCTTTGTAACTGAGACATGAATTATCTCCCCATTTGGAATTTTGCCTCGTTTACTTACTATCAAAGCGATATGTGGGGCATCCGTGTTCTGTGAACACATTTACTAGTTTATAACTTCTGTTTCCTTTGATACAACTCATCGATATTTCATACATGCATTCTTCTGATGGTCTTCTTAGTCTTCTATCATGCTGAAACAAATCAATGACCCTCTGTCCACCAGTAATCACAAGCTTGGAGCTTTCACAAACTTGACGTTCAGGTAAATTCTTATAATTCCTGTTACCTATGATAGACCTTATTGATAAATGATAGACCTTATTGATAAATGATAGACCTTATTGATAAATGATTGACCTTATTGATAAATATTGTTTCCTGTGATAGACCTTATTGATAAATATTGTTTCCTGTGATAGACCTTAAGGCAGAGCTCCAGATAAGATTTGTGCCTGAAGCATACTATACCCCCTGATTTCAAAATCATTGCGTATTTTACTTTTACTAATGGATTGTTGATTTTGTTCATTACTAAATAGGGAACAAATGATAAGAAAAATATAACAAATTTAAACATTCATTTATTTGAGCTGCAAAAAGCAAACACTTTGCATTTTGCAGCTCAATTAAGTGAATTTTCAACTTTATGATAGTATTTTCACTACTGAATGTGAAAATCAATGCGTATTTTCACATTGCTGTGCATATTTTGTACTCCCACTTTTGATAATCAATGCATATTCAGCTAAAATAATTGCGTATAATACGTCAATTATAAAGGTAGTAAGATTATTACTGATCCTACTGCTTTTGGGAGGGGGCCAAGTGATTCTGGTGTGGCGAGGACCTGGCATCAGATCAGGATTATCCTGATTTCAGGACTGAATATATACCGGTAGATTTTTTTAGTGTAAATATTCAGTTCTGAAACAGTAAACCAAATACAATTTGGTGCAATACATAATAGACATATATGACAATGGCAAGCTATAAATATTATGCCAGCAAACTATACAAAAGACGAGATATCTGAGAATTTTCCCCATCAATCTCAAAATATATTTTGATGTGAACCTTTCAATCTGATGCACAGCCTATTTTAGTGGACACGTTACCCATAGGTAAAGCCATATGGTATGTGTTGTGTGGTTTGCCAGATAAATGTGATACACTGTGCGATTTTCTGTGTATGAGGCTATTTATAATGGTTGTTCATGTTGTTAAAAACACAGGCACAAACCTGTCCAGAAAACTGACATATTTTACTGTTTGTTGTAATATAATTGATAGGAGTCCGTTCTCCGACTTGGCCACTGCGTGTGCCGTATAGGATACAGTAACAGCTAGGGCACGAAAATTGTTAAAATTTTCACTCGTCCTTCCTTCGACAAAGATGGCAAAAATAAGAAATTTACATTAGAAAACGAGCGGAATTTTCATGCCCTGAGTAACGAGGCAGTATTCACTGACAAATCTATTTGACTGATGATGTTGTACCATCAGACCCACCTCTTATTAATTTTCGCGTTCTGTATCCTTGGCCGCACAATAACTTGAGTTATACTTGCCACAAACCAAATTAGAGACACATGTTTGTCATGGTAAATTAGAGACACATGTTTGTCATGGTAAATTAGAGACACATGTTTGTCATGGTAAATTAGAGATACATGTTTGTCATGGTAAATTAGAGACACATGTTTGTCATGGTAAATTAGAGACACATGTTTGTCATGGTAAATCAGAGACACATGTTTGTCATGGTAAATTAGAGACACATGTTTGTCATGGTAAATTAGAGACACATGTTTGTCATGGTAATTTAGAGACACATGTTTGTCATAAATTAGAGACACATGTTTGTCATGGTAATTTAGAGACACATGTTTGTCATGGTAATTTAGAGACACATGTTTGTCATGGTAAATTAGAGACACATGTTTGTCATGGTAAATTAGAGACACATGTTTGTCATGGTAAATCAGAGACACATGTTTGTCATGGTAAATTAGAGACACATGTTTGTCATGGTAATTTAGAGACACATGTTTGTCTTGGTAAATTAGAGACACATGTTTGTCATAAATTAGAGACACATGTTTGTCATGGTAATTTAGAGACACATGTTTGTCATGGTAATTTAGAGACACATGTTTGTCATGGTAAATTAGAGACACATGTTTGTCATGGTAAATTAGAGACACATGTTTGTCATGGTAAATTAGAGACACACGTTTGTCATGGTAAATTAGAGACACATGTTTGTCATGGCAAAAGGAAGAACCCTATTGATTTTCAGTGCGTAATATCACTTGTTTACCGCCATGCCCCGACGGACGTATATTGTCACTCTCGGCACTCTAGTTGTCCACTTTATTTGATCCTGATCAGTTAGCACATTCTTGCAGCCTGGTACAGATTTCAGTGCTCCAGATAAGCTGCGTATTTGCGTAAATACCCAATTAAAATTGCCAAAAAACCAATTGAAATCAGAAGTAGTAAGTATCAAAAAGCAATGAAAAATTTGTGTTATCTTTATCATGCTACAGAAAACAATAAACAGATCAGAAATATAGCATATTTTCTTATTTTTCCATGAAAACACATCTTGGTATTTCATTAAAATTGTCTCCAAGGAGACAATTCTAATGAAATGCCAAGATATGTTTTCATTTCGAAGCAAACTATTCAATAATAGCTGTCTGTTAATGTGTAAACAGGAGTGTGATTTTATTTTACCCAATTAAAATTTTGAAATTCCTAATTGCTTTGAAATGATAGAGTGAAAATACTCAATACCTAATTCCTTATCTGGAGCGCTGGGAATCGCAAATGTTTTGCTAAACGAGTCACAAACTCAATGTGTGGGTGGTGGTCGGGCGAACGAGACGGCGTAAATTAACGTTATGGGTTCCTCCTTATAGAAATCACGATTTGCCTGGTTTGGCTCTCAGGTATGTTTTTATGCCTCACCACGATAGTGGAGGGGGCATTTAGTGTTACCCTTGTCCGTCTGTCCGTCCGTCCGTCCGGCCGTCACAAAACTTTAACGCTCAGGTAAATGTCTCATAATTTCTTCATCCTTCGACCGATCTGCTTCATATTTCATATACACATTGCTCTAATGGCCCTATGCCAAATCCATTTTTGTCCTGCCCCCGCCAAGCCCAGGGTCAAGGTCACATACTTGGTGCTTCAAAAACTTTAACGCTGTGGTAAATATCTTATAATTTCTGTTCCCTTTCACGGATCAGCTTCATACTTCATATACGCATTGCTCTAATGGTCCTCTACCGTCCTGTGCCAAATCCACGTTTGTCCTGCCCCCGCCAAGCCCAGGGTCAAGGTCACATACTTGGTGCTTCAAAAACTTTAACGCTCTGGTAAATATCTTATAATTTCTGTTCCCTTTCACGGATCAGCTTCATACTTCATATACACATTATTCTAATGGTCCTCTACTTCCCTGTGCCATGCACGTTCGTCCTGCCCCCGCCAAGCCCAGGGTCAAGGTCACATACTTAGTGCTTCAAAAACTTTAACTCTCAGGTAAATATCTTATAATTTCTGTTTTCTTTCACGGATCGGCTTCATACTTCATGTATGCATTGCTCTAATGGTCCTCTACTGTCCTGTGCCAAATCCACGTTCGTCCTGCCCCCGCCAAGCCCAGGGTCAAGGTCACAATCTTGGTGCTTCAAAAATGTTAACGCTCGGCTAAATATCTTATAATTTCTGTTCCCTTTCACGGATCAGCTTCATACTTCATATACACATTGCTCTAAAGGTCCTCTACTGCCCTGTGCCAAATCCACGTTTGTCATGCCCCCGCCAAGCCCAGGGTCAAGGTCACATACTTGGTGCTTCAAAAACTTTAACGCTCTGGTAAATATCTTATAATTTCTGTTCCCTTTCACGGATCAGCTTCATACTTCATATACACATTATTCTAATGGTCCTCTACTTCCCTGTGCCAAATGCACGTTCGTCCTGCCCCCGCCAAGCCCAGGGTCAAGGTCACATACTTAGTGCTTCAAAAACTTTAACTCTCAGGTAAATATCTTATAATTTCTGTTTTCTTTCACGGATCGGCTTCATACTTCATATACGCATTGCTCTAATGGTCCTCTACTGTCCTGTGCCAAATCCACGTTCGTCCTGCCCCCGCCAAGCCCAGGGTCAAGGTCACAATCTTGGTACTTCAAAAATGTTAACGCTCGGCTAAATATCTTATAATTTCTGTTCCCTTTCACGGATCAGCTTCATACTTCATATACACATTGCTCTAAAGGTCCTCTACTGCCCTGTGCCAAATCCACGTTTGTCATGCCCCCGCCAAGCCTAGGGTCAAGGTCACATACTTGGTGCTTCAAAAACTTTAACGCTCAGGTAAAAAAAAAATTTGACTTGGAATTTGGCCTCATTTATTATCAAAGCGATATGTGGGGCATCCGTGTTCTATGAACACATTTTCTAGTTATCTTTGGCTCTTTTGTTACCTGGGAATTGAATTGGGTTATTGCCCATTATAAAACTAGTAAGATTATTACTGATCCTACTGCTTTTGGGAGGGGCCAAGTGATTCTGGTGTGGCGAGGACCTGGCATCAGATCAGGATTATTCTGATTTCAGGGCTGAATAGATAGCTTTGTTATTGTAAGTATTCAGTCCTGATTTTGGAATTTTCCCCCCATTTGTACATGTACTTGTACAGGTAATATATGGGATTTCGACCCGGCCTTAAATGACCTTAGCTGTTGATAGGCCGTTAAACCCCAACAAACAAAAAAAACAAACTCAATAAGCTGCTTTCAAATAGTCGGCACATTGGTGTACATACTGGCATCTGGTTTGAAGTTTTTGGTTAACGTTTTTATGCCCCACCTCGATAGTGGAGAGGGCATTTAGTGTTGCCCTTGTTCGTCCGTCCTGGCCGTCCATCCGTCACCAACCTTGTAAGTCATAAAACTTTTAAACTGTACTAGCTACAGACCTGAAACTTGGTATGTACATGTAGCTTCCTTATGATGAGTAGATGCGCAAAGTTTGATTCAATTTTTTATTCGACCCCGGGGTCATGGATTATCTCCCCCTTTTCAACTTTAGAATTTTCCAATTTTGGCTTGTAAGTCGTAAAATTTTTAAACAGTAATAGCTACATAAAACTTTTAAACAGTAATAGCTACATCGCTGAATCTTGGTATGTAGCTTCCTTATGATGAGTAGATGCGCAAAGTTCATTTCGATTTTTCATTCGACCACTGGGTCATGGATTATCTCCCCTATTCGACTTAGATTTTGGGAATTTTGCCTTGTCAGTCGTAAAACTTTTAAACCGTACTAAATATATAACACACCTGAAACTTGGTACATGTATGTATCTTCCTTATGATGAGTAGATGCGCACTGTTTATTTCAATTCTTTATTTGATCTCCGGGTCATAGATTATCTCCCCCTTTTCGACTTAGAATTTGGCAATTTTGCCTTGTAAGTCGTAAAACTTTTAAACCGTACTAGATACACACCTGAAACTTAGTATGTAGCTTCCTTATGATGAGTGGATGCAACTTTTTTTCTTTGATTTTTTATTCAACCCCGGTGTCCTGGATTATTCCCTGACTCCCCCTTTTCGACTTAGAATTTGGCCATTTTGTCTTGTAAGTGGTAAAACTTTTAAACCATACTAGATACACACCTGAAACTTGGTATGTAGCTTCCTTATGATGAGTAGATGCAACTATTTCTCTTTGATTTTTTATTCAATCCTGGTGTCCTGGATTATTCCCTGACTCCCCCTTTTCGACTTAGAATTTGGCCATTTTGTCTTGTAAGTGGTAAAACTTTTAAACCATACTAGATACACACCTGAAACTTAGTATGTAGCTTCCTTATGATGATTAGATGCGCATTTTTTATTTTTTTTTATTCGACCCTGGGTTCATGGATTATTTCCCCTTTTCGACAATTTTGCCTTTTAAGTCGTAAAAACTTTTAAGCCGTGCTAGCTACACACTTGGTACATGTATGTAGCTTACTTATGATGAGTAGATGCGCAAAGTTTATTTTGATTTTTTATTTGAGCCTCGGGTCATGGATTTTCTCCCCTTTTTATGCCCCACCACGATAGTGGAGGGGGCATTTAGTGTTACTCTTTTCCGTCCGTCCCGTCCGTCTGTCCGTCACAAAACTTTAACTCTCGGGTAAATGTCTCGTAATTTCTTCATCCTTCAACCGATCTGCTTCATATTTCATATACACATACAGTCGAACTTCGATGGGTCGAACCCTGGTAAACTCGTCAGCCATGCTTGCCTCGAACTAGCCTTTAGGTCCCGGCAGAATTCCTATATAAATACGTTAAAACTACCCGGTATAGGTCGAACTTGTGAAAGTCGAACAACCCTCAATGCCTCGAATCGCTGTCACGCCCAGTCGTGTATAAATCCACTATGAACACCACAAAAACTCGAACATGTCAGACGATTGTCTCCAGACTAGTTGATCGACTTTCACACCTATTGTAAAGCGGTTGTCAAACAAATCTCAAGTGGTCATTTGAGTGTATACAATAACGGCAGTCATGACCAGCATACGTGGTAATTATGCATTGACGATAAGGTATTTAGACATGTTATGATGGAGCAGGTGAAGCGGAAGACTACGAAGCAAGGCGAGATAACAGACTTCTTCAATACCGGACGTGTATAACTTTCATGTATAACTTGTACTGGGTTCCATGTGATAGTAAATTATGATATGCAGTGAATGTGGTTCCGGGTCCGAAGTAGTGATGGGGCGACTGGGCATGCATCAATTGATGGTATCAGTGTAGTATGACGAGCGATGTAATTTTATACCTACAAGCATGCGCATCATTTTATGGCAAATACATATTTGTCATGAAATTATGCAAATGCCAATAGGTACAAACTCAGAGATGCTTTCACATGATCGTATCGGACGTGGCAATCAAGTCCGCCAATTGTATTTCGTAATCATTTTCTGTTGTTCTCATGTTCTATTGCTGTATAATGGCTATGTAAATAAAAACACACACGAGTTTGCCGCTTTCTTTATTTTATTAAAGCCTGTTTCTGTTAATAAACGACTGACAATCGACCGTAAATGCAAATGTAAGCGTATTTATATGAAACAACGTGTCGTAATGACGACTTGTTTCACTTAGTACACTGACCAACTCGTAAATCTGAAATGGTTACAGTACAAAATCCCGATGGGTCGAACAACGGATGGGTCGAACTAAAACTTAACCCCGCAGGCTGTTCGACCCATCGAAGTTCGACTGTAGTTCCCTTTCACGGATCAGCTTCATACTTCATATACGCATTGCTCTAATGGTCCTCTACTGTCCTGTGCCAAATCCACGTTCGTCCTGCCCCCGCCAAGCCCAGGGTCAACGCTCGGGTAAATATCTTATAATTTCTGTTTCCTTCGACGGATCAGCTTCATACTTCATATACGCATTGCTCTAATGGTCCTCTACTGTCCTGTGCCAAATCCACGTTCGTCCTACCCCCGCCAAGCCCAGGGTCAAGGTCACATACTTAGTGCTTCAAAAACTTTAACACCTCAGGTAAATATCTTATCATTTCTGTTTTCTTTCACGGATCAGCTTCATACTTCATATACGCATTGCTCTTATGGTCCTCTACTGCCCTGTGCCAAATCCACGTTCGTCCTGATCCCGCCAAGCCCAGTTTCAAGGTCACATACTTGGTGCTTCAAAAACTTTAAAGCTCGGGGAAAAAAAGATTTTTACTTGGAATTTGGCCTCATTTATTATCAAAGCGATATGTGGGGCATCCGTGTTCTATGAACACATTTTCTAGTTAACTTAGAATTTGGCAAATTTGTCATGTAACTCGTAAATTGTTTAAACCGTAATAGCTACAGACCTGAAACTTGGTATGTAGCTTTCTTATGATGAGTTGATGCGCAAAGTTTATGTTTCGATTCTTGATTCGACCCCGGATCATGGATTATCTCCCCTTTTGAACTTGGAATTTTGCCTCGTTTATTTATTATCAAAGCGGTATGTGGGGCATCAGTGTTCTATGAACAAACACATTTTCTAGTTGGTTTAAGTTTTTCGGTATACATGTACTATCAAAGCTTTTGCGGGCGCAACATATGGGCTGCGGCTATCTAGCTTCATGACTGGTCATATATTGTCGAAATAATCCATTTCTCATACATTTTCAGTTGAATGATGCTGACTGGTTACCATGGAAACAAACGTCGAAACCCAAGCAGCCAACATTCCACAGAATGTACAACCAACAACCGACTCTGAAACTGTGTGTGGGAAGACAACAGCTGCCATACCAAACTCTGCGCCCATTATAAGTTTTGACTGCCCATTTCCTACTCTCGATCAAATAGAATCACCAGTGACGGTTAGCTCTCAAAATAACAATGACAAGGTGGTTTCAGTCTCCTCTGACCATGTAAAAACCCCATCCACAGTCTCACAGGACTTCACCGTTCAACCAGTGACTGCAGCAAGCAGTTCATTGCCATATTCTGGACACGTGAAATTACCTGCTATCAATGAAATATTTGGAAGAAAATCTACAATAACCACATACGCAAATAGTGCTACTGTAGCATCTAAGCAGAATGTACCGAGTGTAGCCAAAAAATGTGAAAAAAATTCTGCCTGTAGTACTCCGCTTGAAATGCAGCCAGCAACAAATATAACCAATCTATTGAATGCACCATTGTCCAGTCCTCTGCATGGTAAATCAGCACAAGTGTGTAGTGTGTTTAATAATGCTTCTGAACCATTTAACACTGCCATACAGTCGGTTAGCATCCATCAGACATCAACCGCTTCCAGTCCTTCATATACGAAGAATGTGCTTAAAACTTCAGAAATTACTTCTACCATTCTACAGTCAGTCGGTATACAGAAAAAATCAACCGTGTGTCCATCATACACACATAGTGTCACAAATTCTCCATTGTCAGATACTACAAGTTCTGGTCTGCAACCAATTCCAATTCAACAAACACCAACTACTGGTACTATCAATTCTTCACAAACAAATACTGCACAAAACACAATGGGACCAACTAATGCTGCTCGTCAGTCAAATTTGTACAATTATGAAAGCAGTTCATCTGTGGGTGACAATATTTGGAATTGCAATGACAATAGAAACCAAGAAACAGCAGCTCAACAGTTGCCAACATTAATGTCTAGTTCTCCACAGACATACATAGTTGCTGGGGCAGTTGAAGCGGTACAGGGTACCCAATATCCAGGAATGAGTTCAACTGATCCCTCCGGCAACAGTAGTACATGTACAATGGTTAACACAGTCACTGCTTCACAAAGAAACAGTTCTGGAAGGTCTACGCAAGTAAATATTCACCAACTTAGTAGGTTTATTTCAGATGATGCAACACCATCAAATGTTAAGACAAAGACAGCAGATGTGCAGGTTTCTGTCAACCAACTGAAACAATCTGCATGTAAACTGAATTTCAAGAATCAGCCAACACCTACTATTCCATATGTGGCTGTTAGAGATCATTCATTGAGACCAAGTAACCCGCCACAACCAACTTCATCAACGCCGTTCCAACCCATGGTATTTGTACCATCTAAATCTGGGCATGATGGGACTTTTGAAATTATGACATCAGCATTGGACTTGTCTGGAATAACAGTTGATACATTTGTGGATGGGACATCTTCTGGTGAAATGCCACAAGGACTTATAGGTTTTATTGAAGAGTTTTCTAAAAGCCCCTTTCCTACAAGAAGTGTTCAAGATCATTTAAAGAGGCTGCAAGTAGGTACCACACCATCACCGATGAAAAAAGAGCGGCCACTGGAGATAGATATGAGACCAGTAAAGCAGGGCAGAGATGAAACAATGGAATTGGCAAGAAAGAAGATCACAAAAAAGGCAAAGTCAAAAACAAAACAGACTTATGAAGATACAAACTATTCATTACCAGCTGATTCCAGCTGTACATGTCAGCCCGATGTTTACTGTGAAGAAGTACCATATGAGCAGGTGTTCATTCGGAATGGACAAATGTACAGATTACCAGATGCAAATGTACTTCGGATGGCAAATTTTGAAATTTATGGTTTTCTAAAACAAGGAGAATGGTATGTTAGTTTGGCATTATTTTTCATGGCGGTGGGATTTGATGTTAGGAAGTTGTATGAAGTGGCGATGATGTATTCCAACAGCCTCGCTATCTTAATATTGGGTGACAATGAAATGGAACTTCTGGCACAAAAATGTGCCTTATCCCATCAAACTAACTTCAAGGAGCTGATCAGCACTTCATGTATCAAGGAGTTGAGCAAGGCAATATTTGAAAGCAACCAAAATACACCAGTCGTATCACAGCTGGCTACTGGAGAGTACGACAAGAAAATTCTGGGCAGCATGACAAAATGTTCAAACTGTGGTCTTTGGGTTTCTAGAAAAGAGATACAGAATGATTTTGAGTTACTGGTTAAGCCTACAGAGATTGAAACATCATACCCAGCATTATTGCCGGAAGAGACGGTGAAGGTTAACATCGGTAATTTGGCTGTGAACAATGTGAACTTTGTTGTGTTTGAAATGGATACTCTACTGTATATCAGTTTAAAGGAAGTAATATGGAACAAGATATTCACACTTGCAACAATTCAGCAAAGACTGCAGAAGATTGAATTCATGCCAATACGAGCACCCAGAGAGGTGGATGAGCAGTTTGATATATGTGGGACACCGGTACGGAACACTCTGTGGATTGACCTGTGGTCACTGAGCTCCATTTGTTGCATGGGGCGAGTTTATTTTAATGGTCGCCGCGATGATATTGCACACGCTATCTCAAGCAGAAAATGGCAGTTTCAACAGACATTTTCTCTTGTGGCAGAAGACACTCGGAAGTCAAAAGCTCATTTCACAATAGACCCAGCCACATTGGAAATTTTGGAGAAGAGTGAGCCTTTCCATGTTGCAGAGCCAGAAATGAAGACTTCAGGGAACGGACAAAAGCCAAAGTTGGAGAATTCTGATGTCTGTGTGTCCTCTACTACAGAAGATCATGTGTTGTTGGAAATCACAGATGCAGGAACTGTGGTGGAACAGGATGCTGCCAGATGTGTGCCAATATCTGGTAACATAGCGTTCGGAACACCAGTGACATGTAACACCATTGTTAGCAATCAGTCGTCTTGGATTCAGGCGGTGTCCAATTGCAGCACAAACTTAGACAGCCCAAGCATTGGTTATAAAATAGGTAAAGCATTTTCTGTGGACGAAGTAAGTACCCATGGCAGGCCGAGAAAAAGAAAACATGAACCTGTTCCAGTAAGCAAATCAAATTTCAACTCTACGTCAAAGAGGGCAAAGATAAATGACACAAAAAATAGACAGAAGGCAGAAACAGGACTAATAGATGTAGACAATTTGTCTTCTTTAAAATTAGAGACTAAACAAAGGGAAAACAATGGTACTCCCTTAAAGCATCGTCACCAAGTTATTGATCACAAACTGCCAGCTGGAGCTACTGGTACATCACACATCCCAGAACAGCCCAACCATGATAATTCCCTCCAGCCAAGCGAGTACAGGATAAGTAATAGAAAAATATCCGAGATTACCTTGTCATATGGAGAGTATATTGTTCCTGATCTTGAGAGTTTTATGAAACAAATGGAGAAAGGTGAGCTAAGGTTTACAAGAAAATCAATGTCTGAAAAATTAGATGGTTCTAACGAAAATATAAGTTTATCTATGACATTACCATCAGCAAATGTTAGTCAGTTATTACAGACTGGTGAGGTAAGTCATGCTGATTGTGAAAACAATGAACGGAAGTCTGGGAATTCCGTGAACTCTAATATTAACAGCACAAAAGATAGTGAAACATCACCCTTGCCAAATGTACTGACTGGAGAAAGCAGCCCAACAGCTTGTGATGTAATTGTCAGTAAAACAGATGATTTAACTGACAATCCTAAACATATAGTGCATACAAGTAGAGTCTGCATAAGTAAATCGTCTACTGTAAAAGATACAGGTATCCTGAAGAGCAGCAATGGTTCGCCGAGAATGAAACTGAACTATTCTGTTGATAAATCTCCAACTAAGTCGGGTCCAAAGACAAATACAACTAACCATGAACTGAACACAGATGATGGTCATATTGCAGCAAGGACCGTTGACGATTTATTAGAAAACTATGAAACTAGAATGGCTGTGAATTCTATATTAGAATACAACTCTGAAAATGTAAACTACATGGATCAATCTGAT
The DNA here is from genome assembly GCA_029237695.1 of Conchocele bisecta. Lineage (NCBI taxonomy): Eukaryota > Metazoa > Mollusca > Bivalvia > Lucinida > Thyasiridae > Conchocele > Conchocele bisecta. The sequence continues at coordinate 1,134,370 of CM055272.1, forward strand.
GATTCCATGAATGCTTCTGCAAATGTAATTACATGTACTATGTCTCAACAAGATGATGGAATTGAAAAAGAAAATCTTGAAGCAAGTGATGAAAGTAAAACAATACTGAGCCCTGAAAAGATAGTTGATAAAGGTGAAACAGTTAACTGTAATTCAGAGAAAGAAACTGTTACTGGAGATGTGGTTAATGAAATTGCTATTAGTTTTGATGTTCCAATAGTGAATATGGGCGCAAAAGAAATAACATATCCCAGCTCTAACAAATGTGGCATCGGTAGAATGGAAAATGACGGCGTAACTTCAAGTTCATATGAAGACAAAGACACATACCTAATAAATAGTGTTCCCGTTACCTCACCTGACACTTCAGATAAATGCACGTTGGGAGTTGGAAAATATCCTAAAAAAGTACAGCAGCCAAACCCTGATGTTAAAGGAGTAACACATCAAGAAATAACATCACCAACTAAACAGCAAAGGAATAGTTTAAAAGAAAGTCATATGCAGCGAACAGCAAGTAGTCCAGGGTTAGTAAAATGTGATACCATCCATCCACCCTCATCAAAGCGAGTTGAGAGAATTCGAAAAGAATTTGAATCTCAGTATAGCCCAGATATTTCATTACAAATTCTTGCTGCAACTGCTACTGCTGTCGACGAAGACAGTGAAGCCAGTGATGTTGAATCTGAAAAAGACGTTCCCCGACCTGGCCTGGAGACTGCCTCAGAAGAGATCCAACGTCGTTTGTCCATTCCAGCACCTGAACCGGTGCCGAATATTCCCGACTTGATAAGGCATGTCATCTTCTCCAAGGAGATCAGGGACGGACGGGTCATCTTCCTGGTAGCCAACTTCCGGCCATCAATGCAGAAATTATTTCCAGGTAATTTTCAAATGGTTTCAGTATATCATTGGACCCTGTATTTCCTTACAGCAATAAATGATGGTCATGTCACATTTGACGATTGAAAATCACAGTGCTCATATTCTTACATACAGCGAGACTTCTCTAAACCAGACACCCTGTGAACATCTGATGTTTCACTCTATGAATATCTGCACAAAAACAATCCATGCAGCATAATGTCCACCTTTGATTATGTCTCCACCTTTGCTAATATTTTACCACCCAAACAAGTACATGTACAAACATACGGAGCACCGCAGGGGACATAGAATTCTTTTTATGCCCCCGCTACCGAAAGGTACGGGGGCATATAGTGTTACCGGCGTCCGTCCGTCCGTCCTCCGTCCGTCCGTCCGTCCCGTCCGTCCGTACGTACGTCCCGATATTATTTAGTAACTTCTACATGGCTTCACATATTATGTCAATATTTATACACGTGATACATATGAACATGCCTTACACACTCCACCCCCCAGTACTTCGACCTTGACCTTTGGCCTTGACCTTTTCCACTTTAAATGTTTTCTTGGCACTTTGGGACAAATCTACGTGCACGTTTCTCAATCCTACACTAACTTCTCAATACTTTTGCCAATCGCTTAAATATTTATACACATGATACATATGAACATGCCCTACACACTCCACCACCCAGTACTTCGACCTTGACCTTTGACCTTCACCTTTTCTACTTTAAATGTTTACTTAGCACTTTGGGACAAATCTACGTGCACGTTTCTCAATCCTACAATAACTTCTCAATACTTTTGCCAATCCCTTAAATATTTATACACATGATACATATGAACATGCCCTACACACTCCACCACCCAGTACTTCGACCTTCACCTTTGACCTTCACCTTTTCTACTTTAAATGTTTACTTAGCACTTTGGGACAAATCTACGTGCACATTTCTCAATCCTACAATAACTTCTCAATACTTTTGCCAATCCTTTAAATATTTATACACATGATACATATGAACATGCCCTACACACTCCACCACCCAGTACTTCGACCTTGACCTTTGGCCTTCACCTTTTCTACTTTAAATGTTTACTTAGCACTTTGGGACAAATCTACGTGCACGTTTCTCAATCCTACAATAACTTCTCAATACTTTTGCCAATCCCTTAAATATTTATACACATGATACATATGAACATGCCCTACACACTCCACCACCCAGTACTTCGACCTTCACCTTTGACCTTCACCTTTTCTACTTTACATGTTTACTTAGCACTTTGGGACAAATCTACGTGTGCGTTTATCAATCCTACACTAACTTCTCAATACTTTTGCCAATGCCTTCAATATTTGTACACATGTGCCTTACACACTCCACCATCAGTACTTCGACCTTCACCTTTCCGTCCGTCCGTCACGAAACTTTAACGCTCGGGTAAATGTCTCATAATTTCTTCATCGTTTGACCGATCTGCTTCATATTTCATATACACATTGCTCTAATGGTCCTCTACCGCCCCGTGCCAAATCCCGTCCTGCCCCCGCCAAGCCCAGGGTCAAGGTCACAAACACTCGGGTAAATGGCTTATTATGCCCCCGCAACCGAATGGTGAGCGGGGCATATAGTGTTACCGGCGTCCGTCCATACTCGGGTAAATGGCTTGTAATCAAATATGCCTCGTTTTCTTTGGCTGCCAGCTGGGGCATTCGTTTGCCGACAGGCCACATTTCTAGTTTATTAATTTGTTCCCACGAAATAACAATTTGTTACCTCAATTTAACAATTTGTTCCCACAAATTAACAATTCGTTCCCATGAATTAACAATTCGTTCCCTCAATTTAACAATTCGTTCCCACAAAATAACAATTCGTTCCCACGATATAACAATTGTTATTTTGTGGGAACAGAATTGTTATTTTGTGGGAACGAATTGTCAATTCGAGGGAATGAATTGTTATTTTGTGGGAACACATTGTTAATTCGAGGGAACAAATTGTTATTTTGGGGAACAAATTGTTAATTCGTGGGAACGAATTGTTATATCGAGGGAACGAATTAATAAATTGAGGGAACAAATTGTTATTTCGTGGAAACAAATTAATAAAAAAAATCCATGTCCCATGCGGGGCTCCGTACAAACATGTGTACATTAATGAAAATATCTATACATCTGCCAGTATGCAAACATAGATGTACATGTACACTATAGGAATGAATGGCCTTTTTGTGGAATTTATCGGGGTATAAACTTGGAAAAGTCGCGGGAATACTGGACGAAGGCAAGAAGGCCTCGTCCAGTATTCCCGCGACTTTTCCAAGTTTATATCCCCGATAAATTCAACAAAAAGGCCATTCATTCCTTATTATTCCAGCATTTGAAATAAATTCATCAAGAAAATGTGTTTATTTTCCGTTTTCTTAAAAATTATTTTAACTGTGCCTCACGGTTACGGTAAGTGGTTCGGTGTGTGAGTTTACTGGGATATAAATTTTGGACAGAGACTTGCTACGGGCCAATCAAATGTTAGGGAATTGTGTAAATATTTGTGTGCTGAAATTATACATCAATGGTCCGTCATAAAGTTCAAACATTTGCCAACCTGTGAACACGGCTGTTCTTCCAAGCAAACGGTTGCTCATCCTTTCTGAAATGTACCCATCCGTGCGTATTTCATGTAATGTTCACAAGCTTTCCCATCTTACATTCTAGTGCTGAAGCATTTTCATATGCCCAGGGCTCCAGATAAGGAATTAGTAATTGGTTATTGTTACTCCATCATTTCTGAAGCAATTGGGTATTTCAAAATTTGAATTGGGTAAAATAAAATCACACTACTGTTTACATATCAACAGACATCAATTATTGAATAGTTTGCTTCGAAATGAAAACGTGTCTTGGCATTTCATTAGAATTGTCTCCTTGGAGACAATTCTAATGAAATACCATGATGTGTTTTCATGGAAAATAAGAAAAATATGCTATAATTGTGGTCTGTTTATTGCATGATAAACGTACCACAAAATTTGTATTGCTTTTTAGCTCGACTATTCGAAGAATAAGTAGAGCTTATGTTGTCACCCCGGCGTCGGCGTCGGCGTCACCGTCACGCCTTGGTTAAGGTTTTTAGTCAAGTTTGTATATGGAATACTACTGGCCCTACACCCACCATACTTGGACAACTTCATCTCCTAGTGATGTACATCAATAACCCCTGATCTATATTTGACCTTGACCTACATTTCCTCTTGAATTACTTGGTTAATTCCCCTTGGTTAAGGTTTTTAGTCAACCTTGGTTAAGGTTTTTAGTCAAGCTTGTATATGCAATACTACTGGCCCTACGCCCACCATACTTGGACAACTTCATCTCCTAGTGATGCACATCAATAACCCCTCATCTATATTTGACCTTGACCTACATTTCCTCTTGAATTACTTACTTAATTCCCCTTGGTTAAGGTTTTTAGTCAACCTTGGTTAAGGTTCTTTTTCAAGCTTGTACATTGAATACTATTGTGCATCCAGACACCATACTTCGACAACCTTTTCTCATAGGTATGTACATCAATAACCCCTGATCTATATTTGACCTTGACCTACATTTCCTCTTCAATTACTTACTTAATTCCTTTTGGTTAAGGTTTTTAGTCAACCTTCTATATGGAATTGGATACTGGACAACTTCATCTCCTAGTGATGTACATCAACAACCCCTGATCTATATTTGACATTGACCTACATTTCCACTTGAATTACTTACTTAATTCCCCTTGGTTAACGTTTTTACTCAACGTTGGTTAAGTTTTTAGTCAAGCTTGTAGATGGAATACTATTGTGCATACAGACACCATACTTGGATAACTTGTTCTCATAGGGATGTACATCAATAACCCCTGACCTTTATTTTACCTTCACCTACATTTAACCTTGAATTACTTGCTTAATGTTTATAGTCAAGCTTGTATATGGAATACTTCTGGGCCTACATCAACCATACTTGGACAACTTCATCTCCTAGTGATGTACATCAATAATCCCTGACCTATATTTGACCTTGACCTACTTTTATCCTTGGATTACTTAGTTATCTCCCCTTGGTTACGGTTTTTACTCAAGCTTGTATATGGAATACTCCTGGGCCTACAGCAACCATACTTGGAAAACTTTATCTCCTAGTGATGTACATCAATAACCCCTGACCTATATCTGACATTGACCTACATTTAACCTTGAATTACTTACTTAATTTCCCTTGGTTAATGTTTTTAGTCAACCTTGGTTAAGGTTTTTATGCAGGCCGCAGCCACCTTCTTTGTCAAGCTATGTGTACATCGACAACCCTCGTAGTCGAGCTATGCTGTTCTCCTACAGCTCTTGTTGATACTTCTGATTTCAATTGGGTTTTTGGCAATTTTAATTGGTTAGTTAAGCAAATAAGCAGCTTATCTGGAGCCCTGATACCTCTAAAGAGACCCCAAGTCTGAACAGTTTTGGCAAAATTAGTGTTAAGGACCGGTGGTGCCCCTGATCATCTAATGATTCTTGCATAATTGCTTCATAAATGTGATGGGATATATGCATAATACACATGTGAACATTCTCTTCTTGCTATATCCCACACAGTGCATGGAATTGCCATGTCCGCCATCTTAGTGTGTACCAGCCATCAGCCAGTTTTACCGTTTGACACATACCATTAATAATATGACAAACACATGAATACAATTGTGTGCAACATGATGGGGGAGAGATCTGACTACAGCAAGCTATGCCTTGTTTTCATCAAATTTATATTTGTCAGATTTAAAATTGGCGATAAAAAATTACAATTTTCGAGAAAAAAAAAAAAAAAAAATATGGAGACTGGAGACCTGGTTTGGCCCTCACATAACGCTTTAGCATTTTGTATGTGACAGTTGAATCTGGTTATACCCTTTTTAGCTCGTCTGCACGAAGTGCAGAAGAGCTTATGGCATACCCCCGGCGTCGTCGGGTTAACGTTGGGTAAATCTCTTATAACTTCTGTATCCTTTCATGGAACACCTTGTTATTTCATACATGCATTCCTCAGATGACCCTCTATCATGCTGTAGCAAATCCATGACCCACCTCCAACCCCTTACCCTAAGGTCAAGGTCACAAACCTAGCATGTTCATAAACTTAACGTTGGGGTAAATGTCTTATAACTTCTGTTTCCTTTCATGGAACACCTTGTTATTTCATACATGCATTCCTCAGATGACACTCTATCATGCTGTAGCAAATCCATGACCCACCTCCAACCCCTTACCCTAAGGTCAAGGTCACAAACCTAGCATGTTCATAAACTTAACGTTGGGGTATGTCTTATAACTTCTGTTTCCTTTCATGGAACACCTTGTTATTTCATACATGCATTCCTCAGATGACACTCTATCATGCTGTAGCAAATCCATGACCCACCTCCAACCCCTTACCCTAAGGTCAAGGTCACAAACCTAGCATGTTCATAAACTTAACGTTGGGGTAAATGTCTTATAACTTCTGTTTCCTTTCATGGAACACCTTGTTATTTCATACATGCATTCCTCAGATGACACTCTATCATGCTGTAGCAAATCCATGACCCACCTCCAACCCCTTACCCTAAGGTCAAGGTCACAAACCTAGCATGTTCATAAACTTAACGTTGGGGTATGTCTTATAACTTCTGTTTCCTTTCATGGAACACCTTGTTATTTCATACATGCATTCCTCAGATGACACTCTATCATGCTGTAGCAAATCCATGACCCACCTCCACCTCCAACCCCTTACCCTAAGGTCAAGGTCACAAACCTAGCATGTTCATAAACTTAACGTTGGGGTAAATGTCTTATAACTTCTGTTTCCTTTCATGGAACACCTTGTTATTTCATACATGCATTCCTCAGATGACACTCTATAATGCTGTAGCAAATCCATGACCCACCACCCAACCATTACCCCAAGGTCAAGTTCACAAACTTAGCACATTCATAAACTTAACGTTGGGGTAAATGTCCTATAACTTCTCTTTCCTTTCATGGAACGCCTTGATATTTCATACATGCATTCATCTGATGACCATCTAACATGCTGTAGCAAATCCACAACCCACCATACATCTGATAATACTCTATCGTGCTATAGCAAATCCATGACCCCCGCCCTTTCCTTACCCCAAGGTCAAGGTCACACACTTAGCACATTCATAAACTGAACGTTGGGGTAAATGTCTTATAACTTCTGTTTCCTTTCATGGAACACCTTGTTATTTCTTACATGCATTCCTCAGATGACCCTTTATCATGCTGTAGCAAATCCATGACCCACTACCCAACACTTACCCCAAGGTCAAGGTCACAAACTTTGCACATTCATAAACTTAACGTTGGGGTAAATGCTTCTGTTTCCTTTCATGGAACACCTTGTTATTTCATACATGTATTCCTCAGATGACCCTATATCATGCTGTAGCAAATCCATGACCCACTGCCCACCCCTTACCCAAAGGTCAAGGTCACAAATTTAGCACATTCATAAACTTAACGTTGGGGTAAATTTCTTATAACATCCGTTTCTTTTCATAGAACTCCTTGATATATGTCATACATGCATTCATCTGATAATACTCTATCGTGCTATAGCAAATCCATGACCCACCGCCCATCCCTTACCCCAAGGTCAAGGTCACAAACTTAGCACATTCATAAACTTAACGTTGGGGTAAATGTCTTGCAACATCTGTTTGCTTTGATGGAACGCCTTGATATTTCATACTTACAATCCACTCTCTAACATGCTGTAGCAAATCCACAACCCACCATCCAACCCTGACCCCATTGTCAAGGTCACAAACTTAAGCATGTTCATAAACTTTACGTTGGGGGTAAATGTTGTGTAAATTCTGTTTCTTTACAGGGAACGCTTTGATATTTCATACATGCATTCATCTGATGATCCTCTATTGTGCTACAGCAAATCCATGACCAGCCCCCACCCCTTTCCCCAAAGATCAACATCATAAACTTAACGTTGGAGTAAATGTGTTTTGATAACTTCCGTTTCTTTACAGGGAACGCCTTGATACTTCATACTTCATGACCCACCCCCACCCCTTTCCCCAAGGTCAAGGTCACAAACTTAGCACATTCATACATGCATTCCTCATGTGAATAGCTATCATGCTGTAGAAAATCACCAACTTAGTGCATTCATAAACTTAGCGTTGGGTTAAATTTTGTTTTACTTCTGTTTTCAGGGAGCGCATTGATATTTCATACATGCATTCATCTTAATATGCTATATCATGCTATAGCAAATCCACGACCCACCTTCCACCACTGACCTCAATGTCAAGGTCCACCGCACACCCCTTAACCCAAGGTCAAGTTATATAATATTCATGTTTTTTATACAACTGTGCCAAGTTTGAGTGAAGGCTGCCAACAGGCGAGCTTCATTGTCTTCTGACAACTCTTGTTGTGAGTATTACGATTTTTCGTAATTATATTTTATGGGAAGAGGCCAAGTGACTTTGGTGTGGTATGGACCTGGCACCAGGTCAGGTTATTCTAATTTCAGGACTGAATATATTTTGTCTCGATGTAAATATTCCATTCTGATTTTGGGACTTGTGCCCCAATGCGGCCTTACATGACCTGAGCTGTTGATAGGCCGTTAAACACCAATAAACAAACAAACAAACATTATTTCTGGCTACATATTAGTTCTGCAATCCTAAGTCTGATTGACTTGAAACTCTTGTTTATCACCATCCATATTTTCATTCCATAGCCCACCTTTGCGACCCACATTCCCAAGGTCACAGTTAAATTACTTCGAAATAGAAATAAGTTATAACTTCTATTTCCTTCATTGAAAATTCTTAATATTTCACTTGTGCATTCCTCTAAGGTTGTCATGCTGTCACAAATCCACGACCATCCAGCCCCCGCTGATCCCAAGGTCAAGGTCACATACTTAGTCTCTTTACAAACTTAACATCAGAGAAATATGTTATAACTTCTATTTCTTTCATCGAAAATTCTTAATATTTCATGCATGCATTCTTCTAAGGCTCTACTATCATGCTGGGACAAATCCCCGCTGATCTCGAGTTCTCGAGGTCAAGGTCACATACTTAGTCTCTTTACAAAACTTAACATCAGAGAAATCGGTTATAACTTCCATTTCCTTGCTCGGATCTGCTTCACATTTCACACACGCATTGTTCCAATGGACCTCTATCACCCTGCGACATTTGTGCCCCCCTCCCCGCTAAGCCCAGAGTGAAGGTCACAAACCCACACACTTGGATTTTTTTTATATATTTAGGGGTACCTGGGCCCACGTGGGGGCGGGGGTATTCCATAAGCCTCGCTTACTGACCAATCTAGTGTATTACTGGCTGGAATATATAGTGACCTTCAGCACTCTTGTTTCATCTGATTATACCCCCGGCACACAAAGTATGTCGAGAGGTACATAGTTTGTCCAACCGTCCATCCGCGTTAAAGTTTTTGGGTACCCAATATCTGTAACGGTCGGATTGACCTCTTTTTCGGGTACCCATTATCTCTGCATCGGTAAGTCTGATTGACTTCATTATGTGTCCTTATCATCATCCATATTTTCATTCCATACCACACCCATGCGGCCTTAAAGTCCAAGGTCAAGGTCAAATTACTTAGAAATTTGCGTTAAAGTTTTTTAAATATTTGTATTAAAGATTTTATTTGTCAGTCCATGTGAGCCCCTGCTCACTTTCTCTAGTTTGGTAAATTAATGCAGCAGATTGATATGTAAGAATAAGAATCAACGACTGTGCTGTGACAGGAATCCCAGGCTTGTCTTCAGTGAACCGTTGATTATCCGTGAGCTCCTGCGCATTCATTTTAGTTCTATTAATTTTTATAATGCGTGAACTGAAAATTGCCGTCTGATTTTTTCACAGTTTACTTACTTCACAACACAATTATGTTTTGACTGAATGTAAGACAAAATGGGGAAAAACGATCCAGCAGATGACAACCTTTTTTATCCAGCACGTTTTGCTGCCGACGAACTTTTGGCTATTAAACACATTAAATCTAAATCTATAGTTTGTTGTATACAGTACTTTTTCATCAATAACAAAAAAGTCACCCTCCCCAAAAGGGGAACGATTTTCCTATGGGAATTTAACGTTAGTTTTATTTGTGGACTGATTTTCAAAATCTAACTTTTTTTTTTTTTTTAGTTACATCATTTTCAAGGTTATCTAACCAGGTTTTAGAGTCAATTTCCATTTTTTTTTCGCAATAAAATCAATATTTGATGGAATTTCATCAAATCATTTTTTTAGGAGGATGACTTTTGTTGTTGATGAAAGAATTATTACATTTAAATATGTTTAATCTATTGTCAAACGTTTGTCGGCAGCAAAACATGGAACAGACAGTAAATGTTCCTCCTGCCTGCTCCACGTAAAATCTGCTGATGGATTTTGGCCAATTAAACATATTTAATGAGAGAAAGATGCAACTTCTTAAGAGTAAATTTTGCAAAATAATAAAAATGTTACCTATCCAGTTTTTGTTTTATTTTTATGAAATTCCATCAAATTTTTATTGTGAAAAAAAGAAGATTTCTCTATGGTACTTTAACAAAGGAAAGTGGCTGCCATGAGTTGGCATGTACCTTTAACATGTTTAAGAAATTATATATGTTTAATTGCCAGCCAAAAACCTATCAGCAGATTTCACGTTCCATATACATTTTCTTGAGTCTGTTTTTTCTTACATTCCAGCCTTGTTTAAACTACCAGATATTGAACGGAAACAGACAAAGTTCAAACGGGTTCTAAGTGAATATATGACTGAAAAGTTCTACAAATTCCAAAGAGATAAGCATGCTAAAGCATTAACGGAACAACATTCAAAATCAGGTACCTCAACCTCAGTGCAAAAGTCAACCAACGGAACCAGTTCCACAGAGATATTGCCCAACAAGACGACAGAACAGCTGAAGACAGGTTATGAAGAGAAAACATTACAGTCACACAGCTCAGCTATCGTCATGATTCCAGTAGCAAATGTGGTTTCTGATTTGGTGAACTGTGATGTTATATCAACAGCAGCGAATACTAACACTGTATCTGAAGCCGATACCAACAATGTGTCTGAAGCCGATACAAACAGTGTATCAGAATCAGTAAATCCCGACATGGTGTTAGAAACCTTAGATATGGGCAATTCTTCAAAATCAGTAAGCACGACAAAGTCATCAGAATTAGAACATATAAAAGTGCCATCAAAATCATTAGCTAATGAATTGAAATTGGTGACCACTAACAAGACAACAGAATCAGTAGACACTAACCAGGTATTGGAACCGGGTAACATGAAAAATGCATGCAAAATAGTGGACAGTACCAAGGAATCAGAATCGGAGAACGCTGGAAAAACATCCAACCTAAGGGAAAATACCATGGAAGCAGAGCAAACTAACATCGAATCAGAATGTTTGGAAAGAAACAACAGATTGAAATTGGTACAAACTGAAAAGGCGTCAGAATCAATGGAAACTAACGAGACTGTAGAAGCTGTAGACAGCAACAAGGACATCGTTGGTGTGTCTGAGACTGTTGAGTCATGCTTGCCTAAAGTTGCTTTATCAGAGTTTGTCAGCACTTCTGATGTGACATTACAACAAGAGCAAATCCAGGTAGCTGCCACAGTTATAAAGCAATCTGCAGTTCCTGATTCTAATAATGACATACTTATGTCCACTTCACAGGAAAAATCTGATCCAAAGCAACCTTTAACTATTAAAGATTGTGAATCAGAACATGAAACTAGTGACAATAATAGAACAAGTAATAAAGACCTTACAGCAGGTATAAGTGTTAAAGATTTTGAAAATGAAGATAAAGGTTTAAGAATCTGTTTAAGAACTAGACGTAGTAAAATGTCAAAAAACATTGATACCAATGTTGAAATACCAGTCAGCAATAAAACATTTTCAGGGAAGCTGTCTTGTGTTAGCACAGTTTCTTCAGAGAGTGATCTCTCAAAAACTCAGAGTCTCAGAAAGTCCAGAAATTCAGGGCATACAACTAACACGGACATTCAGACTAAAAAGTGCCGCATTCAAGCTGAGGAATCAGATGACAAGCCAAATTCTGAATTAACGGTTGATCGTCAAATAGACCAGTCTGATAATCAAATAAGCCAATCGGATAGCCATACCAGTGTGTTACAGAAAAGGAATCCAGGTCGTCCACATAAAAAGTCATCTGTCTCAATGAACAAGTCTGATCGCCTATCAAATAAGACATGTGAAAGTGAAGGAGACACAATTGACAGTTTGTGCAGTGTCACAGATAGTAAAGTACTGAAAAGTTCTGAAAGTGGTACAGAAAAAAACATAAATTGTACTAAAAGTCAAAGTAGTAAATCTGGTAAAAGTAATGGTAACGATGAAAAACAATCTAATGTAGAATATGTTGTACCCGATATGCAAAATATCAGGAGCGACATAGAAAATGGCTCTAGTAGTGAATGCATACAAACTGCGATGACCAGAAATAAAGCAAATGAGAATACAAGTGATGATAAGCTCAACAAAGTAAAGGAGATAATTAAAGTGCATGTACCTCGTAAGAGTAGCAGATCTGTGATGTACAGTGTCACTGAATTGATATGTACTGCAAAAGATAAGATTGAAAACCCGGGAGACAAAACTGATGATAAATCTACCAGCAATGATTGTGTTAATAATAGCGAAAGTGGAAAGACATGTGCTAAGCTGATAAATAGGAACAATAATGGATCTGATTTACATGTATGTACTAACATTTTTGAAGCCATGTCTACACGCATGCATACGCCCAGTACTTGCACTCCAGATGGAGAACTGAAAGATAATCATGGCAAAGACACTTGCATTAAAAGTCAGAAAGATCTGAGTCAGTCGGTAGACAACACTGCTGAATCTGTAAAGTCAACTGAAAGTTATTCACTTGTAGTATCTGTCACATCTTGTTCTCAGTTACCAGAAAACCAGGCAGATCCTTGGAAGACCCCCATTGTAAAGTTGTCCAATTTCTTGCCAAAAGTGTTACCACAGGAGCTGCTAGAAAAGAGTCCACATTTATGCCGGAGACAAGTTATTTTCCACTGTACAAGGAGAGGAGAGAGTCCAGTGAAGAATATCTTTATGGAAGGTCTTCAGTTAAATAACACTGTAAGTCCTCAACCATCAACAACTCACAGAAAAAGAAATAAGCGTGGAACTGTGTTGGACTTCAGTTCTGTTAGGTCAGAAGCTTTTGTTATTCAGGGTAATACAACCAGCTCTCAGGTGGAGAGAAGAAAGATTAAGGGAACTGAATCGGAGCATATGAGTAAAAGGACCAGAGTAAAACGTAATATGACTAAGAAAACATAAAAGTAGACATGTGTCTGTGACCGGAAAAATGGGGCTTATGGGGTTTGTGACCAGTGTAGCTCCTGATCAAATAACGCACTCCTGTTGTCTGATAACAATTTATATTGCTTGTTTGAAGCATAACGGGTGTTAGATTGATGGGATGGTGCACAGTGCATATCCTGATGAAACTGGTCAGACTGATCTGATCTACACTGGTCGCAAAACCCATAAGCCCCATTTCTCCAGTCACAGCCATATATATGTTCACACAAGTGTGTAAATACTGATCTGAATTTTCCGACTCCAACTAACACAAGAGAATCAGGAAATTTAGATTACACTTCGGCTGCAGGCTGTTAAAACACTAATTTTGTGTCTGGAGCATAACTGGAAAATATGCTTTGGAATATTTTCATGAAACCTCACACATGCATTGCCCATGTGCAGGTATAACAACTCTTACCTCACTAACATAGCTAAGTTGTTTGCTTAAAATTTCATATGCATGTTTATGATCTAACCACCACAGCGGTGGGATACATGTCATTGGCATTATTCTTGTTACTTGTTGGAAGCATGGCGGGTGTTTCATTGATGAAATGGCGAACAGTGCAAATCCTGATCAGACTGTGCGAATGCACAGGCTACACAATCTGATCTGGATCTACACTGGTCGCAGAACCAATGAGCATGGGGCTCATTGGTTCAGACTGTGCGAATGCACAGGCTACACAATCTGATCTGGATCTACACTGGTCGCAGAACCAATGAGCATGGGGCTCATTGGTTCTGTGACCCAGTGTAGATCCAGATCAGATTGTGTAGCCTGTGCATTCGCACAGTCTGATTAGGATCTGCACTGTTCGCCATTTCCAAAGTCACAGCTACAACTTCACTTGTGACTGTTCGTGTGGCTGTAGAAATGGAAGCTTATGATACATATAGCCAATCTAGCTCACAATCAACTACCCTGGCAGCCTGCTGGGGATCTATGCTTCATAGGGACTTGGCGGGTATTTTCACCCACTTAACCCTTAGAATGCGGAAAACAAAATTTTAATCTGCTGGTGTTTCATAGTCTTTGTCTCAATAAAAACATGGTTTGGCAGCACTTTAGAATCATTTCCATTGGAAATGATTCTAAAGTGCCACCTGACCATGTACTTGTTGAGAAAAATGCAAACTAAAAAAAAGCCATAAAATTTAATTCAGCTAATAGCGAACAGCCTAGGCCATAATATGGGACTACACTTGTTGTCAATTCTGTAAGCACTGCTTCTCAAGTCACAGCCACATATGAGACACGCCATGTGATTTTGTACCTTTGGACATCTGCGTAAGTTCATTAAATACATTTACAAAGTTTACAATATTTTTCATAAATAAAGTCAAAAATTTGACGCCATTTACGGAATATATTGTAAATTTTGTAAACGTATTGCATGAAATTATGCAGATCTCCGAAGGTACGAAATCACATGGCATGTCTCGTATTATCGCCAAACTAGCTTTGCAACATCTGATTAATTGTCTGCCTCATCTGTATTCTGTTTCACCCATATTCATTACTTTCGGAGTATGCAAAATTTAAATATTTGTTCTTTGTGTCTTATTCCTCATCGACGAGATGGTTCAAGTGGTGGCCACAACATATGCTTACGATCGTCAGTATTATCGTGTATCTTCAGAATGCAATGGGTTAAGAAACTGCAATGGTGTTGTTCATGTTCATTTAACCCTTAGACCGCTACTCACAACAATTGTCGTCTGCTGTTGCTTTTATATCTTGCCTTATTTCTCAATAAAAACATGGTTTGACAGTACCTCTGACAGTATTTCTGAAGTGCTGCCAAAGCATGTTGTAAATTATTCTAAAGTGCTGATGATAAAAATAGAAAATAAACAGCAGACGACAAAAAAATAAGATAGCGATCTAAGGGTTAAAGGGATCATTTTGAAAAATCTTAAATATTCACAATGTTTTTTCATATCCTCTCTAAAGGAAGTCCTTGGGGTATCCGGCAGCAAATCAGGAGGTCGTGCTTGTAAGAATCGGTGCTGAAAAGACTGCAATTTGCAATCCCCGTTACAGATGTAACGACTGTGAAATGGGCATAGTGCCCATATTACCACATCTCATGACTACCTGCCAATAGGAAATGGAAAATCAAGACTCGGATGGAAGACTGCATTATAAACCGGACGTTTTATAAGTATGTTATTGTTCACATTGGATTTTTAAGGAATTTAATGTGAGGGAGTGTTAAGCGTTAGAAATTTTCCATTTCCTGTTGAACAGGTAGTCATTAGATCTGGTAATATGTAACTTATTGGGGATAAATCTTGCTGTATGTGAAATAAGTGGAGCATGATACTGGCCAGTGATTGGCTTAGAAAGTAGGGCTAATTATAAAATTCATTGTACAGTCGAGCACCAGTATCTCGAAGTCGGAGGGAGATGGTATTTTAGTAGAGATAGGACTAACAAAAAAATATCAAATCATGTTGCCCATCTTAAAAAGATTATTCCTTAATATACTTACAAATTTATAATCACCAATTAACTAATGATCAAAGGTAGTAAACTACCCAACATTACAGGTGGCGTCACAACTCAGTCAATTGCTTAAATGTCCAGCGTGATATGCTTTTAATAATGAATCGTGTCAAGCACTCAAACAAATCGAGGTGGACCAATTAAGCAAACAACCGAGGCAGGTGTGAATTTATTTTGTTTTGTTTGATAATAGGTTTTGAAAATTGGTGTAACCAAATCGATCTTGGCAGCCAGGCGCCTAGGTGATTTATCCAAGCGTTTATGTGATCGAGATAGCGAAGTGATTTTTAACATATTTTGATACGGAGGGGAGCGAATGAACAGTCGAGATAGAGAACATATACGAGATAGGGCATGTTCGAGATAACCGAGGAAATTTATATTAAACAATATAGGGATATAATTCTGGACTTTAGCGAATCTTCGAGATAGGGGATATCATCGAGATACTGATGTTCGAGGTACTGGTGCTCGACTGTACATTGTTGTGAGCCAGCTCATCTGGAGCTACAATGTTTGCAGACATTTTCATTGGGAATGTATTGTATTCATTTTTCTCAACAAATTCTTACCAAACTTGGTCGCCTTAAACCGTATCGTTCCATGTCTTTGACCTACATCGTAGATTATGCAAAATGTTTTGTCTGACCTCTGATAAAAGTGAATGCACATCATTTGTGAAAAACAGTAGGTCCTCATCAAGTAGAAGTGTGCACGCTGAACTATGTTTATGTCGGAGCTCCAGATCAGTTTTGTATTTAAAGAGTAGTATACCCACATACTTCAAATTCAATGCATATTTTAATGTATTATTGATTTTCTTCCTTATTAAATAGGGAACAAATGATAAAAAAAAAAATCAAATTTAAAAACTCACTTATTTTTTTTTGCAGCTCAACTAAGTAAATGTTCAATTTTCACGACTATTTGAAAATCTATGCTTATTTTCGAATTGCTGTGCGTATTTTGTACTCCCACTTTTGATAATCAATGTGTATTTTGCTAAAATAAGTGCGTAAAATACGCCAATACACACCTTTTATCTGGTTGTCGACTAAAAGTAGAGCACTGGACTTCAATACCGGAGGTACCTATGCAAGTAGGCATTATCCTCACTCTCACCTCTAGAAATTCATTTGCACACCTCTTGGCCATATTTTACGTTTCATTCACGTGTGGGTAGCAGGTGGGAGCATATGAGGGGTAATTTAACTGTCGGGTTCATCCTAACCGGAATTCCGAATGGAGACCTAGTTTAGCCCTCACATACGTCTTTGGCCTTTTGTATGTGACAGTTGAATCTATTATGAGTATTCGCAATCCTATTTTAGGGGAAGTGGCCAACTGACTGGTGTGGTGTGGACCTGGCACCAGGTCAGGTTATTCTAATTATTTCAGGGCTGAATATATTTTTTCTGGATGTAAATAATCCGTTCTCATTATAGGCCGTTAAACACCAATAAACAAACAAACGCTTCATTCACTTTGTTTTTGTAAATTATTGTGTATGAAATGTAAGAAAACGTTTAACCAGGTGAGCTGATTATCTTGAAATAATGCCCTCTTGATTGGGTCCTACCACTAATTCCAGCGCAAAAATATTTACACAATTCCCTAACATTTGATTGGCCCATAGCAAGTCTCTGTCCAAAATGTATATCCCAGTAAACTCCCACGCCAAACTACTTTCCGTAACCATGAGGCGCAGTTAAAATAATTCTTAAGAAAACGGAAAATAAACACATTTTCTTGATGAATTTATTTCAAATGCTGGAATTATAAGGAATGAATGGCCTTTTTGTGGAATTTATCGGGGATATAAACTTGGAAAAGTCGCGGGAATACTGGATGAGGCCTTCCGGCCTTCGTCCAGTATTCCCGCGACTTTTCCAAGTTTATACCCCGATAAATTCCACAAAAAGGCCATTCATTTCTATAACAAATCAGCTCACCTTGTTAAGTAAATGGCATGAATCACCAATCATGTTTCTAACAAGCAATGCAGGTGGTTATCAGACTACAGGAGTGTGCTATTTCATCTGAAGCTTCACTGGTCACATGTCCCATACACAGGTTGAAGTAACGGACTGAGGTCTATAAATACATTAAATAAACAAATTTTGTTTACTCCCTCCATATAGTCCATCTATTGCAATAGATGGAGTAATAGATGGAGTATATGGAGGGAGTAAAATAAATGTTTTTAGCTTATTTTGTTTTCTTCATTTATTGATGCTTTTAGGCATATTTAATGTATTTATAGACCTCGGTCCGTTACTTAAACCTGTGGTCCCATAAGCCCCATTTCTCCAGTCACTAATTGGTGTGGTATGGATCTGGCTCCAGGTCAGATTATTCTAATTTAATATATTTATTTCGCTGTAAATATTCCGCTGTAAATATTCCGTTCTCATTTTGGGATTCCCCCCCGCCCCCAATACAGCAGGTTACGTGCAGGATCGAACGAACCCGTTGGCCTGGCCTGAAATGACCTTAGCTGTTGATAGGTTGTTAAACACTTTAGACATCAAATTGAATCTCCAGTCACAGACACTAATCATGCTAATGTAAGACAAACATTTGTGTCATTTATCATGTTTATGGTGCTTGTGTTCAGATGAAATATATACATGTCTATTAACCCTTACTACGCTGAATTAAATTTTGTCGTCTGCTGGAAATGTTTTATTTTCAATATTTGTCGATAAAAACCTGTTTTGACAGCGCATGAGAATCGTCTCCACTGGAGACAATTCTCATGTGCTGCCAAAACATGTTTTTTGTTAAGAATTAAGGCAAAAATGAAAAACAGCGGACGACAACTTTCGTCTCCAGCGTAGCGAGGGTCCAGTAACCCTTTCACTACTGAAGTAAATTTTGTCGTCTGCTGCTTGTGTTCTGTGTTTCATTTTTCTAATCAAAAACATGGTTTGACAGCACTTTAAAATCATTTCCAGTGGAGAGAATGATTCTAAAGTGCTGTCAAACCATGTTTTTATTGAGAAAGAAAACAAAATCTAAAACAACAGACGAGAATTTTTGTTTTTCCGCATTAAATAATGTTGTTTTTTTTTGCTTGTTATCGTTTGTAATATCGGTGTTACTTTATACATGTACATAGTTTTATTGTATGGGTGACAACAATGTGTTCACATAATTCCACCTTGGCCCAGTGTTGGCAAATATTCACCCATCCACCAAATATCCCCTCCCCCTTAATCCCTTAACCCTTACTACGCTGAATTAAATGTTGTCGTCTGCTGGAAATGTTTTATTTTCAATATTTCTCGACAAAAACCTGGTTTTGACAGCACATGAGAATCGTCTCCAGTGGAGACGATTCTCATGTGCTGTCAAAACAAGGTTTTTGTTAAGAATTAAAGCAAAAATGAAAAACAGCAGACGGCAATTTCCGTCAACAGCGTGGGAAGTGTTAATAGTTTGCGTCCCCTAAATGCAAAAAAGTGAGATATAGTGTTTACATTCGTGTCAGTGTCATTCCTAGTTGCTGGTTGGTCGGCAGCAAGCGACGGGTAATTCAACGATCGGGGTACATCCTTACCGGAATTCCGACTGGAGACCTGGTTTGGCCTCACATATGTCTTTGGCATTTTGTATGCGACAGTTGAATCTGGTTATACCCCTTATAGGAGTATTACGATTATTCGTAATCCTATTTTAGGGGAAGGGGCCAAGTGACTTTGGTGTGGTACGGACCTGGCACCAGGTCAGGTTATTTTAATTTCAGGGCTGAATATATTTTTTCTCGATGTAAATATTCCGTTCTGATTTTGGGATTTCCCCCCCAATGCAGCAGGTTAAAACGGGATTGTATGTGACTGGTGAATCTGGTTATACATATTATAAGAGTAGTAAGATTAGTGCCAAATTTTACGGCCATATAGGCAATGGAAAACATTATTTTTTTCTATAATATTAAATTTTATCAAAATTTAAGAATTTCGTGAAATTTGGTAAAATATTGATTTTATTACGAAAAATTGATTTGTCTATGGGAATTTAGGGGGAAAAGGAATTAGAATTGTGGGAGGAGTCAGAAAACGAAAAAAAATGGAAATTGACTCCGCAACGTAGCTATATAGCTTGGAAATGATCGAACTAAGAAAGCTAATTTTAAAAATCGGTCCCCATGTTAAATCCCCATTGACATCTTCACTCTCTGTGTGAAGATGTATATGGGGATTTGACATGGGGAAATTGTTTTTTCGCAATAAAATCAATATTGGACCAAATTTCACAAAATAAAAAGTAGGCTCATTCTTAAATTTTGATAAAATGTAATGTTATCGAAACAAATATGTTTTTGCATTGTTTATATGGCCGTAAATGTTGGGCAGGTTTCGTTAAACAGACGGTAGTGTGGTGAGGACCCGGCAACAGATCAGGTTATTCTAATTTCAGTTTGGGACAGCCAGAATTTTCAGATATTATTCTGCATATGGATACTGGGAGAATATTTATCAACACTGTTAATTATGACTTATTTAATCATGATCAATCTGACCGAATGAGTGGGTGGTTGGTCGGGTGAACGTGATGGGATAAATTAACGGTAAGGGTTCCTCCTTATAGGAATCACGATTTACCTGGTTTGACCAGGTACGTTTTTATCTTTGGCTCTTTTGTTACCTGGGGCCCATTATAAAAGTAGTAAGATTATTACTGATCCTACTGCTTTTGGGAGGGGCCAAGTGATTCTGGTGTGGCGAGGACCTGGCATCAGATCAGGTTTATTCTGATTTCAGAGATGAATATATAGTTTTGTTATTGTAAATACGTATTCAGTTCTGATTTTGGGATTTTCCCCCCTTTTGTACATGTACTTGAACATGTACATGTACTTGAACATGTACATGTACTTGTACAGGTAATATATGGGATTTAGTACTAAACCCATTGACCCGGCCTTAAATGACATTAGCTGTTGATAGGCCATTAAACCCCAACAAACAAACAAACTGACCGAATGAATCATGACTTTCAAATTGTCAAATTAATTGGAAGGGATCAGTGGAGAAAGCGGGCTTTAGTCCATGGACTTAGCCCCGTTCAGCCACTGACCCCTCAATTATGGTACAATAACACATCCACACCCTCCAGTATGCTTGTATATGAGCACAGCCAACAGGAATTATCTTGCTTTTCGTATTGCTGTATTTCGCTACCAGTGATGTATAAAATAAGTCATATTTTGCTGACTTTTATTTAGAGAATGATACATATTTGCAGTCCATGTGCTGCAAAAAAAGTGTATTTTGCTAAAAATAAGTTAAAGATGAAAAACAGCAGAAGACAAAACAACATGTATTCGGTTGCAGCCTTTTAGGAGTTTTAACTCTTTGCATGCTGGGAAATTTGTGGGCTATAAATAGTTCAAAAATAGCAGACGACAATTCGTTGTATTTTCTTTTATTTCTCCCTATAAATTTCATGAATATGTCTTGGAATTTCATTAGAATTGCGTCCAGAGGACGCAATTCTAATGAAATTGCAAGACATATTTACAGAGAGAAATAAGAAACATGTCATAAGTTGTTAGATGTTATTTTCACTGCTAGCATGCAACAAGTTAAAAGGCCTTTATCCTATCCTATTAACTCTTGTTTTAGAATTAATTAGATTTATCACATACAATGGTATACCTTACAGTGTTAATCTTCTTTCCTTGCTCCCCTTGTTGAGGAATGGGCTGTGGTCTAGGGATAGAACATTTCACTTCAATACCAGAGGTAGCGGGTTCAATGCGACGGCATAAATTAACGGTAGGGGTTACTCCTTATAGGAATTACGATTTGCCTGGTTTGTCCCTCAGGTACGTTTTTATCTTTGGCTCTTGTTACCTGAGAGTTGAATTGGGTTATTGCCCATTATAAAAGTAGTAAGATTATTACTGATCCTACTGCTTTTAGGAGGGGGCCAAGTGATGCTGGTGTGGTGAGGACCTGGCATCAGATCAGGATTATTCTGATTTCAGGGCTGAATATATAGTTTTGTTATTGTAAATATTCAGTTCTGATTTTTGGGATTTTCCCCCCATTTAGTACTAAACCCATTGACCCGGCCTTAAATGACCTTAGTTGTTGATAGGCCGTTAAACCCCAACAAACAAACAAACAAACATCATTCCATGCAGGGGCGGATCCAGGATTTATGTCTAGAGGGGGCGTGGATTTCAAATGACACATATGATCGTCAACTTTCATAAAATTCAGATTATTTTCTGCATTTTTCTTATTTCTTATCAAAAGTATAATTATGTTGTTACCACTCAGTTGAACCGTCTCGACGAGAAGGTTCAACTGAGTGGTAATAACATACACCATGGGTGAGACATAAGAAAATAATCAGACCATTCCAAGTAAAAGCGTGAAGAATACTTTCATAATATTTCCATCCCACTAGTCTTTCGGGTAAGACGTTAATCTCGTGTGTGGATGGCTGTTGGGAGCATGCGAAGGGAAATTTAACAATAGAGTTCATCCTTAAAGGAATCGTATTATTCCTGGTTGGCCCACAGGTGGAAGGCTCGAACCTAGGACCCAATAAATGGCTCCTTTGAAAAGCATTACCCCACCCACCAATTTCCATACACAATACAGTATAGCATATTCCAATAGGCTATACGGTATAGTATTTTGTTGAAATTAGTCTTCCGGTTTGTGAGAAGATTTTTTAAGAATTTGAATCAATTCTTTGCAAAAACGACAAAAGTATGTGCCGCACTCCTGGGACCACCAAATGCAGCTCATGAAGACCCGTTTGCTGCGCCATATTACATCAAAATCAGTTTCCTATTATTAAAGGAAAATATCAAATAATACTGACTTTAGAGTGGGTGCTTTCAACACTTTCAGCCATTGTTGTTGTTGTAACGACGTGATCATGCACCTTGACTAAATACTAATTCCAACTCCAGATGATGAACACGATTTTGAGGATTCTCATTGGGCACGAGTAGCTACATTCACGTATATGGCAAGAGCTTGTTCATCAATAAACTCCACAACCGTTAAACGTGTGTATCAATTTGATATTTCAAATGCGAAAAATATTGCGAATACTTACCATGTTTATTCCAATAAACACCCCCAGGGATGCCATTAGTGGGATCAAAACGTTGAAAATATGATCAAAATATGTTGTTTTCACATGTTGTATGTGAAAATAACATTTACAAAATGCAAATATGGCAGGTTGCCTACTATTAAAATAAATACGGTACATTTGTTAACTTTCCATTTGCTGTGAGCGTCTTTTTATTGCCCACCATATTGTTATGTGTGGGTGGTTGGTCGGGCGAACGTGAAGGCATAAATTAACGGCAGGGGTTCCTCCTTATAGGTAGTGGGTGGTGGTCGGGCGAATGAGACAGCGTAAATGAACGGTATGGGTTTATCCTTTAAATAGGAATCACGATTTGCCTGGTTTGGCCCTCAGGTACGTTTTTATCTTTGGCTCTTTAGTTACCTGGGAGTTGAATTGGGTTATTGCTCATTATAAAAGTAGTAAGATTATTACGGATCCTACTGCTTTTGGGAGGATCCAAGTGATTCTGGTGTGGCGAGGACCTGGCATCAGATCAGGATTATTCTGATTTCAGGGCTGAATATATAGTTTTGTTATTGTAAATATTCTGTTCTGATTTTGGGATTTTCCCCCCATTTGCACATGTACTTGAACATGTACTTGTACATGTAATATATGGGATTTAGTACTAAACCCATTGACCCGGCCTTAAATGACCGGTTTTGGAGAATTTATTGGAACATACACTTTTAATAATCCAACTATACTGGTTAAAAGTTTATATCCCCGATGAATTCACCGAATTTGCTTATTGTGACCATTTTAACCTGCTGCATTGGGGGGAAAATCCCAAAATCAGAACGGAATATTTACATCGAGAACAAATATATTCAGCCCTGAAATTAGAATAACCTGACCTGGTGCCAGGTCCATACCACACCAAAGTCACTTGGCCCCTTCCCCTAAAATAGGATTACGAATATCGTAATACTCACATAAGGGGTATAACCAGATTCAACTGTCACATACAAAATGCCAAAGACGTATGTGAGGGCCAAACCAGGTCTCCAGTCGGGATTCCGGTAAGGATGAACCCCGATCGTTAAATTACTCATCGCGTGCTCCCACCGGCCACCCACTGGCCAGGATTGGCTTTGGGTACTACGTTACTATCAAGAACATACTCGAACAGTTTTTTTTTAATGACAAGCCCTTTAGCTACATGATCTATAATGAATCATAAAACATCAAACCACTCCATCTGTGTTTTACATGTTTATTTTAATTATGAATAAACATTGTTATATACCACCATTGGATTAACAACAAAACATGATAAACAAAACAAGACATCATTAATACAACATGATAACTGCAGATTATGAACCCATTTAAGCTGTGCATGTTGCCAATTAAAGGTACATGCCCACTCAGTAGGCACAAAATGTTCTTTATAGGAATTAAATACGTGTATAATTGTGTCACTATTCCACCAGTTCTGAAAATTACGAGTGCCCGCTATACAGATATAATCATTTAGTAATATTTATTTTACTGATAGTGATGCGCGGTGGTATCAGGCTATTTTCATATGCAAATGAGGCATGATATTTTTTAATTATTTATACTAATTAAATGAGTTACCTGAAAAAAATAGCAGTTTCGACAGATTATAAAGTATGATCATTGCATATCAAAAAATAAATACATAGAATAAATAGTAATGTCTGTCAACATTTTAAGGAAACACAGTTATTGCCCCTTATATCAGTGTGGAAATTTAAGTCTGATCTATAATGTATAATAATGCCAATCAATACATGGTGTAATGGTGAATAAATGTTCATTTTGCCAGAAAATGGCTCAGATGATGTCTGATAGAAAGCACATTTTGTGACAACCGAGTGGGCATGTACCTTTAAACTGTGCAAATCTACCCATTTAAGATGTGCAAAAGGCCAATTAAACAGCGCAAATCTACCCATTTAAGCTGTGCTAAAGGCCAATTAAACTGCGCACATCTACCCATTTAAGCTGTGCAAATTGTCAATTAAACTGTGCAAATCTACCCATTTAAGCTGTGCAAATTGTCAATTAAACTGTGCAAATCTACCCATTTAAGCTGTGCAAATTGTCAATTAAACTGTGCTAATCTACCCATTTAACTCTGCATGCTAGCGGCGAAAATATCCGCCAAACGAATTAGGTGTATATGTTTTATTTCTCTCTGTAAATATGTCATGATATTTACGGGGAGAAATACAAGAAAATATGATGATTTTTTGTCCGCTAGTTTTGAACTATTTATAGCCCACAAGTTTCCCAGCATGCAAAGAGTTAAGCTGTGCCAACAGCCCATTACAAGAAGTACAAATATATCCACCTAATCCATGCTAAACAATGCAAATCTACCCATTTAACCCTTATATGCTGAATTAAATGTTGTCATCTGCTGTTTATTGTTATTTATGTTTGTATTGATGAAAACATGCTTTGACAGAGTCTGCAGACGATTCTCATGCGCTGCCAAAATCTGACTGAGGATTAAGACAAGTATGAAAACAGCAGATGACAGTTTTAGGTTGCCGCCATTTAATGGTGAAGCTGTGCAATTCAGATTACCCATTGAAGCTGTGCCAATCAACTCTTTGCATGCTGTGAAATGTGTGGGCTATAAATAGTTCAAAAATAGCAGATGACAATTCATTATATTTTCTTTTATTTCTCCTTATAAATGTCATGAATATGTCTTGGAATTTCATTAGAATTGTGTCCGGAGGACACAATTCTAATGAAATTTCAAGACATATTTACAGAGAGAAATAAAACATATACTCTTAATTCGTTTGGCGGATATTTTCGACGATAGCATTCAGTCTACACATTCAAACTGCAAATCTACTCTCGTGCAACACTGCAACTACACATTTATGCCATGTAAATCTATGTTCATTTGTGACCATGGTGACCCGTCAAAGGAAAAGGGACCAGTTGGATGGTGCTGAAAATACCACAATTTAAGATTTGTACAGTTTCTGCAAATATAATATAAATAGATTTATTTGGAGAAAATTTGAAGTAGGTATTTAGACAAGTAATGAAGCTTCAACACGTTTTGTAACATGCTGTTTACATTTGTTTTTTTGTGATGTTTGATTCTGATTTTTTTCAAGTCGCCAGATACATATATGTTCAATAATGTTACTATAACCTATTTAGACATGAAAAATCACCAAATTTTCGTCGGACATGATTGGATTTAACACATTTTTGCATGGTAATGTTTTTTATTGATCATCTGGCGAAATTATAGTACAATTTTATTTCTACATGACGATAAAATGCTTGATGCTCAGGGATTTTTCTGACGCGACGATATCTGAGAACCAAAGTACTTTTTGTATGGCCTTATGATTACTATAACATATTACTAGCACCTACTTACGTTATGTTTTACAGTTAAATAGACAGTGTCATGATTTGATTGCACCACAATGTCATGACATAATGTCGTTATAATGCTTTAAAGCTTTATGTTATGCATATCAAAAATTGCAAGTTGGGAGTCCTTTAGAATCGTCTCATTGAGATGATTCTAAAGCACTCCCAACTTGCCATTTTTGATGATACACAACACCGGCTGTGTTAATATTGCCAAGACGTTTTTGAACATTTATTGGCAAAGGGAACTCGCAATCAAGCAGTTTGGTTGGCTGAGCCTGAGCTGTTTGTTTGTTTGTTAGAGTTTAACGGCCTATCAACAGCTATAAAGGTCATTTAAGTCATTCAATGGGTTTAGTACTAAATCTCATATATTACCTGTACAAGTACATGTACAAATGGGGGGGGGGGGGGAATCCCAAAATCAGAACTGAATGTTTAAAATAAAAAAACAACTATATATTCAGCCCTGAAATCAGAATAATCCTGATCTGATGACAGGTCCTCACCACACCAGAATCACTTAACCCCCTCCCAAAAGCAGTAGGATTTGTAATAATCTTACCACTTTCATAATGGGCAAAAACCCAATTCAACTCCCAGGTAACAAAAGAGCCAAAGATAGGTACCTGAGGGCCAAACCAGGCAAATCATGATTCCTATAAGCAGGAACCTACACAGTTAATTTACGCCGCCGCGTAGCACAGCTCAGGCTCAGCCAATCAAGCTGATTGAGTTCAAGCATAATAATCAAGTATTTTTAAAATATTTTTTATAAATATTGGCAAGATTAGCGCATGCAGTGGTGTATAGCAAGAGTGGCAACAACAAAGTATACAGCGCTCCAGATAAGGAATTAGTAATTGAGTATTGTCACTCCATCATTTCTGAAGCAATTGGGTATTTCAACATTTTAATTGGGTAAAATAAAATCACACTACTGTTTACACATCAACAGACAGCAATTATTGAATAGTTTGCTTCGAAATGAAAACATGTCATGGCATTTCATTAGAATTGTCTCCTTGGAGACAATTCTAATGAAATACCAAGACGTGTTTTCATGGAAAATAAGAAAAATATGCTATATTTGTGGACTGTTTATTGTTTTCTGCAGCATGATAAAGGTACCACAAATTTTGTATTGCTTTTTCATACTCACTACTTCTTATTTCAATTAGGTTTTTGGCAATTTTAATTGGGTATTTAAGCAAATACCTGGAGCTCCGGTATACATTTTTGAGTCGGAAAATGCAAACATCAAACTTTCTCATTTTTCGCCCTTTTCCCATGACGGGTCGCATTTATGCTACATATTTATGTGAATATATTCATAATTATTCATTTATTGTCATATCAACATTTGCATAAAACCCTGATTTATATACCCAACTGCAAGAAATAGAACACATACATATAATCCGACTTCGTAATATAACAACAGCACATGACAATATTATTACCGTATAAATATTTTGGTCGCACCATCTTGTATGGAATACCAGCTGAAAAAGGTACCTTACGACCTTTGCAACCAGCGAAGCCCCAGATCAGCCTGCTCATCTGCAGTATGATCACATTCTACACTGTTTGGCATTTAGTCACAGAAATGGCCCTACTGTCCACAGAAAATGGTGTAAATATGCAAGTTGGTCATGATTTACAAATTTTTAAAATGTCCTAAAGTATTTTTTTCAGCCGATGACCTATATATAGTCCACATCAACATGGTATTTTTTTGCAGTAACACTCTCTCTGTGAGATATGTTGAACAATAATATACCTATTTATTATATACCTACCCATGAAATACATAGTTATACGATGTAAATAAAGGTCATATGTGCTCATCGATGAAATAAACAACTTCCGGTGAAAATACGACTACTTCCGCTATCTATATTCATAACGCGCACTGCAACGCAAATAGGCTGCAAATACACATTCATTACCGTATACAGTCTAAAAAACTGCTAATTTCCATGGAGCGGTATATAATAAATAGAATATTCATATTTTTGTAACGAATATGACATATATGTTCATCAAGTGGTGTGAAATGTCCATAGTTCTCTCGTGCCGTTACATATTTTTGCAACGAATATGACATATGTTCATCGAGTGGTGTGAAATGTCCATAGTTCACGTTGCCTAACGGCACGAGTGAACTATGGACATTTCACATCACTTGATGAACATATATGTCATATTCGTTGCAAAAATATGAATATCCTCTATTTATCCCATTACATATGTTATAGTACCCCTCTAGGGGTGTAGCAATTTAAACTAGACATTAATGGTAGAGTAGCCATGTGAACGAGGAACAAAACGACAGCTAGGTGCACTAAATTTGACTAGAAGCAATCCGGAAAAGAAGCAAATGCATTTTGGCTGGTCTGTGGACCCCGATATCTGTGACTTGCCATTGCAAAAAGAGTTTGTTTGTTTATTAGGGTTTAACGGCCTATGGACAGCGAGGGTCATTTAAGGCCGGGTCAATGGGTTTTGTACTAAATCCCATATATTACCTGTACAAGTACATGTACAAATGGGGGGAAAATCCCAAAATCAGAACTGAATATGCACAATAACAAAACTATATATTCAGCCCTGAAATCAGAATAATCCTGATCTGATGCCAGGTCCTCAACATTACTTTCCTAACAACTAAAGATTTTGATGATATTTGGCACACCAAATGTGGCATTTATGTACACACAAAAGTTTCTTTTTAAATCCTTATAACGGTCACAACAAAAAATCATGCACCATTCATTTGTATGATGCATATCCTGGAGAATGGTTTGCCTACATTGACTGTATTCCATTCTTCAATAAAATGATAGCTATATATGGCAACTTAAAAGTAGCAGAATAACAAAGTGATCACCCGAAGGGCACTGGATAGATAGCCACCAATGTGAGGAAGCTATTGATAAAGTTTGGTAAAGATCCAGCAAACAGATCAGGAGATATTCAACATTTGGACATACGTCCAAAATTGTTGAAGACGCCGTCGATGCCTACTCTGGATTGTGACTTCTATGTCTCACTGTCCAATAACCTTGGTGAGACAAAAAGCAAACATTGCTGTATTTGGTGCGCCATGCAGGGCTCCAGATAAGGAATTAGTAATTGAGTATTGTCACTCCATCATTTCTGAAGGAATTGGTGTATTTCAAAATTTTAATTGGGTAAAATAAAATCACACTACTGATATACATCAACAGACAGCAATTATTGAATTGTTTGTTCCTAAATGAAAACATGTCTTGGCATTTCATTAGAATTGTCTCCAAGATGTGTTCTCATTGAAAATAAGAAAAATATGCTAGATTTCTGCTCTGTTGCTTTCTGCAGCATGATAATGGTACCACAAAATTGTTATTGCTTTTTGATACTCGCTATTTCTGATTTCAATTATGTTTTTGGCAATTTTAATTGGGTATTTACGCAAATAAACAGCTTATCTGGAGCTCTGGCGCCATGTTTGAGCAAAATCTGTTGTGCTGTTGGAATATATTGAAGGAAAATCGACTAAAAATTTATGTCGTACATTACATCACTCTTTTCCGACACCCTGTGATCCCACGCCCAGTATTTAGCTACCGTCTGACAAAATGGTGCTTTTCTTTGCGACCAGTTAAGTTTCGTCAAACAGTGTGAATAATTATCAATCAAATTAACCGTTTAAAATAGTATGACAAACAAAGATTAAACTGTTTTGTCAGATCTACTCCAAAATGAGGTTCATCGCCTAGACTGTGCTACGGTCGTGTTAGTTTTCCCCGTGGACGACTGTACGGAGGGGAACGTAACCGGGAACAACGCGGGCGCCATCGTCGGGAACTCCCCCCGCAGCATCGGCATGGGCAGGCCCGCGGCCACCTGGGTCTGGATCATCTGTTGAAGCTGTAGGGGAGTTGGGAACACACTTGGCTGGCTCAGCATCATCTGGGCACCGAACGCCGGGTGCACAAACGTGCTGAAGTCTATCGGTAGGCCGCCGATCGTGCTGTGTGGCGATGGGGGGATTTTTAACATGCCCGAAGATGATGACGCGGCTGATTTCTGAAAATTTGAATATAGGGTTAACTGTATTGTAATATTGGGTTAACTGTATTGTAATTTTCAAATTTGCAGCGTATATCAGAAAATTATAGGTCGGAAAATCTGTTTAATGGCGACGCGCTAGCGGAGCCATTAAACTTGTTTTCCCACCTATCATTTTCTGATATACGCCGCAAATTTCAAAATTACAATGCGGTTAACCTATTTCTAATGCACTGGCGTAGGAAGACATATTGAAATAATTTGCGACCATTCATCAACAATGATATACCTGTAATGTATAACCATCAGTCAATCAGATTGCGTGATATTTATAGAGTGCATTAGAAAGGCAGATTATTAAACAATTGATTAAATTCATCTTTGAAAGAATGCTTATTAACACTTACAATGCTGAATTGACAAGCTTATTCAGAAAGTCTTATAAGACGCATTCCCTGAAGCGACTGTGTTCAGAGATATATATGCATAGCAACTGATAGAACATTTTATCGTAGATATATATGTTTATGCAAACGAGTAAACAGTAAAAATGAATTCAATAATTGTTAATTACTGAAAAATAATTTAATGTCGAATGGAACAGCTTCTGATTATATGTAGTATAGTAGATCATTTCACAATAAAAGATATAGCTATGACAAGTCGCGGTCAATAACATTTTTTTGTTTTAAGTGCAAATCTGAAGCACATGCAAAGAAAGTATTACAACTACTGGGTCTGAATCTTAAAATTGTTAAAATATACAAAAAAATATTTTTATAATAGACCAATTTCATCTACAATGTACAACAATGTTCAGAATTTAACCCTTTGAACCCGAAAGCCCGCGAGAGCTGTTTATGCAAACAGTGCAGATCCAGATGAGCCGACCCGTAACGATCTGTACTTTTTTAAAGGAATTTTCATATTTATGAGAACAAAAAATACCCCCTTTTCATAAATGGACTAGTCTGAAAACCATTTTGTGATGATTGGATTGGTTGCAACATTGACATATCAAAATCCATTCCAGTTACTTAGGGGTGAAAGGGTTAAGCTTTAAAATCACAGCCCATGCTTATAAAATTCCAAGCATATTCTCAGAATTTGTACTAAAAAATCAGACAGTTTGATTGGCCGACACTGAGCACAGCTCAGCCTCAACCAATGAAACTGCCTGATTCTGAGTAAGAGAAATAAAAATGAATGCAGATGAAATTTATGCTTTAGTATACAATGACTTAGTTGAAAACAGTAACTTTTGCAACTACTCCCGTACCATCTGTAGCCAGACGGACGTACAGGAGTAGATTGCAAGAGTTACTGTTCGCAACTAACAATGACTAACCTCGTTCTTCACGTCTGCTGGCTTGGAACTGTAAGCTGCTGTTGACAATGACGATTTATCCAATGATTTACTATGTTCGATGTGGGGTCGATGGGTAGGTACATTTAACGTCACACCTCGCTGACTAGCACTTGATGGCGACGTAAATTTTGACAAATCAGATGGACTAGAATTGGCTGCAACTTTCAACGATAAATCCTGAGGTGCTTCAAATGAGTCTTTATTCTGATCACCTTTGTTTTCTTTGTTGAAACTGGTGTTAAATAATAGTGATTCACCCCTTCGGTGCCTCGCCTCCTGAGCACGTAATGTTTTCATACTCAAGTCAAGAATCGGGGCTTCAGGTTGGCCTGTATTGCTCTTACTTGAATTAGTTTCCATGGAGTGAGTTTGCCGTCTCTTAGAATCTGATTGTTTAGAGCCAAGAGTAATGTCCCTTTGTGAACCCGAAGCAGATGGTGAGAAGTCTGCTACTTTTCTATCGGCCTCCATAAATGGATATTGACGTTTCTGTGAATGTGCGTGTGCTGGTTTGATTGTGAGGGAACTTTCGGTGACATTCGATGTGAGAGGCCCTTTAGGGGCCTGGAGATGATTCGATGGTGGGGGCTGCTTAGGGGGTGAAATGGTCCGACTTTTTGACTGGTTTGCGGTGTTTTTATCCATGGCACTAGATTTATTTCGCTGTTCTGTGACGAGCCTATTCAACGCCTCCAGGGATTTATTGTCCTTTGGCAAGGGGTTCATTAAGGGGTGCATGGCTGGCATAGGGAATTGGGGCAACATGAAGGGTAACGCCATCGGGGCAACTCCCTGCACAGGGCCCCCCATGGGGAACATCTGTGGGTACAAAAAATGCCTGTGAACACCACCGAGCGGCGAGAACAAACCAGACATCTGTTGTTGCTGTTGTTGTTGTTGTTGTTGATTATCACTGAGTGTCCGAGCAGTTTCGGGCACATTCACTGCTGGCTTGAAGTCATGTGCCACGTCATGTGACAGGTATCTCCCGTCCACCTCACTTTTCCTGGAATTCTGCATCTCGCTGTATTTAAACAAATGCTTTTCTTCTGTTATGTTTTTCACATCGGTTGCATCTTCTTTACCATCAGCGTCAGTGAAATTGATGTCGTCTGCTTTCCCGTTTTCATGGAGGAGTTCCCGCACTGTCTTCTGTCCACCAGACGGCTTTCTCACCTGTGAAGATGAGAAAAATAAATAGAGAATAGTGTACTCCAAATATTTTTGTTTTGACACAATTTACTTTGGGAAATCCCTATTTAATTCTTAGACCGCTACTCACAACAATTGTCGTCTGCTGTTGCTTTTATATCTTATTTCTTATTTCTCAATAAAAACATGGTTTGACAGCACTTCAGAATCATTTCCAATGAAAATGATTCTGAAGTGCCGTCAAAGCATGTTGTAAATTATTCTAACGTGCTGTCAAAGCATGTTTTGGACGATAAAAATGGAAAAATAAAAAATAAACAGCAGACAACAACAAAAATAAGATCGCGGTCTAAGGGTTAATACAAATTATATCCAAATACAGTGGCAACTCTCTAAACTGGACACTCAGGAAAATATGGATGCTGAACTTAGACGTGTTTCGCTGTTATGTTTCTCTGATTAAACTCACTTTTCATGATTACAAAACACTAGAATGTGTCATGAAGTGCTCACATGTCTGATTTACAATGGAACATCTCCAAACCGGACACCCTGGGGACCTCCCAGGGCTGGGGACCTCCCAGGCTGTCCGGTTTGGAAAGGTTCAACTGTACAGTGTTATTGTGATTAGACCACTACTGCCATACTAACCATAATATTGGCACGCTCACTGTTGTGAGGAAACCATATATTTTTATATGTTTCCCCAAACAAATGGTGTCCGAATATTTAGGGTTATTAAGGTATTCATATTTATTGCAAAGAATATGACTACAGTCTGCATTTGTTTACTCGAAGTCCAAGGGGCTGAGGAAAATACTGTGAGTTAACAAAAGTTTGAGTTAACAAGAGTTATTATATAGGAAACCATGTACTTGGGACCAATAATTTGACTTTGAGTTACCAGTAGTTTGACTGAAGAGAGTTTGAGGTAACGAGTGTCAACTGTATATGTTTATTTTGTGCCTACTGAGTGGGTATGTACCTTTAACTCTTTGTATGCTAGCGGCGAAAATATCCGCCAAACGAATTAGGAGTATATGTTTTATATCTCTCTGTAAATATGTCTTGAAATTTCATTAATTCTAATGAAATTCCAAGACATATTCATGACGTTTATAAGGAGAAATAAAAGAAAATATAATGAATTGTCATCTGCTATTTTTGAACTATTTTAAGCCCACAAATTTCCCAGCATGCAAAGAGTTAAGCGAGTTTGAGGTAACAAGTGTCAACTGTATATGTTTATCGAGTGGTGTAAAATGTACATAATTCACGAGGCACAAGTGAAATATGGACATTTCACACCACGAGAAAACATTTTGTAATATTCATTGCAATAAATATGAATATTCCATTTAGTAGATACTAATGTAGCTTCTGATCAGGATCTGCACTGTTTGCTATTTCATGAATGAAACACTTGTCATGCTTCTAAAAAGCAGTATGGATAGTTATCAGGCTACAGGAGTGTGCTACATGTATTTGAATAGGAGCTAGACTGGTCACAAACCCCATATGCCCCATTTCTCCAGTCACAGCCACATATCACAAACAAAGAAGCCTACTGGGATACATAAAACTATTGTCTGTTCCACTAACTTTTGGCAATTAAACACTTTAAATCCCAAAAATATTTAAATGTAAGTACTTTTCCTATGGCAATTTAATATACGGGAATAAAAATAGATTTCTTAAAAATAATTTTTGAAGTTGTGGACTGATTTTCAAAATCTAACTTTTGTTTTCTTATTTACATCAATTCCAAGCTATCTAGCGAGGTTTCGGAGTCAATTTCCATTTATTTTTTTTCAACTCTTCCTGCAGCTTCTTCAGCTTCTTTTGCCCCATGTTAATTTTTTTTTCACAATAAAATCAATATTTGATGGAAATTCATCAAAGAAAAAATAATGGGGAGTGTGACTTTTTGTTACTGATGAAAAAGTACTTACATTTAAATACTTTTTAGATTTAATGTGTTTACTAGCCAAAAGTTCATCGGCAGCAAAACGTGGAACAGACAGTAGTTGCATCTGGAGGTCGTTTCACTAAACTTCGTACGACTAAAATGTTTGTAAGTGTCTGTAAATTCACTTATGAACATTTTAATCGTACAAAGTTTAGTGAAACGACCCCAGCTGGGGCCTATTTCATCAACATTGCAAAGTATACTTTCCTAGCAAAGTATACTTTGAGGGAGAAATTTTCAATTTTAGAATAAATTTATTAATTTTTATTATACTGAATTTATTACATTATCACAGCCAATTTTGGCTGTGATAATGTAATAAATTCAGTATAATAATTCTGCATAGTTTTAATCATCAAATATATGCAATCGTTAGTTCTGCATGAAATAATGCATTTCGGAAAAATCAATGATTGCTCCCTCAAAGTATACTTTGCTAGGAAAGTATACTTTGCAATTTTGATGAAATCGGCTACAGTGGTGTATTAACCCTTTCACCCCTAAGTAACTGACATTAACTAACTACTTCAAATTTAGTTTGATGCTGTTCCAATATGTAGAATAGGGGATCATTTTGTAAAAAATATCCACAAATGGTGCAGATCCTGATGAGACGATCATGATGAGAAGGCTCGTTACGAGCCGGCTCATCAGGATCTACACAGTGTGCAAATATTATGAAAGTTCTCTGCAAGAGTTGAAAGGGTTAACACGTTGCATGCTGGGAAACTTGTCTTCCTTAAATTCAGCTGCTCAACACTTGAATTTATTAGATCTCAGATCGTGTCACAGATCATGTCACAAAGCTCCAGATAAGCTGCGTATTTGCTTAAATACCCAATTAAAATTGCCAAAAACCCAATTGAAATCAGAAGTAGCGAGTATCGAAAAGCAATACAAATTGTATGGTACCTTTTTCATGCTGCAGAAAACAATAAACAGACCACAAATATAGCATATTTTTCTTATTTTCTAAGAAAACACATCTTGGTATTTCATTAGAATTGTCTCCACAGAGACAATTCTAATGAAATGCCAAGACTTGTTTTCATTTCGAAGCAAACTATTCAATAATTGCTGTCTTTTGATGTGTAAACAGTAGTGTTATTTTATTTAACCCAATTCAAATTTTGAAATACCCAATTGCTTAAGAAGTGATGGAGTGACAATACTCAATTACTAATTCCTTATCGCTTCATGCGCAGCAAGTGATATATGTAATCACACTATATCATTTGATCACATTTCCAAAAACATGATACCGAAACAGACAGACAGACAGACAAACAGACATATGATAAGTAGGGAGGGTAGTTGTATTAATGTGGAATGATGTATCATTACTAAGTAATGCATGTGTGCAATATGAAGATATTAGCTGAAGGTAAACAGAAATTATAGGTGATTTGAGAAACTTTCAAAAAATAAATGGACGGACGAAACGGACAAAAATCACTTTCTAGGAATATCTGAAACCCAGTGCCTTTAAGCTAATGACAATCAATACATTCACATGGATTTGGTAATATATACTTTACATGCATTTACTTGTTACAAATGTAACAATGTTAGGTAATTGAACAAAACAACTTGTTAAAATGTTGAACAACTGGACGAAGGTAAACAGTTTTACAGCAAAATAAAGCAAGCCGAGTAGAAATATATAATCAAAGTACTGAAAGTACTGACTGGCGGGAGACAAGTAGCCACTTGTGAATTTGCATACTCAGAAATTCTTGTTAGAAATATATTCGATGTTGATTATTGGATGTACAATCTGCAAATTTGGAGAACTTGATGGTGTTTGTAAAATACAGCCTGCTCTAAACACAAATAGGTTGATGAAGCAAAGGTGCTTTATGTCCGACTAATAAACCGTTTTACGAGGTATATTGCAGACGTATTATGTGAAATCTTTTCAAAATTATGACTGGGCGTAGGCCTACGTGTATGCTGCATGAACGGCAAAATGTTTTCATGAATTTTGTTTCGCTCACCCAGAGGGTAATTTTTCGAAAATCGCCCGTAAACCACAATATGAAAAAGAAATGGCCTTCGACGTCGCATTGCAACTGCGTGGTACACGATACGGGGGGCGTCTCAATAACAGCAATTTGTTCTCTTCAAAAGTAAAGTTGGGCATGCCAACTATTTTACACATAATGTTGAGCATTGCCGTTTCAGTTCACTCGCTGACTTTAAATGTCACCTGACTGTTGTTAATTGCGAACGCAAATTGAGTCTATTGAGACGTCCCCCGATGAACAGAGAATCATGATCCCAATAGCGATTCGGGGGGCGTCTCAATAACAGCAATTTGTTCTCTTCAAAAGTAAAGTTGGGCATGCCAATTATTTTATACATAATGTTGAGCATTGCCGTTGCTATTAATAACTTGCTTTCAGTTCACTCGCTGACTTTAAATGTCACCTGACTGTTGTTAATTGCGAACGCAAATTGAGCCTATTGAGACGTCCCCCGATGAACAGAGAGCCACTTCCGAAAGTAGACCCGTGCAAAAGGCCAGAATCATGATCCCAATAGCGTGGAGACAGTATGTCTCCCGCCAAAAAGTAGATGCATATAAATAAGCTAAATAATATGGTTACCATGACAACAAGCATGGCTCACCTTTTCACCCCACTTAATCTTTCTTCGATCATCCCACATTTTCTCATGTTCGGATAATCTCTGGGCATCCTTAAAACACCAGAAAAAGACAAAAAAATATTAGAAAATGTATTCACTACATGCATTCATGTGACTGGAGAAATTGGACCAGTGTAGATCCAGATGATCAGCCTATGCATCCGCACACTCTGATCAGGATCTGCACTGTTCATTCACCATTCCTTCAATGAAACAATTCATGCTTCTAACATGGAATATAAAATTGTTGTAATCAGGCTACAAGAGTATGCTGTTTGATCAGGAGCCACAAATACATGCATAGGCAGCAAAATGAGAATTACCTCAATTTATTCCCAGTAACCCATACACTCAGAATGCATACCGGTATTTACAAAAATGATTTTTTTTTAAAGATTTTATTTTTCTTATTTCTCAATGACAATATAAGGTGTGACCAACGAGACGGTTCAAATGGTGGCCACAAGATATACTTCCATTGTGGAATAAAGAAATTATTTGAAATTTTCTGACAGTAAAATGGTGTATATTTAGTATGTAATGGGTTAATAGGAGTGGCTACTG
The DNA here is from genome assembly GCA_029237695.1 of Conchocele bisecta. Taxonomy (NCBI): domain Eukaryota; kingdom Metazoa; phylum Mollusca; class Bivalvia; order Lucinida; family Thyasiridae; genus Conchocele; species Conchocele bisecta. The sequence continues at coordinate 1,172,471 of CM055272.1, forward strand.
GATGCTGGAAGTAAAATATTGACTGGGGCTATATGAGTGCTGGTGGAAATATCTTGTTGAGTAACAGTAAGTTAAAGGTGCATGCCCACTCTCACAGTAGGTTATAATATAGGGAGACAGATAGTTTTGTATATTCTGTAAATATGACATTTTCTGGTAAAATAAACATAGATTCACCATTACCCCACGTATATATTGTCATTATTATACATTTTATATCAGATGTAAATTCCCACACTGATATCAGGGACGATAACCATGTTTCCTTAAAATGTTAACGTACATTACTATTTATTCTCTGTATTTATTTTTTGGTGTGCAATAATCATACTTTATAATCTGTAGAAAATAGTATTTTTTCAGTTGACGGATTTAGTATAAATAATCAATAAATAGCATGCCTCATTTGCATATGATAACAGCCTGATACCACCGTGAGTCACTATCAGTAAAATAAATATTACTAAATGATTATATCTGTATAGCGGGCACTTGTAATTTTTATAACTGGTGGAATAGTGACACAATTATACACTTATTTAATTCCTATAAAGAACAGTTTGTGCCTACTGCGTGGGCATGTACCTTTAAGTAGTGTCAAAGTCAGGGGCCTGTTTCACTAAACTTCGTAGAACTAAAATGTTCATAAGTGCAAAATTATGATAGTCTGTAAATTTCACATTAACATTGTTTTCTTGTAAACAATTATTGGATTTACATTTATTGAGCATAGGCTGCATATGCAGCCTATGCTCAATAAATGTAAATCCATCAATTGAAATTTACAGACGATCCTAAATTTACACTTACGAACATTTTAGTCGTATGAAGTTTAGTGAAACAGGGCCCAGGTTCTTGCCGAGGGTGTTTCGTATTGTTAAATAAGTGCCATGAGTATTTCGGTACAGTGGTCTGGGGGCAACCATGAAAAATACTTGTATTATTTACATTAATTACTGCATATTCAATATGCAACAGAGCTCCATATAAGCTGCGTATTTGCTTAAATACCCAATTTAAAAATTGCCAAAATTGAAATCAGAAGTAGTGAAAAAGCAATAACAATTTTGTGGTACCTTTATCATGCTGCAGAAAACAATAAACAGACCACAAGTATAGCATATGTTTTCTTATTTTCCATGAAAATGCATCCAAGGAGACAATTCTAATGAAATGCCAAGACTTGTTTTCATTTCGAAGCAAACTATTCAATAATTGCTGTCTGTTGATGTGTAAACAGTAGTGTGACATTATTTTACCCAATTAAAATTTTGAAATACCCAATTGCTTCAGAAATAATGGAGTGAAAATACTCAATTACTAATTCCTTATCTGCAGCCCTGATGCAATATCAATTTGTTTATAGCATCTCGTCAACTTGGTGTGCGTTTGCACCAAGCCCCACTTGCCAACGGCGTATTTTACGCAATTATTTTAGCTGAATACGCATTGACTGATCGAGTGGGAGTACGAAATACGCACAGCAATGTGAAAATACGCATTGATTTTCAAATTGAGTAGTGAAAATACTGTCATAAAGTTTAATATTCACTTAGTTGAGCTTTTTGCAGCTCAAATAAGTGAATGTTTAAATTTGTTATATTTTTTATCATTTGTTCCCTATTTAGTAATGAAGAAAATCAATAATTCATTTGTAAAAGTAAAATACGCAATGATTTTGAAATCAGGCGGTATAGAACGCTTTAGACACAACACTTATCTGGAGAGCTGTATTAGTGATGGACAAACAATACAAGGGTATAAATACTGAATGTCCATGATGTGGGCCATCAAAAAGCAATTTTCAAAATTGTGTGTACGTCTACTGTACCTTTCTTCGCTTCATTTTCTCAATCTCCTCCTTTATAATCATCGCTTTCTCATGATCTGAGGATGCCACGGCCTCATCTTTCACAACCTTGTTGCCATCGGTAACAGGAGTCTCGCTGACCTTGATCTTCTCAATGGTTGTCTCTGGCTCATCCTTGACCTTTGGTTCGACCATGGGTTCGACCTTTGGTTCGACCTTTACTGGTAACTTGGGTTTCTGTGCTGGGATGTGTTGGAATGGCACTGAAATAATGGATTGATTGGATTGATTGATTGATTGATTGATTGTATTGATGGTTTGATTTGATTGATTGTATTGTTTGATTGGATTTACTGTTTGGATTGATTGTTTGATTGTATTGATTGTTTGATTGTGAATTGATTGATTGTTTGATTGGATTGCTCGTTTGATTGGATTGCTCGTTTGATTGGATTGATTGATTGATTGATTGTATTGCTTGTTTGATTGTATTGCTTGTTTGATTGGATTGCTTGTTTGATTAGATTGTTGCTCGTTTGATTGGATTGCTCGCTTGATTGGATTGCTCGCTTGATTGTATTGCTTGTTTGATTGGATTGCTTGTTTGATTGGATTGCTTGTTTGATTGAATTGATTGTTTGAGTGGATTGATTGTTTGATTGGATTGCTTGTTTGATTGGATTGCTTGTGATTGTTTGATTGGATTGCTTGTTTGATTGGATTGCTTGTTTGAGTGGATTGATTGTTTGATTGTTTAGATTGATTGATTGATTGATTGATTGTTTGATTGGATTGCTTGTTTGATTGGATTGCTTGTTTGATTGGATTGCTTGTTTAATTGGATTGCTTGTTTGATTGGATTGCTTGTTTGAGTGGATTGATTGTTTGATTGGATTGATTGCTTGACTGATGATTTAGAAAACAAACAAAAAACTTTTACTACATGGGCACGGCCTGCATGTCGCGCCCGCCGAAGCTTTGATATTATACTGAAAAACTTTAACCAAAAACTTTAGCCCGGACGCACGTTCATGCATATGTACGGACGTACGATCTTACATAAGTATGCCAATGTGCCGACTATATCGTGATGTCCGCAAGCGGGCGCGACATAAATGGAAACAAATCAATATTGACATTGGCACAGTGCATAGGACGTAATACAGACATAAACCTCACATAAACCTCACATAAACCTCAGACATAGCCCCAGTAGCCTATTTATCAAAATCGCTAAGCATACTTATCTAGCTAAGTAAACTTTGAGGGAGTAACTATTTATTTTACTTCATTTGTAGAAGTAACGACTGCATATATTTGATGATTAAAATAATGCAGAATTATCATACTGAATTTATTACATTATCACAGCCAATATACAGTAATAAATTCAGTTTAATAAAAATTAATAAATTTATCCTTAAATTGAAAATTTCCACCTCAAAGTATGCTTAATAGCAATGTTTGTGAAATAGGCTACACATCATCCAGCGGCTATATTCTACAATTCTACATTACCATTTTGCTTGTTATCTTCCAGTTGTTTGGTTGACGGGGCAGCTGTATTGTGAGATGGTGCACTCTTCTTCCTGACAATTGGCTTGATGTCTTTCCCTCTCTTGTGTCGCTCATACGGCAATAGTAACCTGTAATTAATGGTGCCGAAAATGATTCACATATTGTTACCTAGATCTGTTTGACCTTAATTTAAGCACACTTGCCAGGGGCGGATCCAGCATTTGGAGAACCGGGGGGAGGTAACTCTTGCAACCCCAGAACCCCCTCCTGCAGATCATCCACAGATTGTAATTCTGCCGCCATAACCACAGAACCACCCAGGCTACCTTGAATGAAACCTGGGTTGGTATTTATAAAACATTTGAAGCATATACTCCAACTTTGAACCCAAACTCAAGACATCATATACAGACGGGACCTCGGATTCAAGACTCATCCAAAAGACCGTCTCATCAGGATCTGCATTTTTTGCAGTTAATTTTCATATTTTTGACAAACAAAAACACACCTTTTTCATAAATGGACTAATCTGAAAATCATTTTGTGATGGTTAGATTGGTTTCAAAATTAACATATCAAAATCCATTCCAGTTACATAGGGGTGAGGGTTAACCTCTGACTTTCAACCCAAAATCAAGAACTTATTGGCCGAGTCCGAGTAAAACTAGGCCTCAGCCAATCAAAGTGCTTGATTTTGATCATGAGGTCGGAGTACACACTCAGGTGTGATTACATACTTCTCGTAATGCCGTCGTGTACAGGTGGCAGCACTAGTGCTCCCCGGGTTTCCCCCGAGCTGGTCGTACAGATACTTCCACATACGCTTGTTGGTCACCTGCAGACAAAATGGTTGATTGGTTCTATAAATAGATGGAGCTGTCAAATACCCGGGTTTCCCCCGAGCTGGTCGTACAGATACTTCCACATACGCTTGTTAGTCACCTGGGGACAAAATGGTTGATTGGTTCTATAAATAGATGGAGCTGTCAAATACTTGGGTTTTCCCCGAGCTGGTCGTACAGATACTTCCACATACGCTTGTTAGTCACCTGGGGACAAAATGGTTGATTGGTTCTATAAATAGATGGAGCTGTCAAATACTTGGGTTTCCCCCAAGCTGGTCGTACAGATACTTCCACATACGCTTGTTAGTCACCTGGGGACAAAATGGTTGATTGGTTCTATAAATAGATGGAGCTGTCAAATACTTGGGTTTCCCCCGAGCTGGTCGTACAGATACTTCCACATACACTTGTTGGTCACCTGGGAACAAAATGGTTGATTGCTTCGATCAATAGATGGGTGCTTGGGTGAACCAGTCAAACACCCGGGTTTTTAATCAGAGCTGGTTGTACAGATACTTCCACATACGCTTGTTAGTCACCTGTAGGCAGAGCATGGGTATTTGTGGTGCAATCTCTAAAATGGCTAGGTAAAAGTATGTCAAGGTAACTTGAAGGTCATGAGGTTAGCAGTGGGTGATACATAAAATTGAATGATTATGAGCATGTACGGTGGCTGTAGGCCTAATAGTATTGAAGATACAAACTTGACAAAAACTTTAACCGGAAGTCGACGCTGATACTGATGCCGTCCCCAACTAGGGGGTGACAACAGAAGTTCTCCCTATTCATTGAATAATCAAGCTAAAAATTGTTCCATTGAGAGTGTGTTAGAAATAAGCAAATGAAGTAGCTACAGTCAGTGTGTAGTATCTAGCTAAGTGTACTTTGAGGGAGCAATCATTTATTTTTCCAAAGATGCATTATTTGATATAGAAACTAACGAATGCAAATATTTGATGATTAACAGCATGCAGAATTATTATACTGAATTTATCACATTATCACAGCCAAAATGGCTGTGATAATGTTATAAATTCAGTATACCTAATAAAATTAATAATTATCCTTAAATTGAAAATTTCTCCCTCAAAGTGTACTTAGCAAGATAAGAATACTTTGAAATTTTGGTGAAATATGCTACAGGTGACAAGATATAATTTTTTTTTAGAAAATTGTTAATAAAACAAAATGTGACTACTCGCGAGCGATCAAGAACAAAACAGCAGTTAACCACCCGTGACCTTGACCTTGATCGGATGAAGCCCACATTCAAAAGGATTCTTTGGTTGATATAAATGTACATGTACATGTTAAGTATCACGAATATCAGAAAAGGTAGTCAAATTATCGCACAGAAATGACAATTGTCTACCGACAGATGGACAGATAGATGGACGGACAAGGTAAACACTATATGCCCCCCCCCCCCCCCCCCGACAACTATTGTTGCTGTGGCATAATCAACCTTTAATCCTTTCAACACCACAGGCCTGTATAGTGGTATTGGTAAAAAGTGTAGATCCAGACAACAACACCCACTTTTCATAAATGGATTAGTCTGAAAATCATTTTGTGACGATTGGATTTGTTGCAAAATTAATGTATCAAAATCCATTCCAGTTACTTCAGGGTGAACGGGTTAACATAGATTTCTGACTGACAGACAGATGCATCATGCAGAGACAGGACATTTTATAGTCAAAAGCACCCAAAGCTACAGATAAGGTGCGTATTGGTGTATTTTAAGCACTTATTTTAGCAGAGTGCAAAACACTAACAGCAATGTGAAAATACGCATTGATTTTCAAATAGAGTAGTGAAAATACTGTAATAAAGTTGAAAATTTACTTGAATTTTTAAATTTGTTTTATTTTTTATCATTTGTTCCCTGTTCAATAAGGAAGAAAATCAAAAAGATATTTGTAAAAGTAAAATACGCATTGAATTTGAAATATGGGGGTATAATACTCTTTAGACACAAAATGTATCTGGAGCTCTGCGCACCGATGTTAAAACTGTGAAAATCCAACTTACGGCTTCGTATCCACCAATCTTCTCCACCATGGAGTAAAAGCAGTACATATCCACTGAAACGATACACATACTCCGTGGCTGCGACTGGAGAAATGCAGCTTATGGGTTTTGCGACCAGTGTAGATCCAGATCAGCCTGTGCATCCGCACAGTCTGATCAGGATCTGCACTGTTCACTATTCCATCAATGAAACACCTGTCATGCTTCTGACAAGCAATATAGATTGTTATCCGGTTACATGCGTATGCTGCTTTATCTGGAGCTACACTCGTCACAAATCCCAGTAACACCATTTCTGCTGACACAGCCAAATATGACACAGAATTTCCAGCGCGTCATTGGGAAATGTGCAACTACTGTCTATTCCACGTTTTGTTGCCGACAAACTTTTGGCTATTAAAGACATTAAATCTGAGAAATATCTAAATTTAAGTAGTTTTTCATCAATAATAAAAGTCACCCTCCCCAAATAAAATTATTTGACGAAATTCCATTCAATATTGATTTTAGTGTGAAAAAACGATTTTCCTTTTTTTGTTATTGATGAAAAAGTACTTACCTATTAGATATTTAGCAAAACGTGGAACAGACAGTAGTTTCCTGATAAAGATCATTATCATACCGCAGATACATAAATTTCTCTGGTTTTGATTTGTCATCTTGTCAACCCATGTCGCCTCTCAAGCCCGTCAACATGGTTCATATCAAAAATCCACATAAAACAAAAAAAAATAAGTTTGGTAATCACCTCTGAAACCAAGCCATATATATAGTCACTGGAAATGATAAAAAAAAAACAAAGTGAAAGTGAAAGTGAATGGGTTTAACGTCCCAGCAACAGCTAAAGTCATATAGAGACGGGACCACAGTTTAAAGTCTCATCCGACAGACCAGTGGGATGAAAGATACTATGAAAGATTAGATTTTGAAAATTTGTTTAGAATTTAACAAGTTGTTTACAAATTTCTATTGTTTATGTAGGTTGACAATATTTGTAACGCTTTGATGTCATGTTTCCATGATGTTTTACACTGATATACAATGTAACTATGTTTTGGAGAAAGATTTAGAAAGGGGCGGATCTAGGTGGGGGGAGGTGGGTTCCGGGGTTGCAACCCCCCCTGCATGAATGTATGGCAAAACAATAGTTAGGTGTGGTCTGCTACCTTGTTTGAAGCCGAGGCTGGGTATGCGGCCGATCGGTGAGCCGCGACTCTTCATGAACTTGTGCAGGTTGATCAGGAACGCCTGCTCGTCCTGGCTCACCTTGATCTTGTCCAATCGGAATCCGTTACGCAGGGGCGTGTCTCGCTTACCCAGCTATAAATATCAATATTGACAGGATATCAAAAACGTTTCACGGCACATACGCACTGTGTTGACAGGATAAATATACATATCTATCCAACATAGCAGTGTAATTAATGCACAGGATATTCCATCATATATTTTGAATAGCAGGAAATAATACACAAGTGTGCATAGACAACGAGTGAGTGCAGTTGTTTCCATGGAAACCGGTGCACACTCGCATATTATTTCCCGCTATTCAAAATATATGATGGAATATCCAATTAATTACACTTGTACATTGGATAGATATTTTGTGCATTTAATCTATTTGTTTCTTCAGATTACATCTATAAAATGTGCTGCTCGCAATAATAGTTACCCGACAAAGTATTTTACGTGTCTTGACGTCAGACATCAAACATGACAGGCTTTCTCTAACAGAGTGTATAAATACAGGATCTTATGTCAGTCAGAATTTATTATATTTAACATGGTATTTATGAAACAAAGATACTGTTTTCCTAAGAAGCTAGGCTATGCCTCGTTTATATGAAATCAATAATTTAATGAATTTCATATTAACCCATAGACCGCTACTCACAACAATTGTCATCTGCTGTTGCTTTTATATCTTGCCTTATTTGAATGATTCTGAAGTGCTGTCAAAGCATGTTGTAAATTATTCTAAAGTGCTGTCAAAGCATGTTTTTGATGATAAAAATGGAAAATAAAAAAATAAACATCAGACGACAAAAAAATTATGATAGCGGTTTAAGGGTTAATCACAAATATTAGATTCTATTTATTGCATAAGCATATAATCATAACATAAAGCTAAACACCATGTAAATCAATACATGATCTGAATGGATACAATCAAAACTGTCCAAACAGATCACATATCACTCAGTATACTCATAGGGAAATCAGTCCAATATTAGTATTAGAGTTGTTTCCCTTGTCTTAAGAAAAGGCATCAAACAGTGACATTTTGCTATTCAAATTGCAAGCAGTTTTGTGCGGATGTACTGGCTCGGCCTGGGTCTATGCTGATTACACAGGCAATAATCAGATCAGATTAGCATATCATCTCCCACTTATCTACACCGAGATGTCAGATTCTACATCAAGAGTTGTAATCATATTTGTGGTTGTGACAGCAAAAATGTTGTGACTATGAGAAATGGGTCTTATGGGTTTCGCGACCAGCGTAGATCCAGACCAGACTGCGCATCCGCGCAGTCTGATCAGGATCTGCACTGTTCGCCATTCTATCAATAACACCCGTCATGCTTTTAATAAGCAATAGAGTAAGTGTACCTGGCTTTACACAGTGTACGTGGCTTCACACAGTGTACAGTGTACGTGGCTTCACACAGTTTACGTGGCTTCATCCACCTCGATATTTTACTTGTTTGATGACTGTTTACAGTTGTCTGAATCGTGTAAACACATTTGACTTTCTGAAAACAATTGTCTTCAGAAAACCGCATATACAATGAAGTAAAATATTGAGGTGTGCGAAGCCACATACACTGTGCGAAGCCAGGTATACTTACTCTATAGATTGCTACCAGGCTACAGGAATGTGCCATTTGATCAGGTGTTACACTCGTGACAAAGCATTAAAAGCCCCATTTCTCCAGTCACAGGCCCATTTTATCAATACACGTCTCATTCACCGTATGCATGCGACGTGGAACTAGAAACGCAATACTTATGTTTCTAGTATCGGTTGCATATGGTGAACTGGTAGATATAACTAGATGGCAGAGCTCCAGTTAATGTGCGTAATTTGGAGGTAAATTTCTTATTTCTCCATCAAAAATGGCAAGTTGGGAGTGCTTTAGAATCGTCTCAATGAGACGATTCTAAAGCACTCCCAACTTGCCATTTTTGATAAAGAAATAACAAAATTTCACCCCAAATTGGTCAAATTACGCACCTTAACTAGAGCTCTAGATGGCCGAGGCCCGCATGTCGCACCCGCTGAGGCTTTGATAGTATACCGAAAAACTTTAACCCGGACATGCTAGCTACGCCAATGTGCCGACTATATCCAGGGACGGATCTAGAGGGGAGTTCCGGGGTTGCAACCCCAACTCCCACTTTCAGCCACAGAGTTTACATAGATCACAGTTTACCACCAGATGGAGTCTGATTTCAAAATTTGTCCAGGGGAACATGCCCCTAGCATACTCCCCCTCCCACCCCCCCCCCCCACCACCCCCGCTAAAAAATGCTGGATCCGCTCCTGATATTGTGATTGTGCTGTCCACAAGCGGGTGCGACAAACACAATCGACGGCAATGAAAACCGCTATCCTAGATTACCCTATGTACTTATCTAGCCAATTATACTTTGAGGGAGTAATCATTTATTTTTTCCCTAAATGCATTATGTCATATAGAACTAACGATGATTTCATTGATGATTAAAAGTATGCAGAATTATTATACTGAATTTATTACATTATCACAGCTAAAATGGCTGTGATAATGTAATAATTCAGTATAATAAAAATTAATAAATTTATCCTTAAATTGAACATTTCTCCCTCAAAGTATACTTTCCTAGATAAGTATACTTTGCAATGTTGGTGAAATAGGCTACTGATACACACAAATATACACAGGATACATAGGACTAACTAATTAACAATCTGAGACAACGAAACCTCAAGTTTACCCTACGCAACCTGATACCAGAAATACAAATATTCCGTTGTATAGAGCAATATTGAATCTGACCTTGACTGGGCTGGACTCTATGACCTTCCTGGGCTCAGACTTGAATGTACCAGACGAGGAGCTGCTATCGTCCGAACTCTCGTTCGACGACTCGTGTTTCGTATCGGCCCTCTTCCTGCGGCGGCCTTTGAACACTGGGGCTGTAGGTATGAGTATAGAGAATAGTAGGTTCGTGCCATGAATAAATAAAAATATCTGGCAAGGCTCAGGAAATAAATGGGATGGGCGAGGCTCTGCCGAGCACATCCCGTTTCCGTGCCGCGACAGATATTTTTTTCCCATTCACGGCACTAACCTACTATTCTATTTATCCCGGCAACACCTACAAATAGCTTTCAAATGCAATAAAAATAACGCCAGCCACCGCACATATTCATACGCAGTGATTAGGTTGTACTGTATTGACAGGATATCAAAAAAAATTCATGGCACCGTGTTTCACGGCACATACGCACTGTGTTGACGGGATAAAGTATATTTCTTACACTTCAGAGGATAGTTAAATATATAACAAGGCCATTGTTGTTACGAAACTCCCTTGCTGGCAGCCTTGATAACAAACAAGAGGGCCATGATGGCCCTAATTCGCTCACCTGACTCCATGAACACCAAAGGAGAATGCGACATTGAGTTCATGTGTTTTAAAAAAATTGTGCTATTTTTAGATGGCGGTCATCTTGGATTAAGCGATGACTGTCATTTTACCAAATCTGAAAATGCTTCACCCAAAGATCTTAACTTCCTATGAAGTTTGGCCAGCATCGGCCATGTGGTTCCTGAGAAAAAGACGTTCAAAATCTTGAATAAATGGACCTTTTGGTCGCCTCATCGATACCTTCAATTTGATATATGGCATGAGCATATTCGGTCAAAACAAAAATGGACCCCAATTTGACCCCACGGGCCATGTCCATTTTTGACCCCGGGGTCACCATTTTCACAACTTTCAAAGAGCATAGTAAATCGATCATTCCTACCAAGTTTAGTCGAAATCCGGCCAACGGTTCATGAGAAGAAGAATTTTTAAGAATTTATGCTATTTTTAGACGGCGGCCATCTTGGATTAGCGATGACCTCCATTTTAACAAATCTGAAAAGGCTTCACCCATGGACCATAACTTTTAAGTTTGGCTACCAAGGTCCAAGCGGTTCATGTGAAGAAGAATTTTGAAATCTCTAATAAAACAACAACCATTTGACATTTCGGCGGCCATCTTGGATGACATAATCCGATTTCGACAAAAAATGTACCAGAGTGATCGCCTCATTGATACCTTCGATTTGATATATAACATGACCATATTTGGTCAAAAATAAAATTTGACCCCACGGGCCACGCCCATCTTTAACCCCGGGGTCACCATTTTAACACCTTTGAAAGAGCATTGTACATCGATCATTCCTACTAAGTTTCGTCGAAATCCGGCTAGCGGTTCATGAGAAGCAGATTTTTTGAGAATTTATGCTATTTTTAGACGGCGGCCATCTTGGATTAGCGATGACCTCCATTTTAACAAATCTGAAAAGGCTTCACCCATGGACCATAACTTTTAAGTTTGGCTACCATGGGCCAAGCGGTTCATGTGAAGAAGAATTTTGAAATCTCTAATAAAAGAACGACCATTTGACATTTCGGCGGCCATCTTGGATGACATAACAATCCAATTTCGACAAAAAATGTACCAGAGTGATCGCCTCATTGATAACTTCGATTTGATATATAACATGACCATATTCGGTCAAAAATAAAATTTGACCCTAATTTGACCCCACGGGCCACGCCCATTTTTGACCTCGGGGTCACCATTTTAACAACTTTGAAAGAGCAATGTACGTCGATCATTCCTACCAAGTTTTGTCGAAATCCGGTTAGCGGTTCTTGAGAAGAAGATTTTTGAAGAATTTGTGCTATTTTTAGACGGCGGCCATCTTGGATTATGTGATGACGTCATTTTAACAATTTTGTAATCCCCCTACCTAAGGACCATGACCATGAAGTTTAGTGACTATAGGCCCAATGGTTACCGAGGAGAAGACGTTTGAAAATGTTTACGGACGACGACGGACGACGGACGACGGACACATTGCGGTAACAATAGCTCACATGAGCTTTGCTCAGGTGAGCTAAAAAAGAAAGAAATTGAATGCATTTGCCTTACAAACAAGGTGAACATAAGTCCTCAGTGACCTTGACCTTGGGCAGTCGGATATGGGTCATATGCAAAACAAAGAACCAACCATAGACGCACGCTGTGGCCAAATATTATCAAAATCAGTGAAGCGGTTCATAAGTTACTGAAAAATGAACGGTGTTACTAACATGCACACACATACCTACATGTACTAATGCTGGGGGGGGGGGGGGGGGAGAGTATGTGTGGGGCTGGAAATTAAAATACTGACGATGTACCGGTAATGATACACATGAAGTTTTAAGCCAAACGGTCATATGGTAAAGAAATCTGATGTCACGTTTCTTAGTTTAACTTTAAACTAAACAACGTGACGTTAAACCGACCACCATAAATGCCCCGGTAGTAGTTCTAAGGGAAATTGCCTTGCGAGATCAATGTTTGTCATCCTATTAACTCTTTGCATGCTGGGAAATTTGTGGGCTATAAATAGTTAAAAAATAGCAGATGACAATTCATTATATTTTCTTTTATTTCTCCTTATAAATGTCATGAATATGTCTTGGAATTTCATTAGAATTGTGTCCGGAGGGGGACACAATTCTAATGAAATTTCAAGACATATTTACAGAGAGAAATAAAACATATACTCCTAATTCGTTTGGCGGATATTTTCGCCGCTAGCATGCAAAGAGTTAAGTCCAATCTATCCACTCATACCAAGATGTTCACATCTGATCTCCAGGTCCTCCATGTCCGGCCAGTCGAACACGTCCCGGCAGAAATACACGCGGTTGTTCTCCTTCGCGGAGGAATAGCCACCGAAGGCACACACCAGGGCGTCCCTCAGCCACTCGTCGGCGCAGTTCTCCACGCGTTTCAGCACAGCGCGGTACCGACAATACTTCGTGTAGCTCATAATGGTCACCTCCGGGGAGGAGTCGTCTAATACGTGATCTGCAATGGAGAACAAGTGAAGACATTTGAATGTACTGTTTCTCAGATATGTGCAAACCGTGATGAAATGCAGGGATTCTGCTGGCGATCGCCACTTTCGCAATTGGCGATAAAAATAAACTATTGGCGATAAAAAGATTTTGAAAAAAAATAATTAAAAAATAAAAAAAATATTATTCCCCCCCAGCGGAATCCCTGGAAATGTATCTGTAAAACATGAGTGGATTTGTACCATATTTCTGAGAACCAAATTCAAGGTGTATGATCATGTGGTACTAACAACAACAACAAGTATTGAAACTTCCAGAATCCATCCGATTCAAAGTACGTATTCTTTTATATTGTCCGTATTACGTAACGGACTTTGATGAAATATGGCACATCAAACGCTGCATTTGGTGGTCTCTGTACTTTGGCCCAAACTTCTGTCGCTTTTGCGAAGAATCGATTTCCGTGTTGGTAGACACGGAAATCGATTCTTCGCAAAAACGACATAAGCCTGTGCCGAACTCCCTGGATGTCCAAATGCAGCTCATGAAAATGCGTTTGCTGCGCCATATTTCATCAAAATCCATTTCATATTAAGGAACATATCAAATAATACTTACCCACTTGGAGTGGGCAAGATTTCAACACGTTCAGCCACTGTTGTTGTTGTTATAACCATGTGATCATGCACCTTGTAATTGGATAGATCTGGAAAAAATTGGGGATTGGCCAAAAAAAAATACAAGAATTCCGCCACGGAAGCGGTGTCGCGCCTACCGAGGCATTTGACCGTGAACATTACAAGTAAATAAATTGACCTTGACCTTCAGAATTTGGATGTGGGGGTGTGTGTGTAATGAAGCATCATCCGTAGACAAACATTGATGTGAAATATTATCAATGTCTGGAAAGGGGTTAAAGAGATATTGTGAAAAAACAATAACTTTAACGCATTTCTGTTACAAAACCGGTGAACATTACAAGTAAATAAATGACATTGACCTTGAGAATTTGGATGTGGGGGTGTGCGTAATGATGCATCATCCCTAGACAAACATTGATGTGAAATATTATCAAAGTCTGGCAAGGGGTTAAAGAGATATTGTGAAAAAACAATAACTTTAACACATTTCTGTTACAAAACCGGTGAATATTACAAGTAAATTAATGACCTTGACCTTCAGAATTTGGATGTGGGGGTGTGCGTAATGAAGCATCATCCCTAGACAAACATTGATGTGAAATATTATCAAAGTCTGGCAAGGGGTTAAAGAGATATTGTGAAAAAACAATAACTTTAACGCATTTCTGTTACAAAACTGGTGAACATTATACAATTATTGTCTTTTGAGGAGGTGTACATGAGATTTACGGACCTGAGAAAAGTGATGTTCACCGACGCCGAAGGCGGAGGTGAACATCACTTTTCGAATGTCCGTAAATCTCATGTACACCGACTCAAAAGACAATAATTGTTTTATTATATGACACTATTATATGGCCCCATATTAAAATATTTCTGGCCAATATTTTTTTCAAAATATCCGGCCGAAAAAAAAATTGTTCACTTTGTTTTAGTTTCACACAATTTTCAACAATTATTTAAAAAAAAAATAAGGACAATGCTCTAAGGAGGTGAACAATAGGTTTGTTTGCATGAATAAACACATCTCGGACCGGTCTACATTAAATTTGTTTATAATCACGTGGTGGTGTTTCGGCCAATGAGAATGACTGAAATACTTAGTCATATAATAATACAAGTAAATAAATGACCTTGACCTTCAGAATTTGGATGTGGGGGTGTGCGTAATGAAGCATCATCCCTAGACAAACATTGATGTGAAATATTATCAAAGTCTGGCAAGGGGTTAAAGAGATATTGTGAAAAAACAATAACTTTAACGCATTTCTGTTACAAAACCGGTGAACATTACAAGGAAATAAATGACCTTGACCTTCAAAATTTGGATGTGGGGGTGTGCGTAATGAAGCATCATCCCTAGACAAACATTGATGTGAAATATTATCAATGTCTGGCAAGGGGTTAAAGAGATATTATGAAAAAACAATAACGCATTTGCCTTACAAAAAAAACGGACGACGCGTCGCGGACGACGCGGACGACGCGGACGGCGCGTCGCGGACGACGCGGACGACGCGGAAAAAGCGCCGACTATAGTCGCGCCTCTGCTAAAGCAGGCACGACAAAAACTACTGAAGCAATTAACAGGCATTGAGAAATTCTGTGTAGTCGATGGTAACCATCGATGCTAACACTACAGGTTTTTGCAATTGATCTATCTAGATGAGCCGACTCGTAATGAGCCGTCTCATCAGGAACTACACTTTTTGCAAGTAATTTTCACATTTTTCAGAAGAATAAAAACACCCCCTTTTTATAAATGGACTAGTCTGAAAATCATTTTGTGATGATTGGATTGGTCAGAATATTAACAAATCACAATCCATTCTAGTTACTTAGGGTTGAAAGGGTTAAATAAATTCCACTATTGTCTTGAATAAAACTTTCTAAAAGCTACATGTGTGACCTAGTATGAACCTTTCACAAAAAATTATAATTATTTTTCCCATTTATCACAATTTTTGATAGCAAAACTACGGTACTCAGAATTTAGTCAAATAAAATGGTGTATTTGGTGGATGTAAGTCATTACATATATTCACTGATTACAAATGAAACAAGATCCATTCACAACATTCATAATAGATGATGTAAACGAGTGTGAATTGTGAAATCCCACAATGACATGTATATGTATATACCGATATGAGGCTGTGAATGGGGAAATCAGATTTATCACATTTATGACCAGCATAGTCCCAGATCAGATCCGGGCCTGCACTGTTCACAGAAATGAAACAAGATCAATTAACTACAGTAAAAAACATATGCTGAAAAAGATTGTGAATTGCAAAATTCCACTTTCATGTACAAGTTCATGTACAGTGAAACTTCTCTAAACCGGACACCCTGGGAGGCCCCCAGGGTGTCCGGCTTAGAGAGGGTTCACTGTAAATCAGAGATTTGATCATTCTGAGCCATAGTTGTGTGCTATGCGATCACAAACAGACATTATCACCTGAGATAAATGATCGGGAAACTCATCAAAATAAGATCACAGGTGTTTGCTTGGTGTCCGGTTTTGAGAGATGCTGAGAATGAGGAAATGGGGCTTATCACATTTGCAACCAGTGTAGGGCAGAGCCTGCACTGTCTGCCATTCAGTCAGCAAAACATCTGTCATGCTTCTAACAAATATTCTATCTCATTCGGTGTGAGCGATCAAATCACTACAGGGGTGCGAGCAACACATTATATTGTGAGAAAACAGGAAATAAGTATAAAAAAAAGTTTGTCACAAAGAAATAGAAAACCAATTCACCCGTCCACATGATATTGGGCCAGCTTAAACACAATCCAGCACTTTTTAACCCTTTCACCCCTACAGGGCTCCAGATAAGGAATTGGTAATTGAGTATTGTCACTCCATCATTTCTGAAGCAATTGGGTATTTCAAAATTTTAATTGTGTAAAATAGAATCACACTACTATTTACACATTTACTGTCCGCATGTATTGAATAGTTTGCTTCTAAATGAAAACACATCTTGGTATTTCATTAGAATTGTCTCCTTGGAGACAATTCTAATGAAATACCAAGATGTGTTTTCATGTAAAAATAAGAAAATATGCTATATTTGTGGTCTGTTTATTGTTTTCTGTAGCATGATAAAGATACCACACTTTTTTCATTGCTTTTTGATACTCACTACTTCTGATTTCAATTGGGTTTTTGGCAATTTTAATTGGGTATTTACGCAAATACGCACCTTATCTGGAGCTCTGCCCCTAATAAGTAATTGGAATAGATTTTGATAAGTTAATTTTGTAGCCAATCTGAATCAACACAAAACCATTTTCAGACTAGTCCATTTATGAAAAGGTGGTGTTTTTATTAAAAAAAATATGAACATTACTTGCAAAAAGTGCAGATCCTAATGAGACGTCTCATATGGATCTACACTGTTTGCCAATACCACTTATGGTGTTGAAAGGGTTTATAAGAGGGCATTTGAGATGCCTGGATCAGGAACTAGACTGGCCACGAATGTGACGAGCCACATATTGTAAATGACATTCAGTGACATTAATATATTACAACATATCCGGTGGGTATCATTTCATTGATATCGGATTATACTAAGAATCTGGAAAAGATGAGATATTCAACAGTTTTCTAGTATCGATGACATATATGTGGGCGGCACGCTGAGAAAATTTGCCTTATGACATTACCAACAGTTAGATATCCTGGCCCAGAACTGAAACTAATTATAAAGTGCTGTCAAATCATGTTTTTATTGAGAAAGAAGACGGTATCTAAAACAAGAGTAGACAATTTTTTGTTTCCCCGCATCAGGGATTCCGCTGGGGAAAATAAAAAAATTGCCACTTCAAAAAATTGGCGATAAAAAATTACAATTTTCGAAAAAAAAAATCAAAAACAATTTTTTTTTTTTTTTTTTTTTTCGAAAATTGTAATTTTGTATAGCCAATTGTTTATTTTTATCGCCAAATGCGAAAGTGGCGATCGCCAGCGGAATCCCTGCCGTATTCTAAGGGTTAACACGTACGTAGATTGTGATACATAGCGGACATCATCTAGTATCCGGGGCAGATCTAGAGAGGGGGGGGGGTTCCGGGGTTGCAAACCCCCCCCCCCTCGTTCAGCCACGGAGTTTACATAGATCACAGATAGAGCTCGAAAATAGGACAACCCCCTAGTTGCGAACGGTAACTCTTGTAATGCAATTACTCCCGTACCGTCCGTAACTAGCTAGTAGATTGCACAAATTACCTTCTCAACTAGACAACTCCCCCCTCACCCCCCCCCCCCCACGTTCCCCAAATGCTGGATCCGTCCCTGACTATACAAGTCTCTGCAAAACTAAATAAACCAACATATTCCGTAAGATGAAATAATACACATAAAACAAGCGAATTGTTTAGTAAACTAGAAATTTCAAAGTCATTTGACCTTGATGTAAAGCATGGGGAGCATGGGAGGGCGGGGAATGAAAATATGGATGATTATAAACATGTTTGTAGTGAATCAAGCATACGGTAAAGAAGTTATAGGTGAATAGAACACTCAACAGATAGATGGATGGATTGGTAGATAAGTGTATTTTGTATCTCTACATCTCATTGTCGGTGTACAGTGGGATAATAACAATTGTTCACCCAATCTTCTTGACAGATCAAGGCAAATATTTTGAAATGGTAACCGTGTGATTACCCAACTTGATTGTGCTGCATATATTTTTGAATTTATTTGCACAGGCTGATCTGGATCTACACTGGTCGCATAACCCATAAGCCCCATTTCTCATTCCCATATGCGGCTGTGACTGGAGAAATTGAGCTGAATGGCGAACAGTGCTTTAATTAATCCTGATCAGACTGCGGATGCACAGGCTGATCTAGATCTGCAGTGGTCGCAAAACCAATAAGCCCCATTTCTCCACTCACAGCCACACATGTAAACAGGAAGCTTGACAATGAGGCATATATTCCTTGTGCATTTATGTTTATGCAACGAGAGTTTTTAGGTTAAAGCTATTGAATTACAAAACGTTGTACATGTAATACTAAATATCAGTACCGCAACTTATATTTTGAAACCGTAAAAACCACGGTACATATGTAGTCAGAATGTCACACCTAAAGAATAGGAATTCCCCAAACCTCTCCAAACCGGACACCGAAAATGTCTCAGATGATGTCTCTGATATAAATAACGGTTTGCGACTTAACTGAGTGGGCATGTACCTTTAACTATCTGACAAATACAAATTGTCACAAAATGATTTTCACAGTACCGGTAGTCCATTGATAAGAGGGTGTTTTTTTCTCTAAAAAAATTGAAAATTACTTGCAAAAAGTGCAGGTCCTGATGAGACGGCTCGTTACGAGCCGGCTCATCTGGATCTACACTGTTTGCAAACACTGCTAAAAAGGTATGTAGTGTTGAAAGGGTAAGTAGTTATGAACTTGAATATTTCAATCACCGAGTACAAAGTAACATTGATAATTATGCAAACAACTTTACGCGGAAAATAAACACAGGGAGCCGTATAAATATGACCTTTGTTCTACGTGCTTATCGTCATATTAAGTTGCTATTCCATGAAATAGCATACTTTATCGTTTATACCCATCATTACAAATGGGCTTATTGTGTGTTCAACCAGCTTATCTCCTGTAAAGGAGTTCATCAAAATCGTTAAGTGAACTTTTAGGGAGTAATTATATACTTGTACTGAAATCATATAAAATAAATGCTTGTTTATACTTATTTAGAAGATTATAAAATATTTATTATTCACGTACATGTACATGTATTTATTAGATTTTTCCAACCATTGCTTTGGTTAATGTTTGTTGGGGTTTCACGGCATATCAACAGTTAAAGGTCATTTAAGGCCGAGTCAATGGGTTTCATACTATATCCAATATAGTACCTGTACAAGTACATGTTCAAGCACCTGTACAAGTACATGTTCAAGTACATGCACAAATGGAGGATTGCTTTGGTTAAAATGTTGTATTTCAATAAATAAAATATTAATTAATTTATGCACAAATTGAAAATTACTCCTAAGTGCACTTAGCTAGATTAATGCACTTAGAGAGTTCATAATAAACGGCTGCTCTGTGTTTAAGGCTCCAACGTGTTTAAGGCTCCAACGTCAATATTGTAGTGGCAAGTTCATATGATCATTTGAGAATTATTGATATCCTGCAGAAATACATAGAATAATTACAATTTTAATTTAAACATGTTATTTTATTATGTTACGAGGTCGTGTCCGACCAAAGTTAGAAGCCTTATTCATATATATAGAGCTTTACCGAATGCCTGTGCATTTAGCTAAATACTGGAGTTGTGGTAAGAGTGATTTATTATCAGCCCTCCGCTCAAATGTTAATATATTCCCTATTTGGCAATAGCGACAATATCGTATCAAAACAGTAGAAAAGTAACCTTGAAATGAACATGTTATAAATATCTATATAACCTTGTTATGATTATCGTAAGTAACAGGAAATAAATTTGCAAATTCTGAGGCTGATTAAATTTATACGGTGGAGCATTAGGAACATTATGTCTATTTGTCTCTATGCCGCATAGAGACAAAACTTAACCCTTAGACCACTACACACAACAATTGTCGTCTGCTGTTGCTTTTATATCTTGCTTTATTTCTCAATAAAAACATGGTTCGACAGCACTTCAGAATCATTTCCAATGGAAATGATTCTGAAGTGCTGTCAATTAAACCCATGTTGTAAATTATATTTTTGATGGTAAAAATGGAAAATAGAAAATAAACAGCAGACGACAAAAAATTAAGATAATGGTGTAAGGGTTAATTAAGAACCTAATGTTTGTTCCTTTATTCTATATACAGGGAAACCTCGCTAAACCGGACATGCTGGGAGGTCCCCAGGTTTAGAGAGGCTCCACTGTAAATCAGGTATGTGTGCTTTGTGACCATGAACTGACGTTATCAACTGTGAGAGATGACAATAAACACATAATATTAAGCCGGCCAGGGCTCCAGATAAGGAATTTGTAATCGAGTATTGTCACTGCATCATTTCTGAAGCAATTGGGTATTTCAAAATTTTATTTAGGTAAAATAAAATCACACTACTGTTTACAAATCAACAGACAGAAATTATTGAATAGTTTGCTTCGAAATGAAACATGTCTTGGCATTTCATCAAGATGTGTTTTCATGGAAAATAAGACAAATATGCTATATGTGTGGTCTGTTTATTGTTTTCTGCAGCATGATAAAGGTACCATACTATTTTTATTGCGTTTTGATACTCGCTACTTCTGATTTCAATTGTTTTTTTTGCAATTTTAATTGGATATTTAAGCAAATACGCAGCTTATCTGGAGCCCTGAATGAAGTACTCTGACAATAATAAAACTTTCTGACATTTACAATTTGAAACCTACAGACCATAAAGCCAACATTTGTAAACACTGTAGAGCCAGATGAGACGGGTCGCTCGTTACGAGCCGTCTCATCTGGATCTGCAGTATTTGTCATGATTTTCAAGATTTCAAAAATAAAATAAAAAAATTTGATTATGGAATAGTCCAAAGATTAGTATGGAGCGGATAATGTCTGACATCGAGGGATGAAAGGTCAATGGAATATGTGGTTTATCTGGAGCAGAGCATGTGTGGAGCAATTATATCAGAAAACTGGCAGCCTGATAATTGATTTGTCTTTTCCTCCCAGTACATCTACACATGGGGTATGAGACAAGCCGTGTGATAACGTTGACATCATTCACGAGAGTTGACGTGCGCACGAAAACTGACGTAGCACGATTATAGGTGTCTGCATGGTATACTTTCACCGAGAAATAAACTAATTTAATTTCAATAAAAATTGCATTTTATCCCATCAACACAGTGCGTATGTGCCGTGAAACACGGTGCTGTGAAACATTTTTGATATCCTGTCAATACGACCTAATCACTGTGTATGAATAGATGCGGTTTTATAAGGCTGGGGTTATTTTTTGTATTTTAAAGCTATGTGTATGTGTTGACGGGATACATAGAATAGTAGGTTAGTGCCGTGAATGGGAAAACATATCTGGCGCGGCACGGAAACGGGATGTACTCGCCCATCCCGTTTCCTAAGCCTTGCCAGATATGTGTTCCCATTCACGGCACTAACCTACTATTCTCTATGTATCCATATACTTCAATGGGTTAAATATTGTAACTTTTTCATATTACATTGTTAAATATACAAGTTATATATACAAGAAAGAATGAAGAAGTTAGAAAACCATCTTCAAGAAAGATCAGTTCTGCAATAAGGGCTGTTTTCTCATGGACGTGCTGTAACTGAAGGCAGCATATCACATCAATTTGCATCCCAGGAGCTGGTAGATTTCACAATCAATAAACAATGTATGATGGAAGCATCCTGGTGTCAGTGCTAAATTATTTAGCTCCTAATTAGGAGATATTAAGTCCTAATTAGGAGCTAGTATATCCTAATTAGGACTTATTATCTCCTAATTAGGACTTACTATCTCCTAATTAGGACTTACTATATGTGCCGATGCTGGAAAATAATGTATATCCTAATTAGGAGATAGTAAGTCCTAATTAAGAGATAGTATATCCTAATTAGGAGTTAGTATCTCCTAATTAGGAGATAAATATATTTTAGCATTGGCACCAGGACGCTTCCATATGTATGTGTACAAGTAATGTATAATTAATGGCATGTACAGCTGTCATTTAATATTACATTTGAGGCGATGATTGGATAAAACCGGGCTTATTGCATTTGCGGCCAGTGAAGACTCAGATCAGACTTGCATTGGCACAAAAAAACATATTAACAATTGTTTGTGCAGTCATACACCATGCAGTTATCAGTATCATCAGCATTTCTTACTTACCAAGAAATTTTAAAGTTCTCAGTGATAAAGTCGTAGTTTGAAATGTGAACGTGTTCATTTTAAAGGTACATGCCCACTCAGTAGGCTCAAAATACTCTTTATATCAGAGACATCATCTGAGACATTTTCTGGCAAAATAAACATTCATTCACCATTACCCACGTATTGATTGGCATCATTATACATTTATATCAGACATAAATTTCCACACTGATATCAGGGGCGATAACCGTATTTCCTTAAAATGTTAACGGACATTACTATTTACTCTCTGTATTTATTTTTTGATGTGCAATGATCATACTGTCGAAAATATTATTTTTTCAGGCGACACATTTAATTAGTATAAATAATTAAAAACTATCATGCCTCATTTGCATATGAAAATATCCTGATACCACCGCGCATCACTATCAGTAAAATAAATATGACTAAATGATTATATCTGTATAGCGCCCATTTTTTCAGGTGACGCATTTAATTAGTATAAATAATTAAAAACTATCATGCCTCATTTGCATATGAAAATATCCTGATACCACCGCGCATCACTATCAGTAAAATAAATATGACTAAATGATTATATCTGTATAGCTGGCGCTCGTTAATTTTAGAACTGGTGGAATAGTGAGACAATTATACACTTGTTTAATTCCTATAAAGAAAATTTTGTGACTACTGAGTGGGCATGTTACCTTTCAGGGGCGGATCTGGAGGGGGGTTGCAACCTCCCCGTTCAGCCACAGAGTTTACATAGATCACAGTTTACCACCAGTTGGCGTCTGAATTTAAATGCCACGAAACACAGGAAAGTGCATTTCAAAGAGCTCGAAAATAGGACAACCCCCTAGTTGCGAACGGTAACTCTTGCAATTACTCCCAATCCCAGCTATGGACAGTACGGGAGTAGATTGCAAGAGTTACCTTCGCAACTAGACAACCCCTCCCATTCTCCAAATCCTGGATCCGCCCCTGCCTTTAACTCTTTGCATGCTAGCGGCGAAAATATCCGCCGAACGAATTAGGAGTATATGTTTCATTTCTCTCTGTAAATATGTCTTGAAATTTCATCCTCCGGACACAATTCTAATGAAATTCCAAGACATATTCGTGACATTTATAAGGAGAAACAAGAAATGCGTCTGTCGAACGCGGATGCCACCTGCAGCATATTTGAGAAACTGTGACAAAGTGGTTAACCGAAAAGTGTGACGGACGAAAAGTGTGACGGACGGACGGACAGACAGACAGACAGACGGACTGACAGGACGGACGGACGGATGTTCTTACATTAGGGTACTTATGTGGCTTATCACATGTTAAATATTAGCCACATAAAACGATTTTTAGCCACATAAAACGATTTTTTAGGTGGCTAATTGTAACCAACCCTATCCTTTAACAAGTCCATAACCCTGTGGGGCTAGCCACATAAGTACCCTAATGTGTGCCCAGACGTACGGACAGACGGACGGTCCAAAAACAATATGCCACCCGGCTCTTCCGAGACCGGTGGCATAATAAAAGAAACTAGAGCAGCTGAAGCTGCATCAACGGTTTGAGGCTTGATGTACTGACAAACGTACACTGGCAAAGTGATTAGAAGACATTGCCAATGACGAAAACATATGAAACTCAAAAAAAATTGATGCAATTCCAATGAAATTGAAAAAATAAAGTTTTGTATTTTCAGAATCGCTTGACTATTCTAAGCATTTTTCATTATATAACGTTCTACGAAATGTGTACCGTTAACCCCCTAGTCTGACATTGAAGTTAAGACGATTCTAAAGCACTCACAGCATGTCAGTTCGTATATAAAACCAGTGTCTGATACAGCCCACCATAACTGTCTGGCCTCCACCCCGAAGTTTGTCAGCTGTACACACTGTTCTAGGCGGCTAAGTTTATATGCTCGTTCTCAAACTTCAAATGCATGTAGCTCGCGCATTTGAGCAGATAGCTAAAAACTACCAGCGAACCGGAGATAGAGAATTTTATTGGCTTTTTAATGCCAAAAAAATATTTGAAATCGGTTGAATAATAAGGAAGTTATGACCATTTCAATTTTTTTTAAAAACTTAAAATGCCTACAACTCTCTCATTTGGGCAGATAGCCAAAAACTATCAGCGAAACGGAGATAGAGAATTTTGTTGGCTTTTTAATGCATATTTGAAATCGGTTAGTAATAAAAAAGTTATGACATTTCAAATTTGAAAAATTGAAAAAAAACGTCCAAGTTTTGAAAGACAATAGAATCACAACTATTCAAGCCATTGCTCTGAAAAAATATCAATCTTCTGTGCGGATGAATGTCCCGCGTGACGCTGTCAAAAAATTATGTTGCTGAGATTACTGTACAAATTGGAAACTGTTTTCAAAGACCACCCGTTTAAATAAATAAAAATCTGAAATTGTTGATTTTTTTCATTTTTCTCAATTTCACATGTCTATAGCTCTCTCATTTGAGCAGATAGCCAAACATTGTCAGCGAAGCGAAGATAGAGAATTCTCGCAGCTTTACAATTCAAAAAGAATTTTTGAAATCGGTTGGAAAATAAGGAAGTTATAGGGAATTATATGATATATGACGTCACTTCCGGTTTCGTAGAAAGTGACGTCATGAGAATTCTGAAAATTGCGTTATTCTCGTCTCACTGTTGATGCGAATCGGTATACAAAATTTGAAATCGATCCGACCAGCGGTTTGGGCTGTAGTCTCGACGGCTGAATAAAAAGAAAAAAAAAAAAAACCAACGAAAACAAAAGGTTTGAGGAATCAAATTCCTCAAACCTAAATATAACTAGAGCAGCTGAAGCTGCATCAACGGTTTGAGGCTTGATGTACTGACAAACGTACACTGGCAAAGTGATTAGAAGACATTGCCAATGACGAAAACATATGAAACTCAAAAAAAATTGATGCAATTCCAATGAAATTGAAAAAATAAAGTTTTGTATTTTCAGAATCGCTTGACTATCCTAAGCATTTTTCATTATATAACGTTCTACGAAATGTGTACCGTTAACCCCCTAGTCTGACATTGAAGTTGAGACGATTCTAAAGCACTCACAGCATGTCAGTTCGTATATAAAACCAGTGTCTGATACAGCCCACCATACCTGTCTGGCCTCCACCTCGAAGTTTGTCAGCTGTACACACTGTTCTAGGCGGCTAAGTTTATATGCTCGTTCTCAAACTTCAAATGCATGTAGCTCGCGCATTTGAGCAGATAGCTAAAAACTACCAGCGAACTGGAGATAGAGAATTTTATTGGCTTTTTAATGCAAAAAAAATATTTGAAATCGGTTGAATAATAAGGAAGTTATGACCATTTCAATTTTTTTTAAAAACTTCAAATGCCTACAACTCTCTCATTTGGGCAGATAGCCAAAAACTACCAGCGAAACGGAGATAGAGAATTTTGTTGGCTTTTTAATGGAAAAGAAATTTTTGAAATCGGTTAGATAATAACAAAGTTATGAACATTTCAAATTTGAAAAATTGAAAAAAAAACTCCAAGTTTGAAAGGCAATAGAATCGGAACTCTTCAAGCTATAGCTCTGAAAAGTATCATCTTTTGTGCGGATGAATGTCCCGCGTCACGCTGTCAAAAAATTATGTTGCTGAGATTACTGTACAAATTGGAAACTGTTTTCGAAGACCACCAGTTAAAATAAAAAAGAAAATCCGAAATTGTTGATTTTTTTCATTTTTCTCAACTTCACATGTCAATAGCTCTCTCATTTGAGCAGATAGCCAATAACGGCCAGGCAAACGAAGATAGAGATTTCTCGCAGCTTTCGAATACAAAAAGAATTTTTGAAATCGGTTGAAAAATGTGGAAGTTATAGGACATTATATGATATATGACGTCACTTCCGGTTTCGTGGAAAGTGACGTCATGAGAATTCTGAAAATTGCGTTATTCTCGTCTCACAGTTGATACAAATCGGCATACAAAATTTGAAGTCGATCCGACCAGCGGTTTGGGCTGTAGTCTCGACGGCTGAATAAAAAGAAAAAAAAAACCAACGAAAACAAAAGGTTTGAGGAATCAAATTCCTCAAACCTAATGAATTGACATCTGCTATTTTTGAACTATTTATAGCCCACAAATTTCCCAGCATGCAAAGAGTTAATGTACCAGAAACATCAACAGCAAAGGTCCATGGTTGCAGGTCACATCTATGACAGTATTTGTCCAACGCAGGGTGAGAACCCACAACCTCTCAGGTATTGAAGTTCAATGTGCTAAAGTAATATGTGGCTGAGACTTGAGAAATGGGGCTTATGGGATTTGTGACCAGTGTAGCTCATGATCAAATAGCACATGCCTGTAGCCTGATAACAATCTATGTCGCTAAAATGTTATATGGCGAACATTGCAGATCTTGATCAGACTGTGTGGATGCACAGGTTGATCTGGATTCTATCATAAGTCCCATTTCTCCAGTCACAGCCACATACATGTATATAATTCTAGCACAAAAATATTTACACAATTCCCTAACATGTTATTGGTCCATTGCAAGTCGCTGTCCAAAATTTATATCAGTAAACTCCCATGCCGAACTACTTTCCGTAACCGTCAGGCGCAGTTAAAATAATTCTTAAGAAAACGGAAAATAAATACATTTTCTTGATGAATTTATTTCAAATGCTGGAATTATAAGGAATGAATGGCCTTTCATTTCTATAATAACCAATAGGATAAAAATAAACAATTGGCGATAAAAAATTACAATTTTCGAAAAAAAAAAAATAAAAAATAAAAAATTCTCGAAAATTGTAATTTTTTATCGCCAATTGTTTATTTTTATCGCCAATTGCAAAAGTGGCTTTTCCAAGTTTATACCCCGATAAATTCCACAAAAAGGCCATTCATTCCTATAATATACATAGTTTACCGAAAACAACTGTGTGCATGCATGTACAGATTAAAGGTACATGCCCGCTCAGTAGGCACAAAATGTGGAAACATGGTTATCGCCCCTGATATCAGTGTGGAAATTTACGTCTGATATATAAAATGCATAATAATGCCAATGAATATGTGGGGTAATGGGGAATTAATGTTTATTTTGCCAGAAAATGTCTCGGATGAAGTCTCTGATATATATAAAGAACAGTTTGTGCCTACCGAGTGGGCACGTACCTTTAATATACCGGTAATACAAGTATATATACTTCATAAATACGCATATAAAACGAGATAAGGAAAGTTGGATTTTTTTTGTAATACACAATTTACTTGATAAAAAATCTATGCATATATGTACAGATTAATATAATACAAGACAATACATGTAATACAAGAAATACATGCAATACAAGACAATACATGTAATACAAGAAATACATGTAATACAAGACAATACATGTAATACAAGAAATACATGCAATACAAGACAATACATGTAATACAAGACAATACATGTAATACAAGACAATACATGTAATACAAGAAATACATGCAATACAAGACAATACATGTAATACAAGACAATACATGTAATACAAGACAATACATGAATACAAGAAATACATGCAATACAAGACAATACATGTAATACAAGAAATACATGTAATACAAGACAATACATGTAATACAAGACAATACATGTAATAGAAGACAAACAAGACAATACATGTAATACAAGACAATACATGTAATACAAGACAATACATGTGTATTGTAATACAAGACAATACATGCAATACAAGACAATACATGTAATACAAGACAATACATGTAATACAAGACAATACATGCAATACAATACAATACATGCAATACAAGACAATACATGTAATACAAGACAATACATGCAATACAAGACAATACATGCAATACAAGACAATACATGTAATACAAGACAATATATGCAATACAAGACAATACATGTAATACAAGACAATACATGCAATACAAGACAATACATGTAATACAAGACAATACATGTAATACAAGACAATACATGCCATACAAGACAATACATGTAATACAAGAAATACATGCAATACAAGACAATACATGTAATACAAGACAATACATGCAATACAAGACAATACATGTAATACAAGAAATACATGCAATACAAGACAATACATGTAATACAAGACAATACATGTAATACAAGACAATACATGTACTCATATCAAACTGGAAAAGCAATGTTGGACCTTTTTTGTGTGATACACAATTTACTGAAAGTAGTCTAAAAGCAAAAATGTACAGAAAATTATGATACAATTTACTGAGAAAAAAAAATTTGCTTGTACGCGTACAGTGTAATATACATATAATACAAGTAAACATATATCATTAAAAATACGCATATAAAACGAGAAATGTTATAGAGGAACATTGTACTATTAAACTGATTTTATCAGGGAAACACATAATAATAATTTATATTTATATGCCAATGACAAATACTTGTTTGTAATTAAAATAAGAGAATATAACATGTTGTTAGTTGTCAGTATAGCTACATTTGTATATATCAATATTTCACACCAGTTTCTGAACAATCCTATCTGAAAACAGTGTAGACCGTGATCAGACTGCACAGATGTGCAGTCTGATCACGGTCTACACTGTTTGCCAGTGATATTTTCCTTTCTCACAAGATACATGTATCAGCTATAATGTCCATCTAAACTGGGTCTAATTCTCGTCTAAGCTTGTTTCGTATACAAGTTGTGTATTTTTTCACCACTCTGGCCCAATGATGTTTGATGGATCAAGTTACAAATAACAGGGGGCCATTAAGGGGGCTAGAGTTAAAATGAATATTAATAACATGTGTAATTACACAGAGAAAGGGACCTGTTGAAAGATAAGCCTGTATAGTGTTATTGACCTTGTGTTATGCAAATATAAGAAGATACACAAATACTTTAACGTTAAGAAAAAGAATTAGCCTAAAATCTCCTACAACCATTATTATTGTCACACAGCTTATTGAATCTGATAATATGTACATTCATAATCATATATAATTATGATACACATCAGAGCTCCAGTTAAGATGCATTAATTTGATCAACTTTGGGGGGAATTTCGTTATTTCTTCACCAAAAATGGCAAGTTGGGAGTGCTTTAGAATCGTCTCATTGAGACGATTCTAAAGAACTCCCAACTTGCCATTTTGAGTGAAGAACTAAGAAAAATACCTCGAAAATTTTGGTCAAATTACGCATCTTAACTGGAGCGCTGGTCATTTTATAATTATATATAATACATATAAGTAAAATAACAAATTATTAGATCACATAAGTGCATATTCACTGCATACTGTTATAGACCTAAAATTTAATGAACAGTGGTCTGTGACGCATGTATAGAACATTTCAACACACCGCATAATGAATATTACATAAGAATAAAATGTAATTGAAATTACTATTTTTTATTAACCCTTAGACCGCTACTCAGAACAATTGTCGTCGGCTGTTGCTTTTATATCTTGCCTTATTTCTAAATGAAAACATAATTTGACAGCACTTTAAAATCATTTCCAATGGAAATGATTCTAAAGTGCTGTCAAAGCATGTTGAAAATTATTCTAAAGTGCTGTCAAAGCATGTTTATGATGATAAAAATGGAAAATAGAAAATAAACAGCAGACAACAACAAAAATAAGATAGCGGTGTACTTAGGGTTAAAATGTATACTGAGCAAAACTAGAAACGTCCCTCCATGTTTAAGGAAAGATTCATCAAAAACAAAAAGGGTTACTTTTAAAAATCAAAATGGAAAAACAAGTTCATTCATTTCTGTATCAAAGCCAATAAATTGCATTTGGATATCTTGTTAAATATTCGAGAGATAACCGGCCAAGGGCGGTAGGGGTCAAAATAAAAAATCACAAAAACTCAGAAATGTGTTACTTAATGTTTAGAGATGGAATTTCAATAAGTAATGTGGCAAATTCAGTAAATCTCGTTAGTACCGAGTGTGGCCACCATTTGCATGAATGCATGCAATGATCCTACGCCGCATCGACGTGACGTAACGCAATACCAGTGTGTTGGGCAAATTCCTCCATTCCCGTTGTAACGCCCGTGTAAGATCGCGAACATTGTCAATCTGATGGTTAGCTTGTGCTTTGCGGCCCAGCTCATCCCATATGTGCTCAATGGGATTGAGATCCGGGGAGACCGCGGGCCATGGCATGACGTCGACGTTGTTTTGCTGTAAGTATTGAGTGGTGACCCTGGCTACGTGAGGGCGGGCATTGTCGTGCATCAATGTCACACCAGGACCATGCTGACGGATAAATGGTAAGGCATGTGCATTTAGCACATCTGCAACATAACGTTGTGCATTGATGTTGCCCTGTACAACAACCAAATCTGTCTTCCAGTTTCCCATGATCCCACCCCAGACCATTACGCTCCCTCCCCCAAACCTGTTCTTCTCAACAATGCAACAATCGGTGAATCTTTCATTTTTACGCCTGTATCCCGTAATCTTCCGTCAGCATGACTAACTGTGAACCGAGATTCATCGGTGAACAAAACTCGGTTCCAGTCAGCCCTTCTCCAGTTCAGATGACGTCGCGCCCATAACAGTCTGGCAGCACGGTGACGTTGGGTCATTATCTGACCAGTGTACGGGCGGCGTGCCCGGATTGGTTGGGCGTTACGACGTAACCAGTTGCGAATGGTCTGCCCTGAGACACCGTATCGCCTAGCAGTGACTGTGGCTGCCAATCGACGTTGACGTAAGTGCGTCAACGTAATGTAACGATCGGCTCTAGCCGTCGTTACACGAGGCCTACCAGGTCGCTGCCGGTCGTGAACAGCCCCAGTCTGCTGGTACCGGGCTGCAAGACGATCAATCGTCTTCCGACAGCAACCAAACCGAGGCGCGACCGCCAGGGCGGCCATCCCACCCGCAAGCATCCCAATTGCCTGATTTCGCTCGTTTTCGGAAAGCCGTGGCATATCGAAAAGAGTGAAAAATTAAAAAAGTTTTTTAATTTTCCGAATAGCCCCTATCGCATGAATGGTACGACATGAACTGAATCACCTTATCGATGACAAGTATAGCGTGCACGTGCAAAAAGTGGAAATCAACGTTCCGGTCACTGGCCGCTATGTAAACCGTGTGTATCGGCTAAACTCTACACGATCGTATTCTGAACATCGCCACGGTTTAAAATACATGTACTTTGAACATGTGGTACATACATAGACAGAGCTACACCGGCTATAAAACAGGGACGTTTCTAGTTTTGTTGAGTATAGATACAATACATGTATGCATTAAAGGTACACGCCCACTCAGTAGGCACAAAATGTCCTTTAAAACAGAAAAATGATCTCAGACATTTTCTGGCAAAACAAACATTAATTCACCATTACCCCATGGCACGTATTGATTGGCATTATTATACATTTTATATCAGACGTAAATTTTCACACTGATATCAGGGGCGATAACCGTGTTTCCTTAAAATGTCAACGGACATTACTATATATATATTTATTCTCTGTAATTTTGTTAACCTGTACATCTGAATTTTGTCGTATGTTGGAAATGTTTTATTGTCAACATTTTTCAACAAAAACCTGTTTTGACAGCGCATGAGAATCGTCTCCACTGGAGACGATTCTCATGTGCTGTCAAAATCATTTTTTTGTTACGAATTAAGGCAAAAATGAACAAGAAACAAGGCAAAGCCACGAAGGCCAGGTTTTTTCCAAGCATAGACACTTGGATAACATAATTATACCCACTTTTTGTAGACTAGATGGCCGTGGCCTGCATGTCGCGCCTTGGGGCGAGGCATGGACACTAACAAAATAGATATAGTAGATGGAAAAATTTCAACCAAAGAACTTTAACCGGACGGACGGACGTATGCCAAAATGCCGACGATATCGCGCTTTCTGCAAGCGGGTGCGACAATGATGATAAACACCCATGTGAAGTATCAAGGTAATGGGTGAAGCAGTTGCAGAGATATAGTACACAAAAAAACTTTAAAGGTACATGCCCACGCAGTAGGCACAAAATGTTCTTTATAGGAATTAAATAAAGAGTATAATTATGTCACTATTCCACCATTTCTAAAAATTACGAGTGCCCGCTATACAAATATAATCATTTATTAATTATCAATTTACTGTTAGCGACGCGTGGCGGTAACAGTCTATTTTGATAATGTGCGGGGACGACGACTTTCACATCACGGCTTGCGGTGCGCATGCGCAGTATACTACGCGCGCCAGTAGGCTTCCCAATATGTAAACAAGAATATCAACATGTCGAAACGTCCAGGACGGACTGTATGAAACAGCGTCGGCCAAAAGAAAGTCGAAATGTCTGAGGGACAGGCAGTACAGAGAGAGAGAGAGTGGTTAATACTGGCGACCAGATCACTAAATGGAAAGAGTTACGTGGAGATTTAGATTTGGACTCGAATAGAGATTTTTCTTCTCAACTTCCGATACTTCACTGCGCATGTCAAAGATGTGATATGATTGACCGTGTCACGTGACGCGTATTGGTAAAAATAGCACGAGGTCGGAAAATACCCTTTCTGGTCGCGGCATATAAAATGCGATTTAACACCAATTAACAAGCGCCGTAATTAAAAATAACTCGTTAGTGGGTAGACAAATGGCTCATATAAGGCATGACAGAAAATGAAAAGTTGTAGTACAGTGTAACCTGCTGCGTGGGCATGTACCTTTAACAAAAAAAATCAACGTAATTTGACCTTGACATTGGGCACAGGGGCCGCACGGTTGGGGGGTAGAATGAAAATATGGATGATGATAAACACCCATGTGAAGTTTCAAGGTAATGGGCGAAGCAGTTGCAGAGATATTGTATAACAAAAAACTTTTAACCAAAAAACTTTAACCAGACGTACGTTAAAAAGTTAACGTTGAAAATGGCTAATAGAAATAATAGGTGAAGGTAAAAAAAAATGGTCACATGTTGGATAGTTGTATGTGGCGGGCACCCCTTGGTTATGAAGCTGTGAAAGTTTGGTGGTCCTAGGTGGTACAGTACCAAAGAAATGGACTTAAACACGAAAACTTAACATTGTAAACGCGAAAAGTTAACATTGAAAATGGCTAAGTCAACTGCGCGGAAAAAATGAGTCAAGTTAAAAAAAAGGTAACATGTTGGATAGTGATATGTGGTGGGCACCCCTTGGTTATGAAGCTGTGAAAGTTTGGTGGTCCTAGGTGGTACAATAACAAAAAAATGGACTCAAACACGAAAACTTAACATTGATTGTGGACGCCGCCCGCCCGCACGCCCTGCCCGCCCGCCCGCCCGCCCGCCCGGCTTTCGCCAATCCAATAGCCTGGATTTGTTTCCAAAAAAACCTGGCTAAAAACAGCAGACGACAATTTCCATCTCCCGCGTAGTGAGGGTTAATGTGCAACGATCATACTTTATAATCTGTCGAAAATATTATTTTTTCATGTGACATTTAATTAGCATAAATAATTAAAAATACCATTTTTGGGGTATAAAGCAGAATATCAAAATAAATCTTTATAGTGATAACTAGAGCAAGTGAGCAGTGGCTCACAGATACCCCCAACCACCACCTGGACCGACAAACAAAAACTTTAACGCAACTATTTAGAAAAGTAATTTGACCTTGGACATGAAGGCCGCATGGGTGTGGTATGGTATGAAAATATGGATGATGATAAGGAAGTATATGAAATTTGAAGACAATGAAACTTACCATTGTAGAGATAATGGGTATGAAAATATGGATGATGATAAGGAAGTATATGCAGTTTGAAGTAAATCCGACTTATCGTTGCAGAGATAATGGGTACCCGAAAACATTAATGCAAATGGGACGGACGGACGGACGGACGGACGGACGGACAAAAACTATATACCCCTTATCAGAGCTCCAGATAAGCTGCGTATTTGCGTAAATACCCAATCAAAATTGCCAAAAACCCAATTGAAATCAGAAGTAGCGAGTAGCAAAAAGTAATAAATAAAAAATTTGTGGTACCTTTATCATGCTACAGAAAACAATAACCAGACCACAACTATAGCATATTTTTCTTATTTTCCATGAAAACACATCTTGGTATTTCATTAGAATTCTCTCCAATGAGACAATTCTAATGAAATGCCAAAACATGCTCTCATTTCGAAGAAAACTATTCAATAATTTCTGTCTGTTGATGTGTAAACAGTAGTGTGATTTTATTTTACCCAATTAAAATATTGAAATACCCAATTGCTTCAGATATGATGGAGTGACAATACTCAATTACTAATTCCTTATCTGGAGCCCTGCCCCTCATCATACTTCGTATACTGGGGGTATAATAACACAATGTCAGTCAGAAATCATGTTATGGAAAAAATATTCATGACTATACAGTAATCACGTTTCGTTTTAATGTCGCTATTAAAGGCCTGAAAACTGATACATGGCATTTTACAGTAAGATCATTTCCTTGTGATTCAACAAAGCTAAATGAACTCATTTATACAAAGCCATACATCACCCAAGTGAGTTTAACATTTAGGTTCATCATGAGATAAAACTTCTTGTCACACCTCAATATGAGTCGATAAGAGTTAGACAATTTTCAACATTTTCTGTAAATGATTACAAAAGTTTGCAAATATTCCAGATTCATGTGCTCTGTAATTTTTGCCAACTTTTAACATTGTTTACATACACTGTGGTTGCTTAATCACCCCTAAGTAAATAGAACGGACTGTGATAAGTTGATTTTCCAACAAATCCAATTGTCACAAAATGATTTTCAGACTTGTCCATTTATAAAAAAAGGAGTGTTTTTTTCCCTAAAAAAATATAAAAATTACTTGCAAAAAGTGCAGATCCTGATGAGACGGCTCATCATGAGCCGGCTCATCTGGATCTACACTGTTTGAAATATATTCTCACTGACAAGTAAATTCAATAAGCTAAGGGCTGATGTAACTGGGAATATTCACTTTCAACACTCCTCATAACTGTAACAGATATTTCAGCAGCTGGCAGATAAAAATAGCCCTATATTAGCCCTATATTAGCCCTTAGACCGCTATCTTATTTTTTTGGCGTCTGCTGTTTATTTTCCATTTTTTATTTTCCATTTTTGCTATTGAAATTTCCATTGGAAATGATTCTGAAGTGCTGTCAAACCATGTTTTTATTGAGAAATAAGGCAATATATAAAAGCAACAGCAGACGACAATTGTTGTGAGTAGCGGTCTAAGGGTTAGTACACTTGTAAATCATATGGATTATCTGTGCCATAGCCATAGCACAAGAAAAAGCAGTCTGTCGGCACACAAATGCCCCCGCCCCCAGAGGCAGATTGCAGTGAACTTGCAGTAAACTTCTTAGCCAGAGATAACAAAACAATAATAAGTTGCCTGCCGTCACACAAATGCCCCCACCCCCAGAGGCAGATTGCAGTGAACTTGCAGTAAACTTCTTAGCCAGAGATAACAAAACAATAATAAGTTGCCTGCCGTCACACAAATGCCCCCACCCCCAGAGGCGGATTGGTGAACTTGCAGTAAACTTCTTAGCCAGAGATAACAAAACAATAATAAGTTGCTTGTCGTCACATAAATTCTCCCCAGATTGGAGAAACAAGGACAAACTTCAAAACCGGAGTCAAGGACAACACATGGACACTTCTTTCCACATCACGTTTGAGTGCAGGGCTCCAGATAAGGAATTAGTAATTGAGTATTTTCACTCCATCATATCTGAAGCAATTGGGTATTTCAATATTTTAATTGGGTAAAATAAAATCACACTACTGTTTACACATCAACAGACAGCAATTATTGAATAGTTTGCCTCGAAATGAAAACATGTCTTGGCATTTCATTAGAATTGTCTCTAATGAAATACCAAGATGTGTTTTCATGGAAAATAAGAAACATTTGCTATATTTGTGGTCTGTTTATTGTTTTCTGTAGCATGATAAAGGTACCACAAATTTGTTATTGCTTTTTGATACTCGCTACTTCTGATTTCAATTGGGTTTTTGGCAATTTTAATTGGGTATTTACGCAAATACGCAGCTTATCTGGAGCCTGGTGAGTGATTATTGATATTATTTCACTGTGACATCAAAAACATGTCTGTCATGTGTTTTGCAACAAAAAAATATGTTATTATATGGTACCGTAAAACTCATGAGTGGGTGAAAGTGTACCAGAGTGACCCTTACACCGCTACTCACAACAATTGTCGTCTGCTGTTGCTTTTATATCTTGCCTTATTTCTCAATAAAAACATGGGTAAAAAGCATATTGTAAATTATTCTAAAGTGCTGTCAAAGCATGTTTCTGATAATAAAAATGGAAAATAGAAAATAAACAGCAGACAAATTTTTTTTATAAGATAGCGATCTAAGGGTTAACCAACATTTCACAAAAATGATACTGTTGTGAATTGTGTAATAAATATTTCAAATTCTTACAAATGTATGGTGATATACTGTAGCTGGATATGATTACAGGAACAAATAAAGCTGCAGTTTGCACTTATTCAAAGGTATAATCTTACTTTTTTTTTGTATAAAAACGCAAGCTGTGATTGAACTGGTCGATTAGACGAACATATATTGTGACTGAGGAAATGGAGAAATGTGGCTTATGGCATTTCCAGCCAGTGCTGCAGCTGATTTGTCACTATCACTGGATAAAAGCGGCCTATGCAGAGCTCCAGATAAGCTGCATATTTGCTTAAATACCCAATTAAAATTGCCAAAAACCCAATTGAAATCAGAAGTAGCGAGTATCAAAAAACAGACCACAAATATAGCATATTTTTCTTATTTTCTAAGAAAACACATCTTGGTATTTCATTCCAAGGAGACAATTCTAATGAAATGGCAAGACCTGTTTTCATTTCGAGGCAAACTATTCAATAAGTGATGTCTGTTGATGAGTAAACAGTAGTGTTATTTTATTTTACCCAATTGAAATTTTGAAATACCCAAATTCCCAATTGCTTAAGAAATGATGGAGTATCAATACCCAATTACTAATTCCTTATCTGGAGCCCTGGGCCTATGACATTTAATTGTGGCCAGTCTAACACCAGGGGCCCGTTTCACTAACGAACTAAGCAAGTCCTTTTGTCATAAGTTATAACTTAAGTCCGGAGTACGTGCTTAGTCCGTTTCACAAAACATCTTAGCAAGAACGACAATCGAAATTTACGATGGAAAACTAAGACAGGTAGCTAGCAGTCTTAAGTTATAACTTAAATATTTAAGTCGGAACTTATGAAATAAACAAAGATGGATGCCCCCATGTGAGCCGAGGTGGAGAAAACAATTCACTGACAGCAGGTAAATGTTCACTTCATACGTACTATTTTAGCAAGTATCTGCCATATAAACCATATAGCTTACATATAGATAGCCACACCTGTGCTAGTTACCCGTGTATTGCTATTTGTGATGTAGGTCATGTCGTTACCAGTATTCGTTATGCCCAGTTATCGACAACATTTACAACCACTGTAGATCCAGATGAGCCGGCTCGTAACGAACCGTCTGTATGCTGTTCATGTATGTCTGTTTGTTGGTTGGTGTCAGTCAGTTGGTCGGTGTCAGTTGGTCAGTGTCGGTCGTGTCTGTTGGTCTGTCATCGGTCGGTGTCGGTTGGTGTCGGTCTGTTTGGTCGAAGCGGTATCGGTCGATCAGTCGGTGTCGGTCGGTCGGTCTGGTCGGTCGTCGGTCGGTCTGGTCGGTTCAGTGTCGGTCTGTTGGTTTCGCACGGTCGGTGTCAGTCGGTCGGTGTTGGTCGGTCGGTGTCAGTCTGTCGGTTGGTGTCGGTCAGTCGGTGTCCGTCGGTGTATGTTTGTCGGTGTCGTTATGTCGATATGATGCGGTTATGTCGGTATGTCGGTGTCGGTCAGTTGGTTTCGCTACGGTCGGTGTCGGTCGGTCGGTGCGGGTCGGTCGGTTGGTGTCGGTATGTCGGTGTCAGTCAGTTGGTTTCGCACGGTCGGTGTCAATCGGTCGGTGTCAGTCGGTCAGTCTGTGTCGATCGGTCGGTGTCAGTCGGTGTTGGTCGGTGTCGGTCTGTGTCGGTCGGTCGGTCCGGGTCTGTCGGTGTCGGTATGTCGGTATGTCGGTGTCAGTCAGTTGGTTTCGCACGGTCGGTGTCAGTCGGTCGGTGTCAGTCGGTCGTTGTCAGTCGGTTGGTCGGTCAGTGTCAGTTGGTGTTGGTCGGTGTCAGTCGGTGTCGGTCTGTGTCGATCGGTCGGTCGGTCGGTCGGTCGGTCGGTCGGTCTGTCCGGGTCAGTCGGTGTCGGTCGGTTGGTGTCAGTATGTCGGTGTCGGTCAGTCGGTGTCAGGCGGTCGGTGTCGGTCGGTCGGTCGGTGTAAGTCGGTGTAAGTCGGTGTCAGTCGGTGTTGGTCGGTGTCAGTCGGTGTCGGTGTGTGTCGGTCGGTCGGTCAGTTGGTCGGTCGGTACGGGTCGGTCGGTGTCGGTCGGTCGGTCGGTAGGTCGGCGGTGGGTGGGTGGGTCGGTGGCGGTCGAGTCCGGTCCGGTCGTCGTCCCGTGTCGGTCGGTGTCCTGTCGGTCGGTCGGTGTCGGTCCGGTCGGTCGGTCTCGGTCGTCGGAGTCGGTCGGATTCTCGGTCGGACCCTCGGTCGTGTTGCCCGTCTGTCGGTTGCCCCCCGGCCCGCCCGCCCGCCCGCCTGCCCTGCCCGGCACTGCCTGCCATGCCCTGCATGCCTGACCGGCCCGGCCCGGCCCGGCCCGGCCCGGCCCTCGTCCGAGCACATGTTTGGGATCTTAGGTGGTTGGAGTTGCCGCCTATGACAAACGAAAACAATGCAACATATTCCGTAACCGAAGCCTATTCTGTCTTAAGTGGTCATTCTTTTCTTTAAAAACGATGAATATACAACCTAATGGTGTGTCATGTATGAACGTCCGTCCGTTCATCAGTCTGATTGACTATCCGACTGTTGTTTGTTCTTTCTTTACAGAACATACAAACGATGGCAGCTGCAGTTGCTATAATCCAGGCGCGCAATTTACCATGGGAACGAGTCTTTAGGACCGAACCAATCCCCTAGACTTGATGGATAACGAGGACCAAATATCGAAATGCAGGCTGTCTCGTGATTTCTTTTCTACAAGTATGCAACATTGCACATGCTGACATCATACGGTCAACCCTGAGATCACACAGTCTGTCAGTGTCATTGCAAGTGTTGACTGCATTGCGATTTTACGCAACTGGTAGTACCCTGGCGGTTACTGGAGAGATATACAACATTAGCAAATCAAGTGGTTCTAGAAAGTGCAGTATAACTTTTGCGGACAGTGTTAGCCTGTGTTTCGTTTCTGATAAGGAGATACCTGGTTTTCAGACTAGATGGAGAAACAGTCCTGACGCATTTAACAAAAATGTCAGACCCGTCCGCTGAACGCACGTGCGCATTAATTCAGTCCTATACTGGTAAACATGTTCAGGGGCAATCCTATATGTGTGACACTGACTCACACAGTGCATGCATTTCTACATGTAATCAACAAATTACCCGTGTCCAGTTCAAATAAATGTAATATGTCATTTGGTAGTTGTATCAGATACATCCATATCTGACCGGGCATACCATTAATAATCGACAGTACATGTGTTCTGCTGACTCTGAAACGTGATTTCTGAGTTAATGAGGTAATCTAAGTAAAATTTAAAAATGTCGAACTACAATTTTATTGGAATGTAAAAATAAAAACATTGTTAATTGCTTATTTTGTTGCTGTTTCATGCCATATGCCAGTTTATATTACAGTATAAGGTTCACTAGTTGGCAATAAAGATCCACATGTATTCAATGGTGTCGGAATATTGAGATAAAATTTATATTCTACATGAGATTATTTTTAAAAATTAATAATATTCAACATTAGGCTTGCAAATCCGTTATTTTAAATGTCAAAACACATAAAGGGAAAGTAAAGTCATCATAAAAATATAAGCCCCGAGCGGGATTCGAACCCGCGCGGCACATACCAAAGCTGTAAACAATAACTAAGTTGTAACTTATGACGGACTTGTTATGACCGTCTTAAGTTTGTGTTGTGAAACCAAATAAGCAATGACTTAAGTCGGTCATAACTTTTGTCATAAGTTATAACTTAAGTTCGAACTTATGAACAAACTAAGATTTGTTAGTGAAACGGGCCCCTGGTCTAGTGACAAAATATGATTCTGTTAACCAACCACTTGTGTTTTTAAAGATTTCCATTATATCGTCATGAATCCTGTACAAAAAGTAAAAACATGATTTTAACGAGTTCCTCAAGTAAGTCAACATAGCCTGAAAGTACAGGAGTCATTCTGTCTGAAAGACTGACATAGCAGAGCAGCTATTTCAATTATGCAGAAAACAACTAGTTCTGTATTGTATTCTTTGAGGTTTGTTTTCTGAATATTATACAACGATCACCAGACCTGACAATCATAAAGTGTTATAAACAGAATTGGTCAAACACTGTGCATCTTAACTCTGCATGCTAGCAGTGAAAATATCCGCCATACAAATTAAGAGTATAATTATACCCACTTTTTTGGGAAAAAATGGGTATATTGTTTTCGTCACGAGTGTCCATCCGTCCGTATGTCCGTACGTCCGTACGTCCGTCACGTTTCTTGTAACTTGAAAAACTTTTTCACCTTCATACCTACGCGCCTGATATTTGGTATGTAGCTTCGTTATCATGTGCAGATGCGCAAAGTGAATTCGGATTTTTCATCCGACCCTCCATCATGGATTACCTCCCCCTTTCGGACTTAGCATTTGGGGAAAGTGGGTATATTGCGATGGCGCGCCATCAACTTTTTCTAGTTATGTTTTATTTCTCTCTGTAAATATGTCTTGAAATTTCATTAGAACTGCGTCCTCCTCTGGACGCAATTCTAATGAAATTCCAAGACATATTCATGATATTTATAGGGAGAAATAATATATTTTTGAACTATTTATAGCCCACAAATTTCCCAGCATGCAGTTAATTCAAACATCAGACTCCCAGGACACATGGTGCCAATCAGCTGAATGGGTAATTTTATAGATATGACTAACAATTATATTTCAAATTATAGGTGCCCATGCCTTTTTCAAAGCTTGTTTCGTATAATTTATCATTTTCATTCCTGTCTTTATCTTAGACAAGTGATGCAATTTTATATTCAAGGGCTGAATTTGCAGAATGAAAAATTGTTTAAGCAACAAAAGCAACCACAGTGCTCCAGATAAGCCTTGTGACTAAATAGTAATTTATGAGGTAATGAGCTTTGAATACATACTGATTGATAACATAAGGTCGTGTTAGACATTGACGAATATCCGGGTTACAACAAATTGACAACTGATGTTTCATTGGTCAAACAGCTTCACATCACGATGTCAGTGGAATTATGTCACGGAACGGTCATTTAAGGCCGGACCAACAGATTCGATCTCGTATTTAACCTGCTGCATTGGGGGAAAATCCCAAAATCAGAATAGAATATTTACATCGAAAAAAGATATATTCAGACCTGAAATTAGAATAACTTGACCTGGTGCCAGCTCCATACCACACCAAGTCACTTGGCCACTTCCCCTAAAAGTAATAGGATTACGAATAATCGTAATACTCACATAAGGGGTATAACCAGATTCAACTGTCACATACAAGAATGCCAACGACGTACTTGAGGACCAAACCAGTAACCAAAGTATATGGAAGCCACACACTACGTGTGGTGGCTTCCACACGAAACTTGTAATCATTATGACTCTTATATACTACTACCGCGAGACCATATATTTATGACATGAGAAGATACACCCTATTAGAGATAAGAATCCCTATGTTATACTCAGTATATATATAACATAATGGTTCTAGTTAAGTGTGCGTGGTTGAAGACAGGTAGTCACGAGAGATGTTTTCGCACCGGTATTTATTTCGAATATTGCAAACATCACCGTGCATGGATGCGAAGAGGTTCCGTTTCACCTCGCCCATGTCGGCATTGTGGGGTAGGGACCAAAGCCGAATCATTGCTATGTCCACCATGCGGTGGCACTCAGGCTACTCATCGAATGGCTAACAAGGGATTACGTGCTCGCAAGTATTATCGTTTAGTAATAATTCAAATCGGAAAGTCAGTTAGAAAGATAGAATCGATCTAATAAGTCACGGTGTTTCTACAGCATTAAAACACTGTAAAAAACAATTTATCAAACTAATTTTTATAAAATTGAACAGAAAAAACGAGTACCAATATAAAAGAGAAAATGGATAATTCAATACAATTTGAATTGCAAATTTTTAATGACTGTGTTGAAGAAGTTTACGAAGAATACGGGGGTTATAATCCTGTATATAAATTTCTATAAAATGAGAACACTAGGCGATATCGAATATATGAAATACCAGCGTAATTTATTACGCTCCGATAAAAACGTTACATTTCCAATATTATACCGGCAATTATGTCAACTATACAAGAGGCAAATACGAACATTAAGACAGATAATGCGTTATCGGATATGAAACTAAGGCGTATTATATAAAACTATTAAAACCCCAAACGATTCGTTTACGAATGTACATTTTTACGATATCGCTTATAAAGATATTGAAAAATTATTATTGAAAAAAAAAAAACTACTAATTAATTTATAGCCGAGTGTATTTTTCTTATCGAAGGTATGTAAACGGGCTATCTGAAATTATTTTTCATCAACCTCGAGCGGTCGGAGTCCGAACGCCGTTGTCATGCAGTTGTTTACCATGACAACGGCGGTCGGACTCCGAACGCCGTTGTCATGCAGTTGTTTACCATAGCGACCACATTTGTAGGGATAGAAATAAATAAATAAAAATGTTTAGCTCCAACCGCGGCGCGAACCCACGACCCTCGTCTCTATAGATAATCGCCTTAACCACACGACCACAAAGGCTGTTATGATAAACACTACCTAGTGTTGTACAATTATCGATTTACGACAATGTTTCAATTACACGGGTTATGAACCATGCGTAAATTGATAGCCGAGGTAAACAGAGCCGAGTGTATCAATTACACAGACGGTGTGTACAGTGTAATCCTATACTGAATTTGTTATGCGATTACGGCGTAATTCTCAGTGAAAAACACATGTTGCATAGGTATGTAAATTTGTTTACTGCACCAATATAAGAAAATTAATTATTTTTTAAAAAATCACAATGGTGCTGTAACATTTCTTTCGACTTTATCTCCAAGTTTTTCCCTAAATTTATCCCAATCAGTACACTCAATCTTGGGCATGGTGGCGCGTGCCTTGCTTATATCATTTTTTAATTTTTCATATCTCCGCATTTCTTCCACCACGGATTCAAACTCTAAATTTGATATTTTCTTATCGGCCAACGCTTTGGACACCATAACGTCGATGCTATTTTTCTTAGACCTGGCGAGAACGGATATTCTA
Organism: Conchocele bisecta; assembly: GCA_029237695.1. Classification (NCBI taxonomy): domain Eukaryota; kingdom Metazoa; phylum Mollusca; class Bivalvia; order Lucinida; family Thyasiridae; genus Conchocele; species Conchocele bisecta. The sequence continues at coordinate 1,216,821 of CM055272.1, forward strand.
TCATGTTTTCTACATTTTTTCTCGAGTTTTCCACCCGACGCCCTAATTACCATACACAACAACCCAGAAACGGCCGACACCGCACATAAAATCCCCGCTACAGGAACCGTTATAATGGTGGATATAGTTGCAGCTGTCCCCCCCCGCCCCACACAACACAGAAACACGCGCCAGAGCCGTGCTAGATACTTCAGCCATGTTCACCGCGCGCCTATATTTTTTAGCGTTTCTTTTTCTATTTGTATATTCTCTAACTAAAATATCCTGCATTAGCGACGATATTATTCAACCTAAAATCTGAACTTCTTTCGTTAATTGTACACAGTGTTGATGGAGTGGTATTGACAATTGGAAGCGTTGATTCGTTCATATTTAAATTTTACAAATTTATTTCAATATATTAGTATTTACACAATAAGTTCAATTAACAATGAGACAATAGTGGAAGAACTCTCTGAGTCACCGATTTTCGTAACAAAGTTAATAACACTACCTTGGGAAAGTCTAATTCGATCATTACCGGCGAACGAAACAATCGTCGAACTATCTCCAGAGATTTTAGTGACTCCAACCCCCCGTTCTTCCCCATCTACTACAATATTTATCGCGACCGCGCCCACAGGTTTACCATTAGCATTAACCGAGCAGACCGCCATTTGGATAACTTCACCTGCAGCTGTCATAGTGTATCCCCCATATTTATTACTCGCTTTGGCACCGAACGAATATTCATAGTGCCCCTCATTCAATGGGCCCCGCTTCTCAGCCCAAACTGTTATGACACGTTTTGGTGTTTTCATTGTTTTCACTATTCTGGCAAGCGCCCTGTTTGCGTTATATGCCTCAGTACGAATCTCATAAGAGGCCTCCTCAAGAGCTTTGGTCGCGGCTATACGATCATGTTTCAGTTTATCAGAAACTTCGGTTATTTTTCCATCTAGTTCGGTAAGTGCCGCTTCTCATGCTGAGAGAGTCCTCTAAGCGCAACGCATCATAAGCCTCCGTAATGGTCGCCTGTGGCCTTCTAAGGCTTTATCAATACCCGACCGGGCCTCTTTTTGAAATTCGGTTATTTTTCCATCTATTCAGCACCGCAAGCCTCTCTGATGAGAGAGTCCTCTGAACGCAACACCTCATAAACCTTCGCAATGGCTACCTTGTGGCTTCTCTGGGCTTTCTCAAGCCCCGACCGGGCCTCTTTTTGAAATTCGGTTATTTTTCCATCTAGTTCGGTAAGTGTCGCTTCTCTGTTGATAGAGTCCTCTAAGAGACAACACCCTATAAGCTTCCGTAATATCCGCCTGGTGGTCTTCTCGGGCTTTCTCAATACCCGTTCGGACTCCATCAAGATCAAAACCGGGTCTCTTTTTTAAATTCGGTTATTTTTTCGTATATGTCAGTAAGTGCCGCTTCTCTGTTGAGAGAGTCCTCTGAGCGTAACGCCCCATAAGCCTCCGCAATGGCCTCTTTGTGGTCTTCTCGGACCCCTCAACCCCCGACCTGGTCTCTTTCAGAAATTCGGCTATTTTACCGTGGTCTAGTTCGGTAAGTGTCGTCTTCTTTACTATGAGAGTTCTCTAAGCGCAACGCATCATAAGCCTCCGCAATGGCCTCCTCAAGGTTCGACTGGTGGTCTTCTCGGACTTTATCAATACGACTTTTAAATTTTTATTTTTTTACACACCGTCTCTTTTCGATAGATTTGTTATATTCTAGTTCAGTAAGTGCCCTGCGCCCTTCTTCTGATGAGAGAGTCTTCTGAGCGCAACACCTCATAAGCCTTCGTAAGGTCCGCCTGGTGGTCTTCTCGTGCTTTCTCAATACCCGACGTGGCCTCTTTTCGAAAATCGATTATTTTCCCGTCTAATTCAGCAAGTGTAGCTTCTTTGCTGAGAGAGTCTCTAAGCGCAACGCATCATAAACCGCCGTAATGTCAACCTGGCGGTCTTCTCGGGCTTTATCAACTCCCAACCGGGCCTCTTTTCTAAATTTGGTTATTGTTTTTTTACCTAGTTCGTTTAGTTCCGTATGCGTTTCTTTCTTCACGACTTTGTGTATTCACAGCCAGGGCATATTCTCTAAGTTGTGATAGTAGACTTTTGTGAATCTCGTCCGTGGCCCTCGATATAGTTCTATTGATCAAGGCCTTTGTTTTTTGGCTAGTTTAAAAAGTCGCCCTCTGTCGGGATGAATCCCCCCTTCTGCCGGTTCCAAATTATTTGAATTTGTCACCCAATCGGAAGAACTACCTGGTCCGTATATACTCATTTTCAATAATGTTGATATATATATTACGAACATGCGTTTAATTCTAAATAATTAATTTGAAATTTCTAGGACTACCGAAATCGGGTAATCGTTCTTCAACTCTCGCCCTTTATCATCGAGAATAGAAATCTTCAACTCGTGGATGTGTCCCGATTCCAAAACTTTCATCTCGGGGTGTGGGTGTCTAAGGTCAGGGTCTCACCATAGAAACAGTCGCTGGCGGGCACGGTTTTCAGTAATATGCTGGGAGTGGCCGTCTACCGTGTTGTACGATGTGTTCACCCGATCCAGGTGCACCCCGAGAGTTTTCGTGACGGCGAAGTTCACCGGGGTCGTGCCGACGTGCTCGCCAGGATCAAACACTCCGTCATCGTTGTAAGGGTATGTTATTTTAAATCCTAACAGTGAGCCCAACCCCGGTGAGATCCTTAAACGCCTATCAACGGTCAATGTCGTGAGCCCCGTGGCTTTCGAGATTGCGAGAGTGACTACACCAGGAATCTTCTCCGCGACAAAAGCTTGGAGATCTCCGAAACTCCAAAGACCCCGAGGTACTATAGCATCTGGTGGACTTCTGAATCTATTTACGTCTATTCTATGTGGCAGTTCGAAGATGCTTTCTGATGCGAAAAACTCGACGTCCTCGACTTCTGTTGTGAAAAACTCGAGCGTTTCAACGTTTTTCCACCCAACCGTGAAGGTGATTGATCTGAGGCCTACCCGGCGTTGTCCGCAGCAGTTGTCTATTAATTTTTGAAGTTCACAACTCCCTTTTTGAACATTAGTGATAGTAGCAAACATAATAATATCTTTCAATGGATACAAAAGCATTTAGCTTTAATTCTAATGCAAAGTACGCGGTCGGAGGTAAATACACGCAAAAAGACGTTGTTAACCTTGTACACCCAACCGTAACGGTTAGACCGGACAGTGGCTTTGCCACCAATTTCCCTAACACGTTTGAGAAATATAGGCTGCCCAAGATTACTACGATGGAGTCGGTAAACGGGTGGAAAGCCACACCGATGCAGTTTTGGCAGAACCAGCTAAATTTTGCTGTATGGTGCGCAACATCCGGGTGTGGAGTTTCACATAAAGACCATCTGACATCCAAGAATGTCATGCTCCGAAGTGTCTACAACTTTCACACGTATTATACTATTAGGAGGATTCTCAAAGAACTAGGTATTTCTCTACCTGGGATCCCATTTCCAACGCATACGACCGTATGGCGTTTGAAAGATTGTGTAACGAATTTAACGTTTCAAAAGACGCGGACTGGAGGCAGAAAGCACCTTTCCTACCACCACCGGCCTCGGGGACGTTCTCATTCGGGCCAGTCCGGGAATTGGACGCAGACTGATTTTAGACACGATTACTCCGGTGACCACATCATCAGTCGGAACGCCGGAATTTTGACCCCGCGACTATGACTTTCGCCAGAAGTGTCTGGAGGTCGGCACTGTGGCGTGTTTTCTTGTAAAATGTTACCTCCGAAACTGGCTCACGTCGATTACATACAGCAGGCTGCTGAGGTTCAGAACGCGTGGACCACATTTATGTTAGATAAGGGTCTAGGGTTCACGCAGGCCGGGGTTACTCGCGTCAACGAATCTATTCGCACGTACGTCTGGGCCATCCTCGGCGCACAGAAGCAAACTCGCAGTTCTATACTGGGCACGGGAACGGCGTTTGATGCACAAAAATGGAAAATTATTTCTAATTTTAGTTTTTATTATTCATACTCACCTGAATGGTTGCAAACAGATAGGTTGCTATGAAATCGTCCTAATAATAAAAATCTGCCTACTCTAATCACTCAAATAACCCACCATAGACCATTCCGCTCTACCCACAGCCAATTGGCTAGTCCGCTATTTAAACTCCTCCTATTATTGTTAGGTATACAGCTTCAAAAAGTTAATCATTTCCATATGGAAATGAAACTGCTAGTAAAATAGCCTGAAGTATACTAAGTAGGGAGAAGATAAAACCATCAAGCGGGGACGGGAGGAGGGTCTACCTTAACATTCAGGTGAGTATGAATAATAAAAACTAAAATTAGAAATAATTTTCCATTTTTATGTCTTCAAAACTAACCTGAATGGTTGCAAGAATTCGTAGTGATGGTGGGAGGTATTCTCACTACTCACTCGACCGGAATGGTAAGGCAGATT